>JAAKBH010000357.1:0-550919 GCA_019776075.1 Amaranthus palmeri
TATATATATATATATATATATATATATGTATGTATGTATATGTATATATGTATGTATATATATATGTATATATATATATATATATATATATATATATATATATATATATATATACTAATTCAGAATCCACTATGACATGTGGCACTTTTAGAATGAGAGTTGTGGAATTCTCATAATTCGCCACATGTCATTGCTCAATTATTCCTTAATTAATTAAGTAATATTCTTATTTCTTAATTAAATTCATATATCATATATATAATATATAAATATACTAATTCAGAATCCACTATGACATGTGGCACTTTTAGAATGAGAGTTGTGGAATTCTCATAATTCGCCACATGTCATTGCTCAATTATTCCTTAATTAATTAAGTAATATTTTCTTATTTCTTAATTAAATAATAAATAATGTTTTCTTATTTGCTCAATTATTCTTTAATTAAATATTATTTTCTTATTTTCTTAATTATTCTCAATAACTCTCGAGTGTAAATGTTGTTTCTCTTTTACTTCTTCATTTTCGTAATTAAAGTGGATTTCTTATAAAATGTAATGTATTTATATATATTAAATTTTAATTTTTCTATTGCTGCATTAAGATAAAAAGTGTCAATAACTTACATTGTATATATAATATTTATTTTAATTAAGTATGTAAATATTTTTTCTTCTATGATTATGAAATATTTTTTAATGCTAACAAAAAATTATCAAAACCGTTAAATTACTATATATATGAAAGTTTTTAAAATTTCGTGCATTGCACGGGCATTATACTAGTCTCATAAAATTTGCAATCAATTTCTTTTTGAGATTCTATGACTTTGCATTATTTTCTCTGTTCCTATAAATACTCTCCATATATCGCTATAAAATTCGCTCTCTTTTATAGTAATCCATTCACTTCAATTCACGTTTTTTTATTTATATTTATATATAAAAAAATTCAAATTATAAGCACAAATAAAATGAATAAACAAATATTCTTGTATGAGACCGTCTCTAAATGAAACAACCTCAAAACCAAAAGCACATAATCTCATAATAATTAATGTATTTTGGTTGGAGTATTTAATCCGAACATAGAGTGGCAGAGCTGTTTCTAAGGGTAAGCAAAGAGTATCACCGCCCAGAACCTAGCATACATAGGTGTTGTGATTAAATGGTGATTTGAGTGCACCAAATTGATGTGAGCTTTCAAGTGTGACTCATAGGATGGAATCCTATGTGATGTGAGTATGTTAATGGGTGATCAAATTTGTGATTAATACATGAAGTAATAAAGGTATTGAAGACACTTAAACACAAGAATAATGGGGCATGATGAATGACATTGATGAGGAAATTGCAAGAGCCAAAAATCAACCGTTAACAATGATCAATTGAAGCAATTGATGAATATGAAAGTGTCTTACAGCAAGTTAGAAGCCACTGACTCTTTGGGTGCTATTTTCTTTGAATGGTTTAATTGCTAAATCAATCGTCATGCATTTATATTTGGTTTTTTTGAACAATACTCATTAAGTGTAATTTCTCCGATAAGTAGGAGGCTCATATGCCATTACAAATTATCCACAAAAATCAAACACATCCACAAAATTACCCCAAGTCAAACACTAGCCTCATCTCTTCTCTAATTGTAATACTCTATACTTGAGAAATCTTTAAGCTCCTTTTGATAATAAAAGAGTTACTACACCACGGAGGACGTAGCCAATTGTGAGGTTTAGATTAATCTATATCCGAACAATGGTGGTGTTAGCAGTTGTAACACATCGTTTGATCGCTAATACGTCATCGTTTTCAATAGGAAGCCTAATTTCAGTGTAATATTGGGCTCCATTACGTAAGTTTAGAGTAGACATTTTTGGAAAGAAAATATGTTTGAGAGACGAGGAAGAAAATGAATATTAAAAAATTAATTAATTAAATATAAAGACATTTATTGCTATTATTTTTTCAAGTACTTATAAAAGATCAAAATTGATCTTCTATAAAGAAAGCCCAAATCTATTATTTTACTTAAGGCCTACAAAATGTCGGAAACAGTATAACGCATAAAACAAATAGCGATAAATAAGTACCTTTTGAGCATGCCAAGACCGCGACTACCCACAACCAAAAGGTCAACTTGTTTTTGGTCAGCAGCTTGACAAATTTCTTCCTTGGGGTCTCCTCTAAGACTTATTGCTTCTGCTTTGATCTAATGTAGTATCACATTATATATAAGATAAGATTCATCTTTGCATATGTAATTAGGGGTGTGCAAAATAAGACCGGACCGGAACCGGACCGGACCGGGTGCATCCGGTCCGGTCTCCGGGTCTTAATATTTATCAATTCCGGGTTTCCGGTCCGGTCCGGTCTAGACCGGGAAAATTTCGGGTTGGACCGGATGAGACCGGATGGCATAAAAATCATTTGGAAGAGGAGTAATATTTACAATTATTATGTATATATTTATTTTAAAGGACTTAAAATATTTATTTTTCAACACAAAATAATTGATGAGTTTCACTGACATATCATGATGATATACAACCAATTTATTAAATTAAAGTCAGCCATTTTATCTTTCCCTTTTTTACATTTCTTTTGCAACCTTTTTCAAATATCTGTTATAAATGCCTATGTATTGTATAGTTTGCACCATTGCGTTTCTTGATTTGTGTTAGAGGTTCAGCTGGGTAACTTGGTGGTAGCTTTTACCACCTAGAATTCTTGGACAAGGGACAAATCTTAACCTCAACTGGGTCCTCTTCTCCCTTTATTTTGTTTTGTCAATGTTAATTTAATAATAATTAATTTGCTAAATTATTTTAAAATAATCTATTTTTCAATTTATTTTTTGTCTCAAAAAATATTTCCGGTCTAACCGGTCCAAACCCGGACCGGACCGGAAGAATTCCGGGTTAGACCGGGACCGGACCGGATGGAACCGGTCCGGTCTCCGGTCCTAGATTTATTGGGATTCCGGTCTTCCGGTCCAACCGGTTCCGGTCCGGTCCGGGTTTGGACCGGTGAACACTCCTATATGTAATGTAGTATAATCTGTCTTAGGAGTATAAATCTTCAAACTTTACATTGTGCACTAATTAACCTAAAATAACTCACGGAAAATACGACAGAATAATAATTATTGATAGGGATAGGCATGAGTTGAAACTGGAATCGTATCTGGTTAGACTCAAATCCAAACCCTACATTTTTAATTGGACCCATATGCATAGCTAGGGTCGGGAAAATTTAGATTCAGACACAAAACTCTTGGGGTTTGGTAGGTCTTGGATTTGGATATAGATCCAAATTTTATTTTACTTGTTTTTTTCTAAAAAATATTAAAAAAAACACAAATTATTGTAAGAGGCGGACTCTGCGAGAGACGTATTAGATATATGGGCTAAATAGCTCTATTAATACAAATTAAAGAGAAAAATAAAAATATCAATTTCTTATTTTGAAGTCAAGGATAGTCTCTCACAGAGTAGCAGTTAAAAAAACTCTAATTTTTTGTCAATTCATATAAAATTTGTAACATTTCAATTAATAAGAATTTTAAATACTAATACTAATCGAGAGATCATATGCGAAATTTTGTACCATTCAAGTTCTTAGAACGAAATATGGAAAGTATTTTGATTTTGAAACTAAAACAACACCAACAACCAAATTTCAAATTACATGATGCCATGTTTGGGTTTCGTTTGGAAATTTGGAATTGGCTCAAATTTATTGTTTGACAAATCAAAACTTTTCAAATTTGGATTTAGATTAATCCCACCATTGTTTTTAAAGAAGTTAAAGTTGAAAATTTGAGAATGACTACTCAAACCTTGAAAGTGTTCGGCAAATGGTTGATAGCTGATTATAGTGGTGAATGGTGATTTTATTAACAGATTTGACCAGCTGATTTTGAACCCGCTGCTATAAGTTGCATGTTCAAAAACAGCTTATTCGTATCAATAATTCGTCTCAACTAGTTAATTCACCAAACATTAGCATTAGCTGGTTTGACCACCCAATCCTCTATTTATATCAAAATAAGCTAAAATTGCTCAATAAGCTAATTTTGTCAAACACCCTTCTCAAATTTTTCATTTATAATTTCATAATTGAAATTCATAATTTAAAATAAAATACTTATTCCCAAACATTACATATAAAAAGTTTCTAGTTTAAGCAAACAAACCATATAAAATAAAGGTAAAAGGGTTTATCAGTTGATTTTGAATCTAAAAAATGTAGACCCATATCCGAATCTGATTCAAATTGGATTCCTAAATTCATAGACCCGACCCAAATCCTTAAACAAGTCATTTACTAGACTCAATAGTCAATCCTAGTTCTTGTAATTGAATATCAACACAAAAAGAAAAAAGAACTAGTTGACAGCGCACCTCATATTTGTGGCAAGTGTCCATAGCCCGAGCGAAAATACCAGCAGATATTTGATGTTGTGCCTGCCGAACTGACTCTAGCACTGAACTTGTCGTATAGACAACTGCATTTACACATGACACAATAACTATTTAATTTAGGAAAAATTACCCAGAATAATACGACCTGTTACTGATTTTTCAAGAATAATACGAACTTTCAATTAACCACCAATAATACGAACTTTGACATGCATTTTTCGTTGGCATACATGAGCTGTTTATAACCAGTAGTACAGTTCTTCTTTTGACCGTTGCTCAGCAGGTTTCATCTCGTATTATTGGTGGTTAATTGAAAGTTCGTATTACCGGTTGAAACTTGCTGAGCAACGGTAAAAAAAAGACCTGTACTACCGGTTATAAACAGGTCATGTATGGCAGCGGAAATGCATGTCAAAGTTCGTATTATTGGTGGTTAATTGAAAGTTCGTATTATTCTTGTAAAATCAGTGAAATGTCATTCTGGGTAATTTTTCCTTTAATTTAAGGTAGAGAAGTATTATGTGAGACTAGAAGTGTTTAAAATAAATCTGATCATTCGAAATTAACCTAATTTTGTAATCGTATTTGATTTGACTTGACTATAAAAATAATTTATACTTACGTAAAAAAACAATATAGACACAATATTCTATTTCAAACTGAAAAACCTAACTAGAAATCAATCAAACGACTCGAATCAACCCCTCGATGTGAGAGCTTGATAGGCATTATTATGAGAAGGTCTTAGTAAATAACGGTTATTTGTGAAGCCATAAATCACCTTTATGTGGGTTGGTGTTTTGTTATTTTAATTTATTTTTAAATTTTATTTATTTTAATATTATTCTTTTTGTCTTTTTATGGTAATTTACAAATCACGGTTATTAATTAGTAATTTTTGCATTATTATACAAATTTTCTGATGAAACGGTTTCATAGTTAGAATAGGAGCCATGCTTGATGTGAGCCTAATTTTGTAGACATACTCATGGGTATCTGTGAACTTGGGCCCACAAATCCACAAGTAACGAGCATTAATCTGAGTACATACTTAGATAAGATTCACTATTTTCCAAAATTATATGACAGTAAAAGGATCAAGTCTACAACTGTAACACCCCGGCCCCTTGGACCAGCGATGTCTACCTCATGGAGACTGTACACTAGCCCCACAGACCAACACAAGTCTTTCCAGCGCACTTTGGCCTCACTCGTGCGCACCCGGAAAACTTCCCAGGAGGCCACCCATCCTAAGATTGCTCCCCACCAAGCACGCTTAACTGTGGAGTTCTTAGCAAATGACTCCCTAGAAAAGGAGATGTATCTTGTTGATATGAGTAGTCTATCAATCTCTTTTCAAGCTAAATCTGGAGTATCACAACAACTCACTATTTTATTGATGTATCAGGTAGACATGATTGAAGAGGCAAGAAAAATAGAAGACAAAGAGTAGTAAAAGGAAAAGAAAAAAGGGTACCAGGACCAGCAGGATAGACATAAGTTTGGAAAGGAATATTAACATGAACCAAGTACACCAACAAATCTTGATTTTGATCTGTGTCTTGCTTAGGTTTCAATATATTGGAGATAACCCATTCAAGAGCATACAAACTACCATTACTTTCATCTAAACCCACCATCACCTTCATCTTTTTACTTACTATTTTTAGCAACTTATTAGAACTTGGCTAGCTAGCTTGTCTATTGTGTTTTTTTGAGTATTACTATTATTAGTAACTACTTAAATAAAAGTAGTAAAGAGGACGTGAAAAACTAAGCTAATATCTCCTACTCTAATAGAAGTTGGAGTATGTTTGACAATACATTTACTCTTTTTCAATAGTGACAGGGAAGGCCCTCAGCAGAATATAAATTATAAACTCATAAAATTTAAAATTACGTTTTAGTATATTTTGGTATTTGTAATATAAATTTATTATTTAATATTTCCTTCGAATTATTTTAGATGTTCCATTTGAATTTTGACGGTTATTAAGGGTGGTGTGAGGTCCATTAAAAAGGTGGTAGTTGGGTATTTTAATTGATTAAATTGATTGTAAAGAAGGTAGTTGTGTATTGGGAGTAGTAAAAATGAGAGTGTTTAGGTAAAAAAAGATAGACAAAAAAGAAAATGGGACAATTGATATGATTTTGCCAAATAAAAAATGGGACAACTAACATGATTCGGAGGGAGTATAAGTTGATAATACAAATTTATTATTTGGAACCCTGACTAAAATATGCTAGTATATCTTAATCATTCAATACAAGCTGATAGTACAACTTTATTGACTAATTTATCTAATTATCTTCTAAAAAATAGATTGAATATGAATTTCACTAAATTTTAATATCGTCCATATCAATTTGATTTTGCTATATAATACACAAAGCTCCCATTTTGATTTTACCATATAACAAAAGTATGAGCCTTTCAATAAATTGCAATCCTAAGCAGTAGCTCATCATATTCTCCAGGTCGTCAATCCTAAATAGTAATATTTTTTCACATAATATATTATAGATTTAACTGCCTGTTTGGTAGAGGGTAATAAACCACGGCAATGAAAATGAAAAACTGGTGTAATTTTGGTTGAAAAATCTCTTTGCTACCTTGATTGTCATGCTTGACTACCTTGCTTTAATCATCTCATTACCAATGGGAGATGTGGTATTAGGTGGTAATGGAAATTTGTGAACATAAAAACTTTTTTGTGATCAAAGTTTCATTACCATGGAAATGACATGAAAGTTTTGATAAAATTTTATACAATAAATCATTCTCATTAACACAATTTAATATCACAAACCAAACGAGTCGTAACTATTTTAGAATGGAGATAATAATAATAAGATTAAAGACGGGTAGGCCACTAGGTGACAAATTGGTTTTGTTGTCAATTTTATCAGAAATTAAAGGCCAGCTCTTGGAGTTGGGCGACGTGTCACACTATATTGTTCTTCTTCCCATCCACCACATCACATTTCACGCAATTCATCCCCATCAACCCACCTACTTTTATAACTTTTTTATATTGGGGCGTTTGGCAATTGATTTTTTGTTGTTGTTGTCTGTTTGTTGTTAGCTATCGGTTTTTGTAGGGCTTGTTTCACCAGTTGGAAATATTGACAGGTTTTGTTGGCTTTTAAATTAGCTGAAAAACCTAATTGTTTGTAGAGAAGTTTGATAATTTGAGTATTGACTATTGGTTATTTATTAGAAAAAAGCGGGTCAATAAGCCAAAACCAACAAAAAAAGTTAACTGGAGCAGTTTTTATATTTCAGCTTCTTTAAAAGCCATCTACCAAACACGTTTTTTTTGCCTGTATGACCAATTAACAACCAAAAGCCAAAAGCCCACCAACAAGTTAAGAACCAAATACCCCCATTGTTTGGTTGTAAGTGCCATTCTTATAATTTTATAATGGATTGTTTTAAGATTATTAAGTGATCATTTTAAAATTATAAGCTTGAATTTTAATATTATAAGTCATTATTTTAAGACTGTGAATTATTATTGTACGGCTACAAGGGACCAATTTAAGATTATAAGTGATTCTTTAAAGTGTTCTCATTAGTTTCTTTTCTATTGTAAGTGATATTAGGTCTTAAGATGCAAGGTCTATTTGTTAGACTGTCTATTTGTTGCAAAAAATGAAAGGTCTTAAGATGCATAGATAGTAAGCTGCTTCAGCATAACAAGGCATGAAAACATATTAAAAGCTTTCATAGCACACGATCCTCAAGCTACTCTAGCGAATGTTATACTCCTGTTTTATACAGTTATAGCAACAATAGTACAAATGAAAATATATCAGACAATTTATATCTTCCAAAGATACGCAGGATACAAGGTTGTTCAATAAACCATGTAGTTTCATTTCAAAAAAAAAAAATCAACCATGTTGTTCAAACTGTAAATGTAAATTTCATGATTAAATTGAATTTTTATTTGAAGAATTAATTAACTTTGGCATATCACGCGGTCCCTCAACAAATCTTGCACATTAAAGTTTTAGTTTAAAATGGATTAATTAACCGTAGCTATATTATATTGTATTAATTTTATAGTTAAGCTATATCTCTTCTCTAATCATTATGTTTTGTTGAAATTTCTATCCTTTTAGATAAATCAATTTTAAAATGTTAAAAAAAAAGTTAGATATATATGTCCGTTACCTTACCTCTGAATCCCAACTTTGGCTGTGACGATGATTATATCAATAATATTGTAAGTATTGGTGTTGAAGTAAATACGTTAGTGAAATGTGTGAGGTGTGCAATCATATCACTTTAAATGACAATTTTATTTAAATCTCAATCTAATTTAATTCATACATCTATATAACCATCGATGAAGTTACTATGTATAGGAGCCAAAGTGCGGCTCCGATTCCAAACTTATAACGTCGCTTATATTTAATGTAACCTCTTAATAAATTTAAATATATCTATACAATATAAAAGTTGATAAAATTTAGAAGACAATGTAAAAATGTAAATTTTGTAGTTTGTAATATAAAATGTTAGCTACAAAAATAATATTTTGTCAACTTTAATAAACTATTTTAACTTAAATAATAGATGGTTGACTAAAATCTAGTTGAGCATATAAAAGAATGGATTAAGTTTACATTAATCAAATCAAATAGAGAGATAAATCTATTCATTCAACAGAAATTTCACGGGCATCGGTGGTGCCTGTTTTAGATTTCCCGGTTTCAATCTCCTATGTATTAGGTTGATTTTCGGTACTCGAGGTTGATGGGGGCATACCATGCTCATTGGTGAATACGCTGTATTCACCGGTACTTTGTTCTTGGCTATCAAGAGCTAGCTTCCTGAATTACTTTAAGTCCTCCTTGTATTGGGCACTCGAGTCGTAGTCTGAACTTCCATAGAATGTTCTGTTATCTGGTGGATTTCTTCTAGCTAGCAGATCCGCAGCGAATACGTTCCCTTCCAAAGCTCTAATAACCTGCATGAAAATTGAGAGCACACTTCAAAGGTGCAGTATCTAAAAGTTTATTTCTAAGATTTAAATCATCCCGCACAAATATCTAATATCAGAGTTAGAAATCAAATCTATTATCCAGCACATGTACCTGACTCATTTGTGGTCTTCACCTTGCCGAGCTACGAATACATACTGCAGCACAAGCAATCATATGAGCCATTTCAGAGGAATTATACTCCTCCAATCTGGGATCCACGAGTTCAAGACTTTGACCTTCTAAAGCTTGACTTAACAATGGCCTTGGCTACAAAATCAAAATAAAATATCAGTTCATCAATGTCTGTTAAGGCATTAGAGATTACAAAAGGAAAATGCTAAGATGAAAATCTATATCATCAAAAGCCGGCAAAGCAAAAAATGAATTGTGTTTCAAGACACGTGGTGTCGTGGTCTAAGACATGTAATTCACTTCTTCAAGCACTAAAAAATATTAATGCTATAAGAATAGTGGCATTTTGATGAAGTGTTATAAATCTTGCGTCACAATTGAACCACTTTTTTGTAGTGATGTGACCTTAAATTTACACAACTCCTTCATTGTTCTGTTTATGTGCGCCATTTCTCCTAGAGATGTGAGCTTTATGGATGAAATGGTGCAGTTTGCATAGCACATATATAAAAATCATGAATAGATAATCTGCTATAAGTACGATTACTATGAGATATAATATCAAAGACCATTCACAAGACTTTATTGAAAAATAACCAAAAAAGTATTTTAATATTCAAAAAAGAACAACCTTTCGAAATCAAAGATTCAAAGCACCACAAAAGTTTCAAGAAGGTTATTAATTGTACTACAACACTTCAATTAACTAACAGCAATCCAATTTCAATTTTTAAAAAATAGCACTTACATGTCAAAGTCCATCTCATAACTCTTAACGGAAAACATCGAAAAAGTTAATAAAAATTTAAAAAAGCATTAAAACTATTATATAGCAATTAGAGATCTTGAATAGCAGCATTCTGATACACTACTTGATAGCATGATACAAAAATCAAAGATGGAGACCCAAATCAAATTAAAGACCCAATGTTACAGTTAAAACAAAGTCTGACATTAATGAGAAGTATACAATAATTAAGATTATGATAGCATAACATAAAAATAAACTAAAGAACCATTCACCTAAATTAAAATTAGATTGAAAATAACAAACATACTACATTTGTAAATAGCAAAATATAAAAGTTAATGAAGAAATAAAGACCCAAATTGAACTTCAACTAAACATGAGAAGCAAATTAAAATTAACAATTGAAATTAAGAAACATAAAATAGCATAATATAATAACTATTAACAAACAAACAAATGAGGTATTGAGAGAAGACTAAAAATCAATGTAAAACTTAACAATAAAAGAAAAAAAAATAATGAAGAACAAAAACTCATAAAGTAAATATGAATACCTGACTAAGCTAACCTTGAGTTTGAGTACTCAAAAAGCTTTCAAGTAGAAGAGAAGACAATAAGACCAAACAACACAGTTGGAGGAAGGCACCGTGATCCCAACAAAATTAGTCAGCATAACTAATTAAAAAGAGCAAAAAACTGACAGCAACCAAGTGACCAACAACAAAACTTTCCTCTTGGGAATTTTAGAAAATTTTCTTGCAAATCAGTAAATACATAAGAAATTTTAAAACAATAATGATAAAGTATAATCATCAAATCAATCTTTTGGTTGAATAAATTGTTTCACAAGATATGAATAGCCAACATGACAGAAGGATACGAGTTTAAATTTAGTGTTCTACCCTAATTAAATCAAAGCATAACATTCAAATAAGATTTCATGAGGAAATAAGGGTAAACTACAAATGTAGTGATACGTCATAAATTCTAAATCAATCAAAATGATCACAAATTTATCAAACCCAAATGCCAGAACATCACAAATTCAATCAAAATGATCACCAAATACATTTAAAGTCTCAAACTTTACAACCTACATCCATCAAAGACTTAAACTTAGACAAACCCAGCAGCAAATTCAACAACAAAAAAGTGAAAGAAAGCTGACCTGTAAGAGTAAAGGTTGAACATAAGAAGACCACTGCAAAAACAAAGGTAAGAATTCTGAAATTGCCAAATAAATTACTACCCATTTTGAAGAGATTTCAAATTTGTTGAAAGAGAAATTGTTAGAGGGAGAAATAAGAGGTGTTGGTGAAGGAAAGAGATGGAAAACCTGCAAAAATGGCGAGCATTAACAAAAACAAACCCTAATCCCAACTCTTACCAAAATCAAATTTGTAGGATTAGCAAAATCAAAATAAAAAAACCTGCAAGATGGGCGAGAATTACCAAAATGGCGTGCATTACCAAAATCAAACCCTAATCCCAACTCTTACCAAAATCAAAATCAAAAAATCACAGCATAAACCCAAAAAAATCGAGATCGAAACCTTATACATGAAAAGTAAAGAAGAAATAGATAATCCTAGAAATTGAGATGGGTAATAAGTAATTTACCTTGCCAATAAGAATTTGATTGGTATGAGGTCCATGAATATCTGAAGTGTCAAGAAAAGTGATGCCACATTCACCATTGATGAGCATGAGTAAATTAGAGATTTAGCGTCAATGGTGACTATTAATGCCGATTGAAAACAAGTAGAGTGATGGAGGCGGAAATGAGTAAGGGAAAGATGCAGATAGAGATGAAAAAAAAAGTAAGAGTAGGGAGTAGGGAGTAGGGAGTAGGTAACTGTTCATTACTGTTCATTTTGTGAGAGCAAAATGAACAGTAACAGCCTTAGACGTTTTTTATATAGTATAGTATAGAAGTAAGACATACGAAATCGAATTCAGTTTGCTTATGTCATTTGAAACAAAGTAATGCATCATCATCATTATTATACCCAATGTATCTCATTCATAGAAAATTATGATCAAGGTCTGGGGAGGGAAGAACGAGGGCAAGCTCATACCCATAGAAAAGAGTGCGGTAAAAGAGTCCTCCAGCTCGAGAGAGATCTTCAAAGAAAGAAATCCCTGCAACTTACAAAAGTGTAGATAGAAAACGAACAAATAACTAAAATAAAGATAAAGGTAAAGAGCGATAAATAAAGGCAATGAACGATAGCAAACAATGGGTAAAATGGATAGATTTAATGATCTAAAACGTGGATAAGGCGCCGCCAACTGCCCCTATCCCTGGTCGGGTTCTTGGAGAGGTGAAGTTCACGCATGTCGCTTTTAATCTGTTCCTCCCACGTTCTCCTAGGTTTTCCTCGACTTCTCTTGCCGTCCACTATGATGCATTCTATCCTTCTTACTAGGATGTCATGAGTCTTTCACTGCACATGTCCAAATTATCTCAACTTGTTCTCTCGCATCTTTGCGGAGAGAGGTGCAACCCCTAAGTTTTCCCTAGACTGTTGATTTCTTAAAACAAAGTAATGCGTATGAAGATAAATGAACTTGATGTATATGTATTATATAATGGACTAGCTCTTTGAATCATTCATTACATTCAATTAACTTTTACTTGCTTTTACCATAACGTATATGATGTATGCAATCTACACAATCGCATTCTAAATTGTTTGGATCTACATTCTACACCATAACATATATGATATATGCATTCTACATGCAACATTCCCAGGAACCATTTGGTATCGCCTGGAACCAAAACTGGCACTCAACAATCCGAATTAAGTTTCAGTTTTTAGGAATCGAACTCGGGTGAAACTAGAACCAAAACCCAATTGTCCGAATCAAGTTTCAGTTTTTCGGAAATCAAAATCGAATGGAATCGAAACTGAAATCGGAACCAGTCCAACTCAAACCGTGGCAATCGCTAAATGTGAGCAACCATACTTAGTAGTAAACTAATCCAATTAATGTACATATCAAAGTTGATTTCAATTATAATGCTATAATCACCTTAAAAAATAGAATATATATTTTCTTAATAATTCCTCCTAGTAATATTTAATAGGGAAATTTCACGTGGTAACCCTGAGGTTTTGGGTTTTCCACGTGGTAACCAAAACTTAAAAAAAATCCACGTGGTAAACCTGAGGTTTACGTAATTGTTCCACCGTGACTTTTTCCCACATAATAACGTTAGCAAACATTAATTTTGAAGCATTAATGGCTGTTGTAGGTCTATTTATGCGACTCACTATTTCAAATGCTATCAGTTTTAATCTTTTCCCCCCCAAATATAAACCCCAACTGTACCATCTTTCATCAAAATCATATTTTTTCCCCCAAATCCATAGATGGTAGAGTTGGGGTTTATATTTTGAGGGAAAATGTTGAAACTGGTGGCATTTGAAATGGTGAGTTGCATAAATATTCGTACAACAGATTTAAAGCCTTGAAATTAACTTTTGCTAACGTTTTGCTAACATTTTATGTGCAATAAGGTCACGGTGGAACAATTCGCTAAAAATCAGAGTTACCACGCGGAATTTTCAAAAATTTTGATTACCACATGGAAAACCCAAAACTTTAGAGTTATCACGTGGAATTTTCCAATTTTATATTTATACTAGATCAAAGTACCTCTAATTTCTTGGCAATAGAACAACCAACGAGAAACAATGACAAGTCCACTAAAAAAGTGTCTTAGTATCAGGGTAGTGCTCAACTCTTTATGTGTAGTATCACTGTACCATAATTATGGGAGAACAGTGCAATCCAATCATTTTTGTTTTGGTTATGGTTTTGGTTTTGTAGTTAGAAGATTGAAAATTCTTTTAGGATCCAAACAGAGCTACTTGGTTGGCAATGGTATTCTAGTGTTGTCCAATTAATATGGGCCATTCTAGACAAAATCTAGGTGTCCGATCACTTAGGACCCCACATAATAAAGAAAAAATTGCCTAAAATAATTCAATCTTTTTATTGATTTTTCTACAATAATCTCAACTATTGATTAATCATGAATAATCTCAACTTTAAGGGGTATTTGCCTATAGTAAAATTGGGTAACTCGATGATCTGCTATAGTAGGTCATTCATCGTTCAAAAGATAAACTGGAAATTAATTTCAAATTAGAGATGTGTCTATTAATTCACTAACAGTTTTGACAATTTTTTCTACTTTATTTTGATTTCTTTGCAGTTCATACTTAAATTTTCACTTTTAATAGAATTGTTTGATTATGAGATAAATTTTGTGTTGTATTGTTTTTTTATGAACGAATATTCAAGCATAAACTATTTTATGTTAGGATGTAATCATGGATTTTGGTGTTAAATACTTTTACGGTCCGTTTGGTTAAAAGTATTAAATGGCGATAATGGGAATGATTTATAGTGTAAAATTTCATTAAAAGTTTCATATCATTCCTATGGTAATAAAACTTTGATCACAAAAGTTATTTTATTTAGAAATTTCCATTACCACCTAACACCACCTATCTCAATGGTAATGCATTGGAATAAATTTTATGAAGAAAAAAGAGATGATTGAAGTTAGATAAGCATGACCATCAAGGTCGCCAAGATATTTTTCAACCAAAATTACGCTAGTTTTTCATTTCCATTAGGCCATTACCATCATTTATTACTGTACTACCTACCAAACGGGCCGTTATAGTTAATGCAATTTTCTTTAATCATTTGTAGTAAATGTAAGGAACTAAAGATATCATTTTGAGATAAATTTAAAAAATTAAGGCCTCTATATTCTTTGCTCCGCCCCTAAATTAGTGACTGTTTGGTAGTTGATGATGCTTCACATTTGGAACAGTTTTAACGACTTTAAGTTGTTGGCCAAGGTTGATGGAAAAAGTGTCTTGCTTTAATATAATGACTTTCATAATTGTTTATGGAAAAAGTATGCTTCTAACATAACATCTCTTAGTGGGCTTTGACATATTACATGCCACCTAGTCAAGTTAAACCATAGTTGGATAAGCTAACCTAGCTTCATAAATTTAGAATTCATTCTCATTCTCAACAAATTGATGATTTTGGTTTTGGATAATACTTTATCTCCATTACTTTGATAAGATTATAACACCTCTTTCACTCTGAGACGAATCCATGCAAAACGTCTATTATCCTAAAAGTTATTATTATTGGATTATTTAACCTAAGTACAATGCACGTCTCATACAAAAATTAGTGATTTTTTCACAAATTCTTGTGAATGACAATCTTTTTGAGAGACCATCTCTAATTGGGCTAATCCAAAAAGAAAAATATGGATTAAGTTTTTCGGTAGACATTAAGAATATTGTAAATAGACATTTAGAATATTATAAGTATTTAACTACTTACGCGGTAGGCATTAAGTATATTGTAAGAAGACATTAAAGATACCGCATGTAGGCATTAAGGATATGGTAATGCTAGTAGGCTAAATTTCTTCGTAGACATTAAGAATGTGGTTGGTAGGTATTTTAAGTATTTTTTTAATGGGCATAAAGTATATTGTAAATAAGCATTAAGGATAATGCAAGTAGGAATTAAGGATACAATAAGTGAACATTAAGGTTTTAATGGGTTAGGCTTGAGAGATGTCCTTCAAAAAGACGTTCTCTCAGAAGATCAACAGTATATAGAATTGCTAACCCATCAAAAATAATAAATAAAGAATTTGAGAATGATAAGGTATGGGTAGTGATTCTTAAATTCTCAATTTTAACTTCTTCAAAAAACAATGGTGGAATTTACTCCAAATCTAAATTTGAAAATTTTTGATTTTGCCAAAAAATAAATTTGAGTCGATTCTAAATTTTCAAATGAAATCATTGTTCCCAAACATGACATAAAAGATTTTTTTCCCCTCAAACTAACTCATTTTCATGAATTCAATGTACTCATTCAAGGAAATAAATGCTAATTAAAATTTCATATACTACTAATTAAAATTAAGTAATTATACCTATAAGTGATGATGAATTTCTAAACTTGAATCTATTTGAGTTAATAAAACTAATATAAACAATTGACTATACTAGAATTGTTCCTATCAGATTCTCTGAACAATTAATTAGGAGTTTTAATCTCCTGATTAGTGGTTAATCATAATAATTATACTGGTGAAAGCCTGATTTTATTCCCTTGCCAAGTATGCAGTAAAATCACTTGGAGAAGATGCTCTGAAAAACACACCAAGGGGTTATAGTAGGGCCCAAAATATTTTTCCGGGGACCCACTCCGACACCCAAGTTAGTACAGATCTGAGATGAATTGCCTAATAGGTCCTTAAAGGTGCATTGTGGCAGCCAGGTGGATTACTACTTAGAACTTGTTTAGACGTGAGGTATTTGTAATAAATTAACACAATATCTGACAACAATATTAAGTCTTTATGATTATATTTTTTTCGTTGCTTTGAAAATCAATGTGGGTATTTGAAATTTAGTTAAGATTGTTTGTATTTAATCTCTTAAATTCTTTGTACTTCTCTTTCTATAGTAGAAATTAGTTGCCTCATTTCTGACTTTTTGATGAGCATTTATAGCTAATGATTGTACGTAGCAAACATTCCTCTCTAATCCTGAAAATATTCTCTGCATGTCAATCTCTTTCTTTAAACGTGTCAATCCCTTAATTATTCTAAAATACATCCTTTTGTCTTTTGTGGCGCTTCTAACTTCCTCTTTCAACACGTGTCCCACTCATTATAGTGGTGCTTTCAATGTAGAGTAGGTGTCCTCACATTGCACGTGAATTTCCCATGCACTAACGTTAAATCTCCTTATAACCCTGCTAGACAAATGTTCCCAGATGATCGCTATTTAGTGATAATTCAACCTAGATTTTGTCTAATTTAACTTCCTTTAATTGTCTTTTATCATAATAACCTTTGAGTAATACTTTACACACAAGAACAAATGTAAATAGTTTTTGAGTTCTTTAGTGACCTTGAAACTAAATAAATGAAACTATTAGATTATCTATTAATTTATTATACACTAAATACTAATTATAAATGAATAAAAATATAATTATTTAAAATAAGTAATATCAAAAATGATGAAATTGAAATATTATATCGGAACATTATCATTATAAACACAAGAGCAATAACAAATTAGAAAAAAAGAGTGCAATTACAAAACAAATTTTCTCACATCATTTAAGATTAAAATGCAAGTATAATGTTCCTTTAAAAAGAAAAAGGGAGATGAGCAAAATAACAAAATAAATATTGTCTCACATTGCTTGGAAAATAAATTGCAAGTCTAATCAGGGGCGGATACAACTTTAGTCAATGACCCATTTATGTTTATGTACTGATAAGATAAGTGTCTCAGTTGGTAGAGATTTTAGAAATTGACAGCAATCACACGGGTTCGACTCTTGTTAAGAACATTTTGTCACTGAATTTTTTTTCCCAAATATCAATGTTGAAATTCTTATGATACACGATGCCTATTGCTATTGTCCCTGATTTGTTAAGAACATTCACTTCCCCCTCCCCATTACCGTTGTCCCTTCCATAATCCAACCCCTGCCCTCCGCCTGTCCGCCAGTAACGGCCACCGCAACAGCCCAAGCTCCTCCTCCAACCGAAAGACGCCAGCCCCAGACAACAGCCACCGCCCAGTCGCCCTCAACCACCATAGTATATACTCTTTTTCCTTTTTCTTTCTTGATTCTTTCCCTAAAAATTTGAATTTCAATCGTTAAATTGTTATGGATTTTCATTACTTTAAATGTTAATTGTTAAACCTTGTTTCTTGACTTTGTTTGATCATGAATCATGATTGATAATTATACAATATCTCAAATCATATTTATTAATCAATTTAGGATTTCTAATTAGATTGGTGGTAGATTTCTTAATTTAGGGTTTTATATTTAATTGCTTGGAATTTATTAGAGTTTTAGTTGATTAGCAATTTAATTTAAAATTAATTTAGGTGATTTGTTTGAATTTATTGAAATAAGAGTAGATAATTTATAGTTGATTTAGGATTGTGTTTGTGGCTATACATTTGCAAATAGTGGATTACTAATGTAATTCTACAATAATTGTGATAGGGCTATACTTGTGAAATCAAGAACAGTCCTATAGCAATGGGAATTTGGAACTCAATATCCCATGTCTTTGGCACAATCAGCCTTTAACAGAATAAGAGAAAATAAGAAAAGGAAGGAGAATAGAAAGAAATTGTATTATTAATCATCAATGAAAATATTACAATCACACAGCTTTATATAGGCTAAGAAATACACTAAGCTGGCAACTACAATAACAACTGTTAGCTATAATATGACAACTGTCAACTAACATAACAACTCTTGTTCTAACACAGATAAAATGACAATATTACCCTTTGTACTACATCATTTACCCCCCCCTTTAAGAACTTGCCCTCAAGTTTCTGATAGGAAAGTGGGGAATTGTTGTATAAAAGTTCCTGCCTCCAGCCAAGTAGAGTCTTCAACTGGCATATTGAGCCACTTAACCAAATACTGAGTTTGTGCCCCATTATCAATCTTCACCAGGCGTCTATCAAGTATACACTCAGGGAGCTTACTGGGGTTATTCAGAGAGTCTGTACCATGCAGCCAAGTGGGAATGTGAGTGACTTGGGGGAGTTGTCCATGAAAAGGCTTCAATTGAGAAACATGGAATACATTGTGTATCTTAGCCTCTGGTGGTAACTTCAATTTGTAAGCAACTTTGCCAACCTCAGCAATCACCTGGAATGGCCCATAAAATTTATTGGAAATCTTTTGATTGCTCCTGTGCTGAACTGAGGATTGCCTATAAGGCTGTAATTTGAGCCATACCCAATCACCTGCCTTAAAAGACCTATACGATCGATGCTTGTCAGCTTGACTCTTCATTCTGTCTTGAGCTCGAGTGAGGCGCAATTTGACTAATTGAATCATTTGCTCCCTCTTTTGTAAGCTTCTATCCACAGCATCATTGTGAGAACTGCCTGATAGATATGGGAGATGATTAGGGGGTTGCTGGTTGTAGACTACCTCATAGGGAGTCATCTTGATGGAAGTATGGTAATGAGTGTTGTACCACCACTCAGCTAAAGGCAGCCATTTACACCAATCCCTAGGTTCATTGCCACACATACACCTTAAGTACATCTCAAGGCACCTGTTGACTACTTCAGTCTGACCATCACTTTGTGGATGGTAAGCTGAGGAGAAGCAGAATTGTGTTCCCTGGATGGAAAATAAAGCTTGCCAAAATTGGCTCATAAACACAGCATCTCTATCACTCACAATACTTCTAGGCCATCCATGAAGTTTAAACACATAATCCAAGTAACTTTGAGCTACTTGTACTGCAGTAAATGGATGGGTGAGAGGAATGAAATGAGCATATTTACTTAATCTATCCACAACCACAAAGATGGTATCTTTATGCATGGATTTGGGCAATCCTGTGATGAAATCCATAGAAACATCCTTCCATACCTCATCTGGAATATCGAGGGGTTGTAACAACCCTGGGGATGCAATGGGCTCATATTTTGCAGCTTGACAAACCACACATTCCCTTACAAAGTTCTTGATATCTTTATTCATCCCTTTCCAATAGAACAACCTTTTTACCCGCATGAGTGTACCATCTCTACCTGAATGACCGGCCTCTGGACTTGAGTGATGCCACTCAATGATGGACTTCCTGAGAGAACTAACAGGGCCAACCACTAATCTGTCTTTTCTTCGTAACAACCCATTGAGCAAGGCATAATGTTGCACCTGTCCACCAGAATCCAGTGTATGAAGAATGGCTAACACAGCAGGATCAACATTATAGCTATCCTTAATTTTTGCATCCAAATTCGAAGTGACTAAAGAAAGGGCCATGAGCAATATTTCAGATCCTTGAACCCTAGATAAAGCATCAGCTGCTTTGTTTTCAGTACCACTTTTATATTGTATTTCATAATCAAATCCCATAAGCTTTGAAAGCCAAAATTGTTGAAAAGGAGTAGATATCTTTTGCTTCAACAACCACTTAAGACTTTTTTGATCAGTCTTAATGATGAAATGAGCTCCTAATAGATATTGTTCCCATTTTTGAACAGCAAAGACTAAGGCAAGCAATTCTTTCTCATAAACAGACAAAAGTTGCCACTTTGGTCCCAATGCCCTGCTGATGTAAGCTATAGGATGTGACTCTTGCATAAGGACTGCTCCAATCCCTATTTTGGAAGCATCAGTCTCAACCACAAAAACTTTGGTGAAATCTGGAATAGCCAAGACAGGGGCAGATACTAAAGCCTTTTTGAGGTCAGTAAAGGCTTTTGCAGCTAAATCAGTCCATTTAAAAGCCCCCTTCTTAAGTAAATCATTAAGGGGTCTACTAATCATTGCATAACCCCTAATAAACTTCCTATAATAACCTGCGAGTCCTAGGAAGCTCCTCAAATCCTTAAGGGTGCTAGGGATAGGCCAGTTCACCACTGAATCTATCTTCTTTGGGTCCGTTTCAACTCCATTCCCTGATATGTAATGCCCCAAGTATTCAATTTTTGTAATTTCAAACACACATTTGCTCTCCTTGGCAAACATTTGATTTGCTGCCATTAACTCAAAAACAAGTCTTAAATGCTCCCAATGTTCACCTAAAGACTTGCTGTATATCAAGATGTCATCAAAAAATATTAAAACACACTTTCTAAGTAAAGGTTTGAAAACCTGATTCATCCAATGTTGGAAGGAAGCAGGGGCATTAGTGAGGCCAAAGGGCATTACCAAGAACTCAAAATGGCCATGATGTGTCTTGAAAGCGGTCTTGTAGATATCAGCATCATGCATTCTCAGTTGATGGTATCCAGACCTAAGATCTATTTTGCTGAATATTATGGCTCCTGCTAACTCATCAACTAATTCTTCTAACACTGGAATAGGGAACTTATTTTTAATGGTTTGCTCATTCAGCCTTCTGTAGTCTATACAAAGCCTCCAAGTGCCATCCTTCTTGCCTACAAGTACCACTGGTGAAGCATAAGGGCTGTTACTTTCTTGAATAACTCCTCTATCAAGCATCTCTTGCACAAGTGTCTCAATCACATCTCGTTGCTTAAGAGGATACCTATAAGGCCTGATATTTACTGGTTTGGCATGTGGCTCAATGGGTATTCTATGATCAAACAGCCCCCTTGGAGGAGGTAGGGACACAGGCTCTTGGAAAATATGTTGGAACTGAGCTTTCAACTGACTTAACTCTGTAGATGCTGAAGCAGTGGATGAAGCTGATATATGATGCATGAAAAGAGATGGTGCGCCGTCCATATTAACAGGAACTTGTAATAAGCAAAGCTGAATAGTATCACAAGCATATTTTGGAGAAAATTCCTCTACTACCTGCACTTTAGTATTATTAGTAATCCCCTTTAAACACACGGTTTGCCCATCCATGTCATAGTCATAGTGTGGAAATCCCAATAAACCTCCCCTAGTTGTCTCAGCCACTGTATACCTAATACCATATCACAGCTTCCAATTTGTATGAGTAAAACATCATGCACAAACATTCTTCCATGCATAGTCCATGTGAAATTCTTGCACATATATTTACAAGAAATCCTATTACCATCCGCCACTGTAACAGTCTGTTGAGTGATGGGTTCCAATTTACATCCTAGAGCTCTGGCATATTCCAAATCCAAAAAATTATGTGTGCTTCCAGTATCAATCAGAATATGAATAGGCTTTTTGGTCACTGTCCCTACAACCCTCATGGTTTGATAAGTCTGACTACCAGTGAGGGCTTGAACTGATATGCAAGCCACATGTTGCTCCTGTTCCATAGAACCCTCCTCTACATAGAAATCTGCTAACTCATCATCATCCAAATCTACTATTTCTACAGTAAACAATTGTGGTTCTTTGAACCCACATTTGTGCCCTTTATCAAATGGCTTATCACAGTAATAGCATAATCCTTTAGCCATCTTCTCTGCCTTAACTCTAGCAGGCACAAATCTATAGTTATTAGGTTGGGTTATGAATTTGGGAGTATTCTTGGTTTCATTGGGGCTTGGAAGGAGTGGTGGTTTAGGTTGCGTGACGGGGAAAGAATTTGATTGATAGGGTTGGTGTTTAAAAGATTTGGTTTGATTTGATATAAACGGTTTGGCTGTATATGATTTAGTTTGCATGGACATAAGGGTCTCCTCTTGCAACCTTGCATAAGTGATGGCCTGAGAAATGGTCGGGGGTGCAAAGGCTTTAACAAAAGGCTTAATATTATCTTTCAAACCACTAATGAAGCTGTCTAATATGAATTTTGATGACAATTCGTAGGAATGCATATCAAGAAGTGCCCTACAACACTCAAAGGCATCTATATACTCTTCCAAACTCCCAGTTTGGGTCAATCTATTAAAATTTTCAACAGCCTTGTCCAAGGTCTCATCCAAGAACCTAGCCCTAACTGCAATGGAGAATTGTACCCATCCAACTTTAGGTTTCAATGCCAAATAACTCGCTACCCAAATTGCTGCTTTACCAGTCATATACAAAGATGCCAAATCCACCATTTGATTTTCTGGTATCCTACACAACTCAAAGTATTTTCCACATTTCCTGATCCACTCATTAGGATCTATGCCATCAAATTTTGGGAACTCTATCTTAGGCATAAAAGATAGATTCCTAGGTCCATCTTCAATCTGTTGCCTTACAGGGGAATCCAATACTTGAGACTTCTCACTAACCTTTGCCAAAAGCATATCAAATTTTTGATTAATGTCAACCTTCAAAGCCTCCATCTGTGCTTGCACTTCACGTACCTTATCTTTTATCACAGCAATGCGTTTGGAATGTGTCGTGGGCGCCAGTTGATCATCCAATGATTAAAGATCCACCAAGAAAATTCAAGAATGCAGCGTCTGCACAGCCACTGAATCGACTGCTCTGATACCAATGATAGGGCTATACTTGTGAAATCAAGAACAGTCCTATAGCAATGGGAATTTGGAACTCAATATCCCATGTCTTTGGCACAATCAGCCTTTAACAGAATAAGAGAAAATAAGAAAAGGAAGGAGAATAGAAAGAAATTGTATTATTAATCATCAATGAAAATATTACAATCACACAGCTTTATATAGGCTAAGAAATACACTAAGCTGGCAACTACAATAACAACTGTTAGCTATAATATGACAACTGTCAACTAACATAACAACTCTTATTCTAACACAGATAAAATGACAATATTACCCTTTGTACTACATCAAATTGTGGTTTACAAAGTTAAATGAATATATATATTTCAAATCAGTGGCTTCTCAATCAAATTTTTTATCTAGTTCAACATTACAGAATTCACCAAGTCCTCTTGATAACACTCAACGCATTAAGATAGCTCATGAATTTTTTAATTATACAATTGACTAATTTTAACTTATTTTGAATGTGATATGTTACAATACTTGTCAAATTATGATGCTATGCGTCATTTTCAAAATGTGAAAACTCGCAGTGGACAATTATCGTAAATAAAATGTTTATCGATAATTTTTCTTAATTATCGATATCGACATCATTTGAATTTTTTCTAGATCCGCCCCTGAGTCTAATACTTTCTTATACAAGACAAGACACACGGAAGAAAAGGAAAATATCAAAATAAATATTGTCCCACATTACTTGGAGATAAAATAAAAGTTAAGTTTCTTATAAAAAGAAGGGAGAAGAGCTTGCAAAATAAATTGCCCCATATTGTTTATGAAAGTTTTTTTTTTGATAAATATTGTTTATGAAAGTTAAATGCTCATTAATGAAGAACAAAATAAATTTTATCACTCTTTATAAAAGAACATAATAAAAGCGCTTATGGCTCAATGGATAAAGCATTTGCATGTAGAGCAGAAGGTTTGGGGTTCGATTCTTACTTGGTAAGTAAGAACAAATTAAAAAAACTTATTCTATTTTCGATTACTAATAGCAGACCATTAACATCCAAATTTAACAAAAGTAAAAAAGTCAACTCAATCAGCCGCTGTTAGTAAGAGCGGTCGTCGGTCGATTACTTGCTTGATTTATGTTGACTCATCCTTTATAAAAGCCCGTTGTTTGACCTGTTCACAGTTACTAAGTGCGAACATCCACTTGACTTTTTTTAACCAGTTTATTACTATTCGCACTTACTAAGTGTGAACAGTCTCGAACCTATACTCTAGGGTATCAGGCACTTATATTTAGAATAAGTTTGATTATAATCTTATTGTATGCTTTTTTTTTGATAAATAATCTTATTCATTTCAAATATTCAATGAAAGGACAAACACAAGTGGAAAGGAAAAAGGGTGTAGTTATGGGGCCCAATAGAAAAGAGTAACGTGTTCCAAACATGTATTATGGAGTGTATTGAAGGACATGTCAACATAGCCACTCACATTGCTCTTCCATCTTTCTTTCAACCATTCGATAAAGCAACCTCAACCCTCAAGCCTCCTCTCGTTTTCACCTATCGGCTATCATTTTTATGTGAATATTCACTTGCTTATATAAGTTTTAATAGCCCATGTGCTTCTCCTTCTATTGGCTACTAAAAAGAAGATACCCATATGCCCTATGGGAGTGTTTGGTATGGGAATATAAAATCTAATGGAAAGGGAAATGATAAATAAGAGTAAGGGTAAAGGTATGAGTTGTTGTTATATGTTGTTTGGTAAGAAAAATATAAGGGAAACACTTAAGTGATCATAGTTAGAAAATTTGTTACTTGACATAAATGGGTGGTAATAAAGTAAGGGTATCCATTACCCTCAAGAAAGGGATTGGCTTAACCTAATATCATACCAAACAAAATATATGGAGTAAAGGTAATTGAATCCCTTACTTAGTATGAAAAAATGCATACCAAACACCCCCTATATGTGAATAAAGATTAGATTTTTATACTCTATTCTATTCTTCATTTTTTGTTCTTTTATGTGTTTTGTTAACTCAAGGGCGGATGTACATTAAGTCAATGTTATCAATTGATAAACATCATGCTCTGATACCAAAATAGTAAATCTATGACTTATGGCGTCGTCGCGTCGATAATATTAATCTTATGAGTCTAATGTATCAAGTTTATATATTCTCTCCATTCATCGGAATTTATCACATAACGTCTTTAAATCTCTCAATGTAGCAAACACATAGTCTGAGATTAACCGATGACTCAAATGAACACCTCCTCTATCTCCATCCATTAGAATTTATTATAAAACATGTAAAAAGCTCTCAATGTAAAATTTAATGGGAAATAGAATTATTTCAATTCATACTAAAAATAGTCAAGCATACCATTCCTTAAAGCTAGAAAGCAGACAGAAAAAGTGCACTGCAAAAGATGGAAATTTCAGTTCATCATGCTGATGAAGTTTCCGTGGGACTGTGGCTGTGTGCTACAAACGTTAGCACAATGAATGATATGGCACTAAATCAGAAAATATCTAAAATAAAACCCATCAAGAAAAACAAGTAAATATCAACCCAATTTCTTTATAGAGTACAGTTAGTAATAATAATCAATGCTGATTTCTGGGATAGTTGATACTAATCATGGGTAAAATTCTTACATTAGGGCTTCTTCCAAGTCAAAATTAAGCTAGTTTAAACCCAAGGAGAAGGCCTAAGACAAACTTGGACTTCATGTTCTTCAAGTACAGCATGTTGTTTCGGGACCATGATTTCGAGGACGGTGCCTGTTTCGTCACAATAAGCTTCAAGCTTTGCGTCATCCGGGATTCTTGTAGGCAGAGGAATTTCCCGAATGAACTCTCCGGGTGGGCAGTGTTCTGGCAATGGGTCTGTCAGTTTAAACGTCCTACCGTGTCTCTTTATCAGGGATGAACAGGCTGTACTAACACAGGAGACTTTCACAAGTCCATGAGTAGGAGTATTCTTCCATGTAACTCTCACTCTCTGTAGATCAGCAAAAGGCAAACTAACAATAATCAAGAATCCCTTTTCATCCTCATAGATGCTTTTCGCAGCCGTGACAGGACCATACACATTCTTCATCACCCCGCTAAAATCGCCTGCCCAAGCTGGTTCGACCAAATGGGATTCCACATCCAAAATGCTATCCGAATGCGAGCTAATTCGTAAAAATCCATTATCAATGTTTCCATTAGAATAGAAATCTTTCCTTTGTTTCTTAGCAACATGAGAAAGATCCATAACCCCATTACTAAGGCCATTCTTAGGCACTTGAGACGAGAAACTCAAACCCGTATCAAGACCAGCCTTTTTTTGAGTACCCTTTGAAGAAAGAGCGGGACGCTCCAGCTCAAACTCCATAGGTGGGAGATTCCTCCACGAACCAAAATCACCAGCTTCCTCCGGTATTATGAAGTTAGAATCCCGACCAGTAAGCTCCAACCACCTCTTCCTCTCGCACTCGTCTAAACTCGTAAAATCAGGTGAGCAAACCAACTCAATCCCATGAACACATTGTGGATTAGACAAACCCCTATAGTGTTTCCTCTGCATTTTATGAGACCTAACAAACCCTCTATCAACACTAAACGGAAACGGTCGTTCTCCTTGCCTTGAATGGCCATTCATAAAACTTCTCAATTGCATCTTCCCTAATGCATTCTCAGGCCTCCCTTTAAAAACCCACATGTAAATGTTTTCCATATCATGCTGTACTAAGAAAGCATCAAGTTTCAAGTCAGATTTGTCAAAACCACCCCAGCCATTGCTATCCCTAGTGATCTTACACTTAGAACTCTCCTTCAATACAGGTTTGAAATAATAATTAAAGAAAAACCAAGCACCCCATATAGTATCCACTCTTTTAGCACATTTTTTAGCCACTTTTGGGACACTCACATTAACAATTGTGACACCCTCGGTAATTTGAGGGCCAAGGCCAACATCTAACATTTCACAGCAACTATCATTCCACAATTGGGGCAAAACACTTAATTCCACAGATAAGGGGAGATTTATATCGGGCGGTCCTGATTGGAGGACCGCCCGATTCACATCTCTGTCAGATTCATCATGAGAAGATGAGCTTGAATCCATGGACAAAACAGTTGAAGGATGGTAGTTCTCAATTGATAAAGTCGTCAATAAAGTTTCCCCCATTTTTCTTACTAACCCTTGTTAAATTTGCCAAATCTAGGGTTTCAAATTTCAGAACAAGCAAAACAAATCATCAACATGATTGATTATTGACATAAATCTATGAGTAATCTTTATCCTTTTAGTTTACCAATCAATCAAAGTCCAAATAAAAAAAGAAACCCTTACAGATTGAAATAAAGGCAAACTTTGCAATAATAGAAAGAAAAGGGGAAAACCGGGGTTAGAAAAGAAGAACCCATCGTCTGTAATTGGAAAAAAGGAACAAAAACAGATCAATTTGACAAATAAAAGTAGAAGTATAAGTAAAAGAAGAAGAATCAAATGAAGACATGAACAAACCAGAGGATCTCATGAAGATTCAGTGAAGAGTATCGAATCAAAGTGATCACATCCATAAAACCCGAAAATCAAAAAAGAAACAAAAAAAAGGAAGATTCAAAGATTTACCGAAAGAGGAAGAACAATCTTCATACGGAAATCTAAAAGAGAGAATGGTAATTGAATTGAAGAAATTGAAAAAATGAGGAAGAATGAAAGAAAGGAAGAATTGGGATTTAAGAAGTGAAAAATGTTGAGAAAAGAAAAGAGCCTACACCAGTTGAGCCTAAGATGAGATGTGAGGAAGGGACATTGGTGACGGTAACAGCTGCGTTTTTGGAACTTTTTATTTTTAGTTTTTTTTCATCTTTCAACATAGGGCAAACCCCCACTTTCCTTTTTTTTTCTAAAACATTTGAGTATTATTTACTGTAGACGTGTTCATTCGGATTATCGGGTTGATTTCGTGTTAAGTGTTTTGGGTCGGTTTAAAATCAGGTTTTGTGTTCATATTGGCTTTTACATTATTTTAGATTCATTTTTAAGTCGGGTCAAATCGGGTTCGGTCATAAAGTCTGGTGTCTATCGGATCATCGGGTCTGTTTTGAACACCTCTAGGATATATTGTAGAGGTGTTCATTTGGATTATCGGGTTGATTTCGGGTTAAGTGTTTTGGGGTCGGTTTAAAATAAGGTTTGTGTTCATATTGGTTTTTACATAATTGTAGATCCATTTTTAAGTCGGGTTAAATCGGATTCGGTTATAAAGTCAAGTGTCTGTCGGGTCATCGGTTCTGTTTTGAACACCTCTAGGGTTTAGGAATTATAAAAAAAAATAGTGAATTTGAATTCACACTTGTACGAAAAATAAGTTTTTAAAATGGTTAATGCTGACTCAATTGAAATCGTTTCATAGTGAAACGACTTCAATAAAGAATTAGTTTTCTTTTTAAGGAAACGTGTGGCATATATTATGTAAATCAAGATTTACTAAGGTTTGGAGGCCTAGTGGAAAAGGTTCCAAGCAAATGTTCTTTGCATAGAAGTCGTTATTAGTATCATATCTAGTAATCGTATGGATTACAGTATTACCATGTCTATGAACAAAGCTAAATTTTTAAATTAGCATAAAGATAACTAATGTAAATTATATTATTGTTTTGAATCATGTGAAAGTGAGATGCACCAACTTCCTTCATTTGTGATGGCATTGATCACAACTATAGAGTCGCCTTTCAAATGGACAGATTCCTAACGCATTCTCCTAACAATTTCCAAAGCAAACATGTTGGAAGTGGCCTTAGATATAAGGACGTTCCTACGAACGAAAACCACCAAAGCTTTTTGCAAATTTTCCCCTACATGTGCATTAAAGTTGATTTTCACACAGGCTTTGCATAGAAGCTGATATCGACTATGCTTTGTCGAACTAGTCAATAGAACTAGCGTGTGAGATTGATATCGACTTTGCTTTATGGTAAATTTTAATTAAATTCTTATTAATTCGTTCAATAAAACTAGCGTGTGATAATCGAATTAATAGGGTCTAAATCTAATAGTTAATCAATAGAGCGAGAGTTTGATATTAACAAGATCATGTTAAACCACGAGTTTAATCCGAATCTTCATAGACATTAATGAGAATTGAATCATACAAAACTTTGGGAATTCCCGACACCTTAGATGCTTTCATCATATAGTTAAACCACATCTTAATTATTGCATTCTTAGTTGTTAGTTCACAAACAATCAATATTTTTATTCCCTCTAGCAATATAATCAACTAAAACCACAAGTCCCTTGTCCCAAGCTTCCTTTGTGTTTGACCCGTGACTACACGTATGTCGTGTGCTTGCGGTTAAATAAATTTGCTCATCATATGTAAAGGAAATTCCACCCCCACTATGTCATTTTTAGAAATTGCCTCTGAACATCTACATTGTTTATATTTCTCTCTTTGCATGAAGAGTAGAGAAGGAGAATTAACTTTCTTTACATCTTTAAGTGCTTAATTCATTCACAAAAGTTAGTCTTTGCATTGCATTCTCTTTGTGCTAAAGGATTGTTGAGTAGTATGTATCTCTTTGTGAGTTTCACAATCATCCCAAACACCTTTATGGAAGAAATATCATAAAAGGAAAGTGACTACACGCCTACTACTAATATAATGTTTCCAAACGACATTCTTACTTGCAAAACAATCTTCAAGGTGTCTTTCTTGGTGATCAAATGAGTTCCATAGCCAATCTTCAGGGGTTTACACATATAAGTTTGTTGTAGTACATTGTACTTGTAATCATATTTGTAATAGCATTATATTTTCAATAAAAGCCAATCCTCAGGGGTTTACACGCCTACTACTAATATAAGTGTTTCTTGGTGATAGGTTATTCATACTATAATATAACCAAAAGGTAAATACTATTGAGTTGTAGTTTGATTTACCTTGTTATATTTGATTAGTTGTTGACAAATAAAGAGGATATATAAGCACAATAGAGAAGTAGTTGAGATGCAAATGGAGATGTCAAATTCACATCCTATACCATTAGTTACTATACACTAGGGGAAAAAACGCTATAGGCTACGCATCAAATGCTGCGGATTTCAAAATATGCAGCAAATAACAAAAAAAAATTGATAGAAGATTATTTGCTGCGGTTCTTGCTATGACCGCAGCAAATGACCTAAAAAAATTGGAACATTATTATTTGTTGCGGTTTGTATTAGTGTCCGCAGCAAATAGTGGGTATATGAGACGAAATATATGAGGCGCCATTTCATTCTTTCTAAACCTAAAAACCCTAAGCTTATCTCTCTTTCTTCCAAGTTGCACCTCCTTCTTCTTTCTTATCTCTCTTTCTCTCTTTTCTCTCTTTACTCTAAACCCTCAATCTTGCTCTTCTTCTTCAACCCGAATCAATCTGCTGCTCTCAATTTTGAACTATTCTTCTTGTTCTCAACCCGAATCAATTTTGCTCTCAATCTTGCTCTTCTTCGAACACTCAACAAATTTGCTACTCAATTTCGAATTGTCCCCTCAACAAATTTCGAAGTCAAGGTTTAGATCCAAGTTATTCAAGTCCAAGGTCCTCCTATGGTGATACTATAATTTTTAATTGTAATTTTTGATGTTCTTCGTTTTATTTTATTGTAATTTTGGGTATGTGTTCTTCGTTTTTTTGATTGTAATTTTGGGTATGTGTTCTTCATATTTTTGATTGTAATTTTTGATGTTCTTCGTTTTTTTAAATGGTATGTATTTTTGTATTTTGTTTAGGTGAAATTGTAATAAAAAATTTTATTCCAGAACAATACAAATTTGTTTAGTTTAGTAAAAGAATTACATAACAAGTTGTTTAGTTTATTCCAGAACCCAGAACAATTTTAGTTTAGTAAAAGAATTACAGAACAATACAAATTTGTTTAGTTTAGTAAAAGAATTACAGAACAATATACAATTTTTTTTGTATTCCAGAACCATTTTGTATTCCATGCATACACGAAATGAAAAAAAAACAAAAGAAAGGGGAAGTAATAGGCTGCGGTTCTAAATAACCGCGGCAAATAAGATTATTTGTTTTTTAAAATGGACCAAAGGTTGCGGTTTTTAGGACCGCAACCAATTAGATTTCTCATTTGCTGCTACTCCAAGTGCTGCGAGTCAAAACCGCAGCCTATTATGGCAAAAAAAACGCAGCAATTGGCGAATTTTCCACTAATAATGCCATATCTTGTGATTGTTCATTATTTTTAATTGGCTTTTGTTATTAACCTTAATATTTTTCTCGTCATACCTTGTAATCTTTTACTAAATGTCTTGTCATGTTATTGTTTCTATTTGTGGGTTTTTCTCGAGTTGAGGGTCTCACTGATCGCAACCAACTTTGATTAGGATATGGTATGTCGTTAGGGGTGCACACGGTTCTTTTTGGTCTGGTTTGACACTAATTAAAATATACCAAACCAAAAAATTTGATTTAGAAATTTTTCATACTAGACCAGTTTTTATAATCTCTATTCGGATCTTACCAAACCATTCTACAACAATCCAGTCTGCGAATTTTGAGTTAAAATTTATTTGTATATACTTATATTTTGCACATACAATAATAATTCGTAATTAGTTGATTGCATCAACATAATTCAAAATTTCGAGTATACATTACCATTAAAAAATTACATCTCGAAATATCAAGGTAGTGACCTATTTTAAAAAATAAAAAATTTGATTTCTAATTATAGTTGATTTTCGGTCTAGAGTGGTCTAAAAAATAAAAATATATTTTGGTTTAGTGAGTTAAAGTAGTGAGATATTTAGAAATAGGGAAATTTCATATGGTGACGTTGAGTTTTTGGTTTTTTCGCAAAATATTTTATAATTCTGCATAGTGACCTTGAGCTTCCACATTTTTCTATGGTAGGCAGAATGTTATGTTTTTGGTTAAATTAACTACTTATTTTGACTGGATTTTGAAATATGTGGTTAATTAGGGAGATCACAACGTTTGTTTATAGAAAAATATTTTTTATGTTGATTAGAAATAGCGCAAAATTGATTAAAAAACTTCTTTTTTGTCTTTCATATGGAAACATTGGAAGGTCAATGTCACCATATGGATTAAAAAAAATTTGTCTATCACGTGAAAAATTTGAAAGTAGAGGGTTACGGAAAATTCCTTAGAAAAACTAGAGAGAAGTAGTAGTGAGGTTATACCAAAAAAATAAACATTGGGCTAATTCCTTAGAAAAGAATTAATGTGTCACTATGTAAATCATTTTGTAATTTTTATCAAATTTTTTTTTTAAAAAAAAAATCAAAAAATAAGTGAAAAAGAAAATAAAAAAGGTTATAATTTTAAGAATAAGTTAATTGAAACTAAAAGCTGCACATTTTGAACAGGATCGTCCCGTTCATTTTTAGGCCCCAGAGCAAAAAATAAAAATGGGCCCTTAAAAACTAAAAACGTAACGCATAATATAATATACCTTTTGTTTTTTATTGTTAATATTTAAACTACTTACAAAAAAAACACTAAAAACTCATATTACTTAGCAAAAAATGTAAGTTATATATAAATTTAATTCAAATTAGTATCACTTATATACATTAAAATAATTTTTTTGGGCCCTAAAAAACACGGGGCCCTGGGCGGTAGCCCGCTTTGCCCTTGCCCATCAACGGCCCTGATTTTGAAATAAATTTTTTAAAATTTTACTCCCTCCGAATCATTTTATATGTCCCATTTGAGATTTCACGGATTTTAAGGGTTGAGTGAGATCCATTAAAAAGGTGGTAATTGGGTACTTTAATTAATTTAATTTATTGTAAAGGTGATACTGGAGTATTGAAAATTGGAAAAATGGAAAAAAGATAGACAAAAAAGGAAATGAGACAATTAATATGATTTTGTTAAATAAGAAAATGGGACACCTAAAATAATTCGATGGGAGTAATATTTATCTAATATTTACATCTCTATCTCTAGTTCAACTAACATTCCATATTTCCATGAAATGTCAAGAAATTTTAATCCAACAAAAATTAGGCCGATACAACACGTCAACTAAAAGCATGAATTACTATTAATTTGTACTACAAAATTCATTTTCAATTTTTGTATTTTTAAAATATTAATTTATATTTCGAGTGATGGATACGTAGGATATAAAAGGAAGCATCCTGTTAGCTTCTTAAATGCATCGTTTTCAAGTCCGAACAATCAAAGCATGATAGTAGTTGTTTAACATAGAAATACTCTATTCTCTGTCTCATTTATTACGCATCATTATCATTAAAAATATATATATAATTAGTGTGAAAATTCGTGTAATATATTATTTTTTAGCATGGACATATATGAACATATGATATTAAAAATTAAAGTTGAAAATATTATGCTGTAGAAACACTCAATTTTAACAGTCGTAATTTTGAAAATTGTTTACAAATATGTTATGCAGTATATTATATGCTCTAATTTACTCAATATAAATATAAAAATGTTAGTCAAAGATGCTTTAATGGTCAAGATATTGGTCAAGATAAAATGTCATGTCATTATTCTTCCACCAATAAATGAGTTATATTTGTCAAAGTCTCATTATTTTTGATGCTTGGAATTTTTCAAGATTTTTAGTATAATGTATGATTATAATTCAAAATGATGTTAAATAAACAGAATTAAAAATTATATATATTTAAATTTTTTTAGTTATAAGCTTGTTTGGTTGTACTTGTAATTCTATTGAAAATATAAATTTATAGAAATGAAATTACAAAATTATTTTTGTTTGATAGATAATTTGTTGAAAATAGGTGAATAAAAGTGTTTGCTTGAGTGATAATTCAAAAACCATATAAATTACAAATTACACAAGAAATGAAGATTTCCACAACACATAGGTGATTGGAGTACATTTCTCAAGTTATTTTCAAGGAAATGTCAATTAACAAATTCTTAGGAAATTACAAAAGAAAGTAAAGTTCAAGCTAACCTATAGGAATTTGAATTTCATGTAAACCAAACAAGTACTAAATTTATTACTAACTACATTCTTCCTCCTTATATTTTTCTCAAATTTATCCTCTTTATTCATTTTATTTAGATATTTATTTTTATTATTTTGTTTTATTCTCCTTACAATGTTATAACAGTTAAAAGTAACTTCGTAGTTTGTTCTGTAATGTTCTTTTCATTTTGAAATTTTCACTTTAAGAAAAGATAAATTAAATTAAGGTTTGAAAAAAAATATAGAAGATAAAGTATATTCATGTGAAATCTTATTAAATTCGTCTTGATAATATATAGTTTTTTATCTTAAAATTTACATATCATTAAGATTGATGTATAGAGATATTAAGGCATAAAATGTCTCTTTTATTTTTTGCATATTTACTAATACAAATACTTAATATTTAACAGCTTTAATTATGCGTAATTAAAAATTATAAAAGCATATGTATAAACCTTATGTTAAAACATATTAAACAAGATATTATTTGACTATATGTTCATACTCGCCAACTTAAAATATTGAACATTGAATGAGGACATAAAGAAATGAATTAATTAATACTATATATAGATGTTCATCCAGGTCATCAAGTTGATTTTGAGTTAACTGTTTCAGATCGGTTAAATTCAAGTCTTGTGTCTACGTTGATTTTTACATAATCTTAAATGTATTTAATTTAAAGTCGAATAAAGTCAAATTCAGTTATAAAGTCGGGTGAATATCAAGTCATTATCAAATCTATATTATTGTTCAAAACAGACCCAATGACCCGATTGACAGTCGACTTTATAACCGAACCCGATTTGACCCGACTTAAAAATGGATCTACAATTATGCAAAAACCAACGTGAACACAAAATCCTATTTTGAACCGATCTGAAATACCTGACCCGAAATCAACTCGATGACACGAATGAACAGCATGTAATTAAGACAATATAAAATGATATACATAGTAATCAAGTTGTGAATGTGTTGGCAAATGGGAATTGGGAATTGGGATGATAAGTTGTGTACCAGATATACCTCCCCTGAATTAGAGAGTCAAATTCCAATGTGTAAGGCTAAGGCAGGTCAGTTTTAGTTGATAACCCATCTACCATATACAACTACAACTGTCCTTTGCATTACTCGAAAGCCGTATCACTTTCATACGCCATTCCTTATCTCTTTATTAATCATTTTTATATTTTATTAATATACTCGTATTTTATAATACTTGTACTTATTATATTTTTGGGTTTTTGTACTCTTTTAATCTTGATGAAAATCATCTCAATAATTCTTTTTAGCTTTATTTTTATTCTCACTCATCACATAACGATTAATTTTGGGAGAGACTGTCTCTCAGAGAGACGATCTCAAAGAAAAAATTAAAGGCTACATTATTTTTCTTTTTAAATTGTATTAACTGGGCTATTTAGCCCACATATATGGTGGGTCTCTCGAAAGAGCGTCTCTCGGATCAATTTGTGATCAACTAATTGCTATAACACCTACCAATTACCATTTAAAAGAGAGTAAAATAGATAAAAACGCATTGAAAGTGACTTTTCTTAGTTCTTGTGTTATGATCCAAATGTGCGAGTAATTAAGAACCAAGGCAATACTATATAAGTCCAATACGTATTTGATTACCAAACTAAGAAAAATAAAATAACAATAATTAAGAACGAAGGCAATACTATCTCATAATTAAAAATTGAAAATATGAAAAATCTAATAAGGAAAACTAAGAAGGAAATTGCACAAAAAATCTTTAGGACTGACACAAAAACTCGCTCCGTCTTATTAATTTTGCCAACCAACTATTTTAATGTGTCCTATATATTATTATTCTTGGACATAACTCAACCTATATAATTTCATTAATCCTTTTATTTATTTTTATTTGGTATATTAAAACCTATAATTAGACAATTAAAATACATGAACCCACAAACAATATAAAAAAAAAAATCCTATTGCCCAATCTTTGGGAACAAAGGAGTAATTCAATATTACTATTCCATTCTTTGTAATCACTAATGTCAACTTTACATTAATCATTTGACCATTCTTGCCATTGTTAGTTGCCTGCCTAACCTTATCACTTTTTTAATTGAAATTTTCACTTCATGCTTTCAAATTTGGATGTCTATCCTTTATATACTTTTCAGCGACTATTTCAGAACAGAAGAAATACATCACATATTTTTTTAATACTCTCTCCATCTTATTCTTATTGTTCACTTTTTCTTATTTGGTTATCCCATTCTAATTGTCCACTTTCTATTTTTGGCAAAGATTTTTTTACCTAAATACCCCCAACTACCCCAACTTATATTATTTAAAATACCCCACCTACCATCTTTTTAATTGTTATAAATATACTCACTTAAATACTTCAACTAACACTTTTACAATTATTATAATCACTTAAAATACCCCACTATCATTTTTTCTTAATTTGCGTGCCCACTCAAAAGTGGACAATAAGAATGGGACGGAGGGAGTACTATTTACGAATTACTATTAATATTGCATTTTAGTTTATTTTGACATAAATAGATGAATAAAAGGTTAAATCATCTTATATTAGTATTTGATAAATTAATTTGTTGATAAAGCTCGTTGAATTAATTTATTACTATAAATTAACTAATTTTGAACAAGCTATTTCCAATAATATGTTTAAAATCAAAATTAATTTAAGTACTCCAACCAACTACCACTTATAAGGTGTCAACCATATGCCAACATTGTCATGTCTTTTGACAAACTTTTCTAAATAAAAAAAAACACTAATTCTTGTGAGAGACCGTCTCTTTGTCAGACCAATTTTAATTGAGTCGGCTTATAAAAAAATATAAAATGAGAGTAAGAATTAAAGTCTAATAAAATAAGCCTAAAAAACGTCTATCAAAAAACAATCTCTCAAAAGACTTGCTAAAAAAAGTCACAAAAATAAGTTTTCCACTATCTTGTAAAACAAGCAATCTTAGTTAGCAAAAGCATTTACATATAATGTGGGCGGTGGCACTATACACCATCACTTTTTGATCCAATATTATTTTCACTTTTGTTGATGAATAGGCTATTTGAATTATTTGGATAAGTATTCTTATCACAACAAATAAAAGTAATGTCAACTTTATCATGCATTGACTAGTCTTATCCTATATTAATAATTTAACATATAAGTATTGCCTTTAGACTCTCTTCCTCCATACTAGTCATTTTATGTTAGATATAATGGTTTAAAATAGTGAGATATTTAGAATTAAATATGAGCTAAAATTATTGGTATTTATTAAGGTTTTTAGGTCGGTTTTGAATGAGTGTCATTCGATTCGATCGAATTTCAAATCGGTTAATTTTTAATGGCATGCCACAACGAATCTTACTCGGGTCAGATTGGTAAATTATGGGTCAATTTAACAATGGTTATCGCATTATCGGGTTTGCACCAGTTTGTCACTAGTTGAAATTCGAACCGAGTGTCAATCAAGCTCGGATAGTCACCGGTTAATAATTAGTTTGGTTTTCTCAAGCACAAAATCGAATTTTAACTTTATTTTTCGAATAGGAGTCGGTTACAAGTTGTATCGATTAGGTTAATATTAAGTATATAGTTGGTTTTTTAATTAATGCACACTTATTTACTTAAGAAAAAATAATTACCAATTGTTTTATCGGATGCATCATATCAATTTGTTTTAAACTAGATAGGTTCCTGTTATAGGAGTTAATTAGTTGTCAGTCACGTGAGTAGCTCGTGTCTTGGTGTCTTGTATTAGTTGAGTTTGTTATGACAATTGTATTCTATTTTGACAGTTGTCAATGGTATTAGCTGTTTTGCTGTTGCATGTAAGCGTTATATATACCCAATTGATGTACTGTGATAAGTAAGTAATAAGATCATTCATCATATTTTCTTTCTAATTTCTATCTTTCTTTATCTTCTGTCTCCTTCTTCTGTTTTCCCTTCTTTGATACCCTTTAAAATTATTCCCCTTACTCAATCCCCCATTTAATGCAGGCTTGTTTTCCACCATAGCCTTCTTGATAAATCCTCCTTGAGCATGTCTGTAATCGGTTTTCATGGCTAAATCATTTGACTCTTTGAGTCTAGCATACTCCACTACTGATGCAATGTCTTTAAGATGGAAGGCTCTTACAAAGGGCTTCACTCTAGGACTCAGACCACCCACAAAACTATCTAGGAAATATGAATCAGGAAGTTGAGGGTTTCTTTGTATCATAAGGGACCTTAAATGCTCAAATGAATCCATGTAATCATCAATAAACCCATGTTGTTCTAGTTTATTAAATTCCTCCACCACATTATCATCCAAATGTTCCTTAAAACGAGCACAAACATCAAAAACAAAATCCTCCCATTCTACATTTTTTCTAGCAAGAAAATAAGAGTTAACCCAAGATTCTGCTTTACCTACGAAGTGGATTGATGCGAAGTCTAGTCTCTGATCATCAGGTATTTTACACAATGAGAAATACTTCTTTGCTTTCTTTATCCACATTCGAGGATGACTACCATCAAATTGAGGAAATTCAAGTTTTGGAACATACCCAAACTGTTTTTGGTGAGTACTTTCCCCAATAAGATGTGGTGGTGTACCCAAGATGTTGTTCTCCAAAGCTCCACATTTCATTCTTAACTGTCGGGCCATATGTTCCTCCATCTTATGCCCTAAAGAAGTGTGTTGTTCTTCAATCTTGCGCACTAAATCAAAAAGTTGAGTATAGCGCTCCTCCAAATTCTTGACTGACTCCTCCATTACACGAAATTTTGGGACTGTAACCACTGGTTTATTCTTTGCCAGGACTGCTCTGATACCAATACAACAACCAAGCTACTGCTGGGCTAATTTCTATGATGATGATTACTAAGAAAGATTGAAATAGGAGAGCAAGAAGGGAAAACAGAAGGAGGAGACAGAAGATAGAGGAAGATAGAAATTAGAAAGAAAATATGATGAATGATCTTATTACTTACTTATCACAGTACATCAATTGGGTATATATAAGCCTTACATGCAACAGCAAAACAGCTAATACCATTGACAACTGTCAAAATAGAATACAATTGTCATAACAAACTCAAAAAATACAAGACACAAAGACACGAGCTACTCACGTGACTGACAACTAATTAACCCCTATAACAGTTCCCTTGCCAAGCACGATATATTAATTATTTTAATAAAAAATTACTAATGTTATATATGTAATTAAGTTATTATATGACTCTTAAGTGATTGTTTTATAGAATGATACAATTCCCGGTATCATAAAAATTAAAAAAATGAAAAATAAAAAAAGATTCAATCAAAATATTTTGTAACATTAAAAGAAAAGAAAAATAAATATTCTATTGCTCTTAAATATAGTTGACTCTTACATCATTGTTTATAACAATGTTATAACTCTCGCTAATATAAAAAATAAAAAATAAAAAAACATTAGAATTGAGATAAGTAGATAAAATAAATATTAAAATTATCGATAAAACTTATTTATTTAACAACAATATTTGAATTTGCAAATATTTGGGGAAAAATATCATAATATGATAGTAGTTCATATGATATTAGCGTATGAATATCTAATTTAAAATTAAAATTAACTAAAATAATTTAAGCAGTATTATTTGGGGAGAAAACTTTTTTTTGAAACTTTTCTTGATGTATTGACATGTGTTCAAATCTTTGATTGCTTATGATAATATGATATATCGATAGATAAATAAATGATGAATTAATAAGATAAAAAGTATCTAAAATAAAATTTAAGTATTAGGTTTAGGAGGGAAAACTTTTATTGCAGCAATGACACGTGTCATAGTCTTTTCTTGCTTTAGTATATAGTATGATGATAATGACAGACCATATATTCATACCCTGGTTAAAGAACATAAGGAGGATCACCCTAGACTTGAAAAGAAAAAAACTTGATTATTATTAGTATTCCGTGTAGAAGAGTCCCTTCCAAATCTCAGTAAAAGCTCTAACAATGGTTTCATGGTGACGATCCGAATTCAGTGTCAGAAAACAGCGTAGAAGCTCCTCCCGTTCATTCACTTCAAACATTTGTTTTTCCACTACCATTTCCACCATTGATTTTTTGAAATCTTCGTATGGATCGTCGGATTTTTTTACAACTGCGAAACTCTCCCTTACTTTTCCGTCAGCTAGGTTCCGTGTACGATTTATTAATTATTTCAATAAAAAATTATTAATTTTATATATGTAATTAAGTTATTATATGACTCATTGTTTTATAGAAATGATATAATTCCCGGTATAATAAAAAATAAAAAAAAATGAAAAATAAAAAAACATTCAATCAAGATATTTTGTAGCATTAAAAGAAAAGACTATTCTCGTTACAGTAACATATGTTCAAATATTCTATTACTCTTAAATATAGTATGACTCTTACATCATTGTTTATAGCAATGTTATAACTCTTGCTAATATATAAAATAAAAAATAAAAAAACATTAGAATTGAGATAAATAGATAAAATAAATAGTCAAATTATAAATAAAACTTATTTATTTATCAAAAATATTTGAATTTGTAAATGTTTGGAGAGAAAATATCATAATATGATATTAGTTAATATGATATTAGCGTATGAATATCTAATTTAAAATTAAAGTTAACTAAAATAATCTAAGCAGTATTATTCGAGGAAAAAACTTTTTTTTTTGAAAACTTTTTTTTGATGTATTGATATGTGTCCAAATCTTTGATTGCTTTAATACATAATGAAGGAAAATATTGCAAAATATATTATAGCCGTTAGAATATTAAGCAGAATATTTTAGAGAATATTTCCCATATTATTCAGCATATAATTAGGGATTATAATCTTGCTAATAACGCAAGTCTTACAATATAAAACTTGGCTGTAATTGTAAACGATTATTCAATTAATTCAAAGCATTCATACAAATCGTTTTCTTACTCTATTGTTTATCATGGTATCAGAGCTTTACGGTTGGTTTAGGGACCATAACCGAGTTTAAAGCTTCATCATTTACCTTCTTCTTACCTATAAATCATGTCTGAATCCGACGAACCAAAACCAACACTCAAAATGGCCGAAAATCCAGCCACTGTAAACCAGTTACTTCAAATCATTCAATCTCTAACCACAAAACAGCCACCCAGCCATGAGGGAGGATCTAACCAAAACATAAACCTCATTGAAAAACTCGACTACCAAAATTACACAAAGTGGTCCAATTTAATGTACCTGGTCATAAGTGGGCGGGGTAAGCTCAATCACATCATCGCTTCCCCACCACAACCAAACGAGCCAGGATACCTTCACTGGACACAACAAGATGCAACGGTTATTTCATGGTTGATTGAGAATATTGAGACAGATTTGGTTAATAATTTCCTTGACTACCCCACGGCTAGGTATTTATGGAAAGGGATCGAAATTATTTTCAGTAGTGGTCAGGATGAACTTCAAGTTTATGATTTAATAGTAAGGGCAAACACCATGAAACAGAACATTGATTCCATTGAAGTGTTCTACCAAAAATTAGTATCGATCTGGAAGGAGATCGACAGGAGGGTTCCTAACCCAATGAAACATCCGGAGGATATCACAATCTATAATGATATATCACAAAGACACAAGTTGTACCAGTTCTTGTCAGGGCTCGATGAAACTTTCGACAAAGACAGAAAGGAGATACTCAACAAGCTTCCTCAACCCACTGTAGAAGAAGCCTATGCATATGTTAAAAGAGAAATTTCAAGAAGAGAAATTTTTCATGGGAATCCATCATCGGGTCATGAACCCTCAGGTATTGGAACAGGACTCATCACAAAACAAATACCTCATAGACCGAAACCATCACAGGGACCAAGTAATCCCTCAGGAAATTACATCTCAAAACCAAGGCCTTACCGTGAACATATCAGACGAGATGAGGAGGACAAAAGTCATCTTCATTGTACTCATTGTGGGGGCAGTAGACACACCAAAGAAGGGTGTTTTAAAATTATAGGTTTTCCAGAGTGGTGGGATGAACACCAAGCAAGGAAAAGGCGAGATGGAGGCAAATCTGAACAAAAGAAACCAATTGATCGAAAAAAGTGGAGTTCTCAAGCATATTTCAAAATTAGAATATTCTAGGGAAGCCTTAAAGTCTCAAAAACCTTCACATGTGACCGGTTTTCATGGAGACATTAAATTAAAAATTATCAAACCTTCTCCATTAAAAGAGACCCATGTGGCAGCTGCAATAATTAAACCTTCTCTGGCCCATGTAGCAGGCGCGTACTCACACGAAAAAGAGGCCCAAACCTTCTCTGGAAATGGGCCTAATGCACTTACATGTCTTAAAAGTTATCAAACTAAAACGAACCATTGGATTATAGATTGTGAGGCAACAGATACTATGACCTATGACCCCAAAGATTTTATTTCGTTCGGAGAAATTAAAAAACTGTTAATTCAAACCGCTAGTGGTGAATGTATCACCGTTAAAGGAACAGGAACTATTAAGATTAACCCAAATATTACTTTAAATAATTGTCTTTTGGTGCCACAATTATCGCATAAACTCCTTTCGGTTAGTCAACTAACAAAAGAAATGGATTGCAATGTGCTTATAAATTCAAACTCGTGTGTCATACAGGACCCACAGACAGGGAGGACCATTGGGCGTGGTATTGAGGAAAATGGACTGTATTTTGTGGAAGAGGTGACTCAAAAAGGCTGTACGACACTTGTTCGCAGATCTGTGGAACAACAATTGTGGACTTGGCATCGTCGTCTGGGTCACCCCTCACTAGGGTATCTAGAACACCTTTTCCCTTCCTTACGTGGTTGGTGGTTCTAAGATAGTTTTTGATTGCGAGTCTTGTATTTTGGCTAAGAGTCATAAACAAAGTTATCGTCCTAGTCTAAGTCGTGCAAACGAACCTTTTATGCTTATACATTCAGATGTTTGGGGACCCGCTCCGGATGGAGGGGCGTCTTGTTTTTCGTATTTTGTTTTGTTCATTGATGATTGTACTAGGATGAGTTGGGTTTGTTTTGTTAAACATAAATCAGAAGTTTTTGATATATTTGTTAAATTTCATACTATGATTCGAACACAATTTCAAACACAAATTCGCGTTCTCCGATCCGATAACGGACGAGAGTACATTAATCATAAAATGGAAAATTATTTTTCTCAACATGGGCTTATACACCAAACGTCCTGTCCTAACACTCCCCAACAAAACGGGATTGCTGAACGGAAAAAACAGGACTCTTTTAAATATAACACGTGCAATTATGATTGAATCCTCGGTTCCGACATCTTTCTGGCCCGAAGCTATTACAACGGCCAATTATGTCACAAACAGGCTCCCTACTAAGAGCCTATCCCATAAAACACCTATTGATACTCTCGCCTTATACACTAATTCTCTATCGATTCATAAACTTCCCCCTAAAATTTTCGGTTGTGTTGTGTATGTTCACCTCCCTAAGCAAACTCGTACAAAGTTAGAACCCCGCGCTGTTAAGTGTGTGTTTGTTGGATATGGAACAAACCAAAAGGGCTATAGATGTTATGACCCTCTTACCCGTCATATGTACACCACCATGGACTGTGATTTCCAAGAAGAGTCATATTACTACCACCTTAGATGTCAGGGGGAGAAATCAGTTAGTGACAATCTAAGCTGGCTTACAGTTAACCCAGATCAAACTGAGCAAGATGATACTGTCACTGAGAAAACCTCAAAAGCACAAGTACAGTCTCCTCTATCACAAACACCTACCCTGTCAGAAGGTCAAAATGAGGTACAATCTATTGAGGTATCTAATGATTTATCTAATGATATTTGCAGTGAGTTTATTGATGAGTCTATACATGAAAATCAAAGAACAGATGATGTTGAGCATATTTCTTTAGAGGAATCTCCTCCTAGATACAGACTTCCCACAAGGAGTACTAGGGGAGTTCCTCCAAAGAGATACGATCCAGACTACGAGGCTCACAGATCGAAATATCCCATTAGTGCCGTAACACAAAGTGGGATGTCCGCATCTGCTAGAGCCTTCAGTGCTGTGTTATACTCTAAGCATGTGCCAAAATCAGTCGAGGAAGCTCTTGAAAAACCAAAATGGAGACGTGCCATGGAAGAAGAAATCGGGGCTCTCGAGAAGAACAAAACGTGGGAAAAGTGCACTATTCCAAAAGGTAAAAAAATTGTTGGTTGCAGGTGGGTGTTTACCATCAAATACAAAAGCGACGGGACAATTGAAAGATACAAAGCTCGCTTGGTTGCTAAAGGATATACACAAACATACGGGATTGACTAGTCTGAAACTTTCTCGCCCGTGGCAAAAATTGACACCATCAGAGTCTTGTTTTCCATAGCAGCCAACAAAGACTGCCTCTCCATCAGTTCGACGTTAAAAACGCCTTCCTACATAGAAAAATCAAAGAAGAAGTCTTCATGGAGGCACCACCAGGTTTCACAAAGGGATTCAAACAGGGAGAAGGATGCAGATTGCGAAATGCTCTGTATGGTCTAAAACAATCTCCCCCGACATGGTTTGGCAGATTCACCCTTGCCATAAGGAAATTCGGATATCATCAAAGCAATTCAGATCACACTCTCTTCCTTAATAGAAAGGGAAGTTCTATAACTTGTTTAATTATATAGGTTGATGACATGATTATTACAGGAAATGATGATCAGGAAATACAGGCCTTAAAGAAAAAACTGTTCGCAGAATTCGAGATGAAAGATCTTGGATTGCTTAAATACTTCCTTGGGATAGAGGTCCTTAGATCAAAAAGGGGGATCTTCATATGCCAAAGGAAGTATGTCCTAGATCTTCTTGTCGAGGTTGGGATGTTAGATTGCAAACCAGCTGAAACTCCAATAGTTGTCAATCACGGCCTCAGAATTATCGAGGGCGAAACAGCTACTAACCGAGAACAATATCAAAAGTTGATGGGCAAGCTTATTTATCTCTCACATACTCGTCCAGATATAGCATATGCAGTTGGGATAGTAAGCAGGTTTATGCACCGACCTCAAATTCAACACATTGAAGCCGTGTTAAGGATCTTGAGATATCTAAAAGGTACACCTGGAAAAGGGATTATTTTTTGGAGAAATGGACATTTGAGACTCCAAGCCTACACAGACGCAGACTGGGCTGGAGATAGAGACGACCGGAAGTCGACATCTGGGTACTACACTCGTAGGAGGCAACCTTGTCACATGGAAAAGCAAGAAACAAAAGGTTGTAGCTTTGTCAAGTGCTGAAGCGGAATTTCGAGGGATAGCCAAAGGAGTCACAGAAGTTCTATGGTTACGAAAACTTCTTACAGAGCTAGGATTTAAACCAGATAGTAGCTGTGAAAGTCAATCGACACTTTATAAAAGAAAAGCTCGAAAACGACATTATTCATATTTCATTTGTTCGGTCCAAGCAACAAATTGCGGATATCCTTAGTAAAGCCGTAGGAACGGATCAATTTCAAGATACATTATGCAAGTTGGGCGTATGGGACCCTACGACTCAACTTGAGGGGGAGTGAAGGAAAATATTGCAAAATATATTATAGCCGTTAGAATATTGAGCAGAATATTTTAGAGAATATTTCCCAAATTATTCAGCATATAATTAGGGATTATAATCTTGCTAATAAAGCAAGTCTTACAATATAAAACTCGGCTGTAATTGTAAACGATCATTCAATTAATTCAAAGCATTCATACAAATCGTTTTCTTACTCTATTGTTTATCACATAATATTATAATATGATATATAGATAGATATATAAATGATGAATTAATAAAATAAAAAGTACCTAAAATAAAATTTAAGTAGTAGGGTTAGGAGGGAAAACTTTTATTGTTGCAATTTATTGCTTTAGTGTTGTAACACCCCGGCCCAACGGACCACCGGTGACTACTCATGGAGACTGTAGACTAGCCCCACAGACCAACACAAGTCTTTCCAGCGCACTTTGGCCTCACTCGTGCGCACCCGGAAAACTTCCCAGGAGGTCACCCATCCTAAGATTGCTCCACACCAAGCACGCTTAACTGTGGAGTTCTTAGTAAATGGGCTCCCTAGAAAAGAAGATGCACCTTGTTGATATGAGTAGTCTATCAATCTCTTTTCAAGCTAAATCTGGGGTATCACAAGTGTATAGTATGATGGAAACATAGTTGGTATTTGTTAATACTTCCAGTCAAAATTCAGAGGAACAAACAAAATATATATATATATATATATATATATATATATATATATATATATATATATATATATATATATATATATATATATATATATATATATATGCTACTATTTCAACTGTTTGGGGTCAAAACCGCAGCATAGTTTCCAAAAACCGCAGTATATAATTTTTTTTTTTTCTACTAGTGTATAGTAGCCAAAACTGACAATATTGTCTCAAATCTTTTTCTTTATAACATACTCAAATGAAATTTTATGTTGATTCATCTTAACATGTATTTTTAATCAAAGATATCAACAAAATAAAAAAAATGACAATAAGCATATTGAGTTTAAATTATTTTTATCACAAGCTAAACAACATCCCTATTTGTGTATTGTCTTATTTAGGGCATTAAATTGAGCAAAATTTAGGTTTTGATTTCTTTTTGAAGATTTTTTTTTGAAGATAATTTAGGGTTTAATCTAACAACCTCAATTGTATTTTAAGAGGGAGGGTTAAATTAAAAGTTACTCCAAATAAAAAAAAGTGACAATACAATTGAAAAAATATCTTTTTATTTTGTTTGGCAGTTTCAAAAGGTCACAAGCTAGTTTCACCCATCAATCATGTCTTGCCCACCCATAGCCTAAAATGCACACATGTTGATGTTGCTAACTATCCTATGCTTGACGATAGGAAATGTCGCTCGAATTATTGGAATTTACATTACATCTATGTGCTTCTTATTCATTTAGATAACCGAATTCAATCCTTTGGAATTAAGGCTTTATTATTGTTGTTTTATCTATATACTTCATATATCCGAAAATTTCGGGTAATCATCTTTTAGCAAATTTTCGATGTTCAAATATACAAATGTTCACCATGGTTTACATTTAAGAAACACAATTACATTACATCTATAAAAAAGCAAGTTGTGAAAATCTTGCATACTTGATACATCTTAAGACAACATGCCAATCACAAAAGAGTTTGGATCCGATGCATAAAATCGACCGTGATTAGCTTATGTGCTTAGCCCAACCAGCAATGACGTCTTCTCGAGATGCAATTGTTTTCACGAAGGAATCCCTCGAAAACATAGTCTGCACAAATATAGATCATCAGAATTCAATTTACCGGCACAAATACAATTATTTACGTAAAACATTTATTTACAAATTACAAGTGAATTCAAATGGTGTTGTTATGATGGTGCATCTTTGAATAATACTCACCAGTCACCATGGTCAAAAAAAAACACTTAAGAGAAAAAGGGAAAATTTTTCTTTTGATCTTAAGTCCTAACACTAACAGTTGAATCGGAGCTTTTCTCAGTCTCCCTCCCATCCCATCTTTACTCTGTAGCTAATGTAGATGTCATTAACGGTAGTGTGTATGTTCTAATACCAAAATCATACTTGTGATTTGTGAATTGTGATTTCATTTTTTATATTGGGAATCCGTATCTCACTTGGTCTAAAAGTTCGATTGAATTGAAGTTGAAGCTTTCTCTCGGTTTCTGTCTTAACCCATCTCCATTCTGTAGCTAATATAGTTTCTGCCATGCTTTAGTTGGTCTGTCCCCATAGTGATCCTGCGTTCTCCGAATTTCTTTTCTAATAACTATTCATCTTATCAATATACGTTATTATTCTCAAAATACTAGTAAAAGATCATTCCTATGATTGCAACTACTATTATTTCTAATCCAGTAATTACAAGTTACGAGTTGTGATTTTACACGCTATTATAGGCATAGCTTAAATTTGGTATTTCCTGCCTAGTCTATAAAAGTATATTTATGAAGCTCCATACTCTTGTTATCTCTCGAATTGTAAACTTGGCAATACAGAGTAACTTCGAAATTAGACTACAAAGATTGCACTCTTAAGCCCATCATTGATGGCAAAAACGCTAAAGCTTTCAATAGATCTGAAGCTCATGCACACTTGAACTTCTTCTAGTTCCTAAGGTTCATATGGAAGAAGATATGGAGACTGCAAGAGTAAGAATTGAGAATTTAGCAGGAAATCAAAGTCATCTAGTTCCTTGGGTTCATGAAAATGCCTTTAGTTAGCAGCGGTACATTGGAATCTGGTATTTCTGAGGTTGGATGGAAAGAGGACGTAACAATGATGAAATAGAGGATAAGACAACGTGCGGCTCAAAAGTTTAGAGTAAACAGCTTTAAATGGTGATGTGCAAGAGGAATTTGAAAGTGCAAACTGGTGATCTTCGAAAGGAATTTACAGTAATAAGTCTTTTGTTACTGTACAGGATATTTCGATTAGGATTGTACTAAGCTCCTTTTTACCCTTTTTTCCAGGTCGAGCCGCTTTAGACTTTAAGAACATGAACATCTGATGTTTTTTTTTTTTTTTTTCATATTCTCATTGTTAAATACTTTTTAAAACCTCTCTGTTACATTTATTTTACCTTGTGTTTTTCTATCAGTATTTCTATATTTTTAGTCTCCAAAAGATAGTTGAAAAGCGATAAATTTTAACTTTACCCCAACTTTTTTTGGAACTTTACCCAACTTTAATTACTCTAAATAAGGTACACACTTCAATCACAATTCATTTCTGAAAGAAAACATGGTATTACCCTAATGCCAAATAGTTTTCTGCCTAAGTTGGTTTTGGAGCATTGGATATACACAACCTTACCTTTGAAAATTACTAGAGCTATAGCCACTTGATTTAACGTACTATTTTACTAAAATCAGAAACCAAAGAACTATAAATCTATGGACAGAAAGATTACAGATGATTGAAATCATAGGAAGTGAAAAAGACATCAGGTACCTGCATGTAAGACTTCACATACGATAGTGATTCTGGAACTGACCAATTCTTATAATGTCCCAGAGCAATTTCCATATGGTAGAGCTTAGGTCCAAGAGAGAGATCGGCAGCAGAGACATTCTCCCCCGTGATAAAAGGCCCCTTTAATAAATGAAATAGAAAAATGTGTAAAGGTTAAGTTTTTTTAAAATGAATAGCAAACTATATATGCCATAAAAACCACAGCTAAGTAAAATACAAAATTGAGTTCGATATCTTCCTTAAATCTAAATCAGAAAACATATATTAATCCAACTAATGAAATTTTGCACCAATGAAAAGTTTGAAAGCAATGTTATCAGAAAAGTTAACAGGATACTCAGGCAAAGGTCCGACAATGTAGGGAAATCAAGCCATCATGACTCCACTTTTTATGATATACAAAGTCGTTCACTTTCTCAACCCCAACTCAAGTCCAATATCTAGGATAAGCATATTCATGATCCCAGCATTTCTATTTTAATGTGGAATAAAATAATAGTCCAAAAATGTAACATCACACTATAGACCAATCTAAAACACTCTTCGAATAAAAATCATAAGCAGGAGCACCGGACTACCCTCACTATAGGTATAAACTTCAATTACTAGAAGTGAATCACTGGAAATTAAAAAGAAAAATGTCTTAGATGCGCTTATTCAGATCAGAAAAATCACTATCCATTGTAGTCCAATCCACTATAGAAAGGGCATTTTATGCCAACAATCTCAGTTAAAAATATGGTTTCTGTGGGAGCTTGAACTAGAAGAGCAAAACTGAAATGAACATTTTCTAACCACTTACTAAAAACAAAAAGTTATGCATACCCCTCATCCACATTTAGTGTCACCCCCGCCAAAATTGTCAACTTCAAATTCCCTGACTAATGTACAATTAAAAAGGAAATGCTTCCATGTCCTCATCACCAATTTTCACAGGGTCTCATTACCCCCAACAGATAAATAAAAAAAATAAAGTGAAATTATCAATGGTACCCCTAAGTTTTTGCACTTTGTCAATGATAACCCTAAGTTTTTTCGATTATCAATGATACCCACGTGTTATTGATCATCTTACAACCGTAACCTTTTTCTAATTTTTTCCGTCCAAAACCGTTAACTTAATTCCTTTTTCCTTTTTGTTTTAAATTGAAAAATAAAGGAAAAAAAGAAAAAAGTTAACAGTTTTTAATGGTTTTGGGCGGAAAAAAGTTAAAAAAGGTTACGACTGTAAGACGCTCAACAATACGAGGATACCATCGATAATCGAAAAAACTTAGGGGTACCATTGATAAAGTGCAAAACTTAGGGACACCATTGATAATTTCCCAAAAATAAATAAAAATTGTTCCTCACATGCAAGGATTCAAAAACCCATCAAGTATTTAGCCATTTTTTCCTAAATTCATATTTGTAATTACCTTATTTCACCTCTTGCTCTACCTTACAAAACCACGCAGAGGTGGATCCACTTGTGTCCATCAATTTCCTACCCATCCTAATCTACACACAATAATAAGCACATTGGCTCCACTTTAGACTTTAGCCTCTTTCTCCTTTCATTGGTACGTGAAAGTTATTCGGAGTACGAACTTGTGAGTATATATGTCAATGATAAACATTTTTTGACAATAAGTAAACACTAAACTTAACTAGCCCAAAACATAAGTAAATAAGCATAAAAATATCGAGTGAGCATTTACAAGCAGAAAAAGAGCACGATCATATAAGAAAAGGAAAGCTGGGAAGTTCATATCTTTTAATCATTCATAATTAATCCTCACCCTGTATGCTATAGCATATTGATTTTTTGTATCTAAATTCTAACCTTCCCCCAAAGCACGTATAACGTAACAAGCACACACTTGCATTTTCACAAGTATTATACATTCACTTGATTGCTTCCTGATGCCCATTCAAGGGTTTTCTGGAATTGGCCTCTTTGTAATAGCAAGGGTAAAGCCATTGCATCTGAAAACCCCAGCCCTCTGTGTTAGTTTAGTTAAGAAAATCTAAGCCTCATAAAACAGCTAAGTCTGAATCAGACAAGCCTATGTGCTTTGTGCACACACGTGTACCTGGCTGATGGAGAAATAAAGAGTGTATAGATCAAGAAACTTGAAGGAAAAAAGTTAAGAGTAATTATTCATGCAAGATACCCAAGTCATGAAACAAGCTAAAATACAGTAGGACATTTTCAAAACATAATGTCATCCGGAAACATCCAATATCTTCCGCATCTTGATCAATGTCAACCACTGCAACCAGTGGCATCGAAGCTGATTGCATCACATTTAGATTGAGAAACAAAGATTTTTAACGAAAAAGATAATGCGGAAAGGTCGCAAAGAAAAGAGAAGCCAACTCGAGATGAATGTCTATGAAACAAAATATAGAGGAAAGGAGAGCAAATCATCCACTAGTCTCAATTGAAGCTTTTAGCAATGTTCTTCTCAAGGGATAGATGAGGCTTTTGTTGGGTGATTGGAAGATTTAATCCAGAACATATAGACAAGATTGGAAAGTATAGATTTATGTCTTTACCCCTCATTTCAGCAAATTATAGCTTTTTGATATAGATGATATCTTGTGTATTCCACAACCATGTTGCCAGAGAATAACAGCAGCCAACAAGTTTATCACTGAAATCACCGAACTTAAGAAAATAAACAAAATTGGTTGAGGTAGAGGCCGGAGATAACATCATGTGCAAACTTAATATCAACAACAAATGTAGTCTTTTAAAAACACAATACCAAGTTACCAGCTTATATTACATATCTTTTCTTTGTTTCTCATACTAAACAATCCTTATATCTATATGAGGGAAATACTGGGGTGAGGGTAAGGATTGGAGCCGAAGGAAGAGAATCTTACATTTTCCTTGAGGTAATCATTGAAGGAACTGAGCTGACTCAATAAATCCTGCTCTTTTCCATCAGTGGGGTCCTTGCTTTTGAGGAAACCAACAAATGCAGGAAAGATCTTTGAGCCACTGCATGAAGAACATCTTGAGTTGGGACAATGATATACACCGTGTAAACTCTAGCTAAAAATCATCAACAAAGAAACAGGCCAATGAGACCAATTTATTAAAACACATAAAAACCTGCAGCATGGAAACTTAAAAACAGGGGCAACGCCCAATTGAGTAGTGCTGGAGCAGAAAGTTAGCACTAAGCACTATATTATTCATATTCCATGGCATAGCCAAGAAGCCACATATTTGTAAAATAACCATGCTGTTGGTAACCGAGTACGAAAAAGTAAATGCATATCAATTAAAAGATCCAATTCCAATTACCATTATTGGACATGATCTAATAAAATAAAGTTGCCTCTCCATCGCAAACTAATAACCATATCGAGTTTTAGGACATTAATTTGGATTCTAGGGTTAATAGATAAATGAGCTTTGGATAGTAGGTTAGAGGGATACCACAACATTTCATTACCTCAATGTCATTGATTCGCTTTGTTTGAGGAATCAGATGTTTGCATCCTTACCTATGTAATAACAAAGAGATTGCTTATGAATCCCCCATAGTAAGCTAGAGGGATAACATTTTGGGGGGTAGGGGAGGGGCGAGGAGGAGAAGATAAAAACCACGAAGCAAGTAGAAAAATTCAAAATTTCTTGCAATAATTAATTCAGGGTGGGAAGAATTGTATATTTGGAGCCCCATTTTGAAAATTGCAAGAATAATGTTCTTTTCCACTTACTAGGGCTTATTTCTTCATATGATCAGTTTGAATAAGGTCAGAATTTTTTGTTGGGTCTGATGTGGTATGATTTGGTCTGATGAGATCTATGTCTGCTTGCTATAAGAATAAGTAACACGAAAAGATGAGTTGAAGCAAACAAGCTCAAAGTCTCTTAGTCCTTGTACTTTGCTTTCTTTACTAGTATTGTGCAAGTACTATCCCAACTCCCGAGCTATTTTGCATCTTTCAATTACCAACCTATAAACACCAAAGGTAGGAATGATAAAGCTTATATTATTACTCAGAATAGAGTCAGACAACTATAAAAACATCAATCTCTCTTCCATCAAGACATAATTGTCAACAAGATGGCATGACTAAAACGCTTCTCCTTTGAGCGAAAGATGGGGGTCGGTTGAATAAATATCATTGAGAAGACTGTACTGGGTCGTTTCAAAGCCCAGATCAACTGCATATGTACAATCCTACATATAATTAAGATTTAAGAGAAAGGAACATACACTGAACTCTTCTCAGGAGGTGTTGCCAAATGTGGATTTGGGTATTTTTCTTCAAGCAACTGTGTGATAACATCTGAATCTGAAATCCATTTTTCATCGTACTTTAGTACAGGAACTTTACCATCAGGGTTAATTTTGGTGAACCTGGTAGCACAATAGTTCAGAGACCATTAAAACGACTACATTTTAAATTTTGTAGATAAATAAAACAGCAAGATCTTAGACAGTTAGCATTAGTGAACTCACCACTCTGGCTTATTAGTTAAATCTACCAACTTCATATCATAAGGGAGATGCTTTTCTTCTAAAGTCAACAGCACCCTTTGGCAAAATGGACCTAACAAAAGGATTAAAAAAACTATCTTGTTACTGATAGCTATTTACGAGATAGGTGCACTCAAAACCTAAAACAAAATTGTAAATTCCGTTACAAGAGCTCAAACACACAACTTTAAGTAAAGAAAAATCAAAATCATAAATCACTTCAAAAAACAATTAACATGGCCCAAAATGTCAGACTCCTATGAAGAAGACATATCAAAAGCATGTCAATTTGCACACTTTATCCCATCCCTAAAAGCATATGTATACTCCAAACTTTGGGCAAGCCACAAAATATGTAATAGCAGTCATGAGGAGATTTTAATATAAGATCACAAATTCACAACAGCAATAAGCTAGTAATATAGTATGGATCACAGCCAGACGAAAGTATGGAAAAGTATTTTACTCAAATACGAGTATGAGTGTTGGGTATGGATACATATCAAGTGTCAGGCACATGAAGACTCAAAATTATGTGCAACATCGTCCAAAAATTAGACAAGGTGCAGGGACACCCAACATGATAACCACGGTAATGATGAAGAATTAGCATGATTTTCACATCACAGTGCCCAAACAATTCAGGTTCACTAGTTTTTTAGGCCATATTTACATCAGGATCTCTTTTGTGATCATATTAGACTGCAAGTGCAAACAAACCAAGTTGAGCCAATATTTTAATGTGTTCGAGGTAAGCTAGATAAGAAACTTTGATGTTACAAAGCTTGAGCTTAACCAAGACTTTGGACAATGTGTTCAATCTTGGGTCATTTGTAGTTAAGGTTGTTCGAGATCAGCTTAAGCACGCTCAGTTATGAGACGAACTCTAGCTGAGCTCAAACAAGTCTAAATGAAACAACTTTATAAAGTTATTGAGCCTTAAGCTAAGGAAACTAACTAAATAAACAAGGATAACAAGCATATTAAAGTAGCCTTGTTCAATAGTGAACTTTAAAAACTTTTGTTTTATTAGCAAAAGAATATTTGCAGATAGACTTAAATAGAAACATCATTCCATAATAATTGAGTTATAGAGAAGTTGGGTACAAGCAGTATTTAGTAGAACAACACGGTGTTTGAGCATGGCTTGTTTACTAATTAGGCATTTTTAGTTTGAGCTCCTTCATCTAGTTTAAGAACAAACTTTAACTGAGCTTTTTCACAAGTTGTTCACATATTAACTCATTTTTATAACACAATTCCAGGACACTTCTGATATTATGTTGGTTTATTAGTGCTCCTACATCTCGGTAACAATGCGAGTCAATTGACTGAGTATGATCCATCACATTTCATCCCATTACTCTGTAAACACCCACTATTTTAGCAACTAATACACAACATTTATGTTATTGATTTTGTTGGTTAAAGCAATTGTATATAGGGTTTGCAATACTTGGTCTTGCAATCTCTCTTCCATTTGTTCTCAATACACCACCTATTCTCAATACAACTTTTGAATAACTTAAAGTTGGTTCTAATTGTTCAATATATTTTTATTTGTTATCAAGGACCCGGCAAGCCGCACTTAACGACATTAGAAAAAATAAATTATTTATTAAAGTTTGATATTAAATTTGTCTTAAGCCAGCAAACTCTCAAAAGCAACCAATTTTTACTTTCTGTATGATGAATAGCATAAAACAAAATTGAGTGGTTTTGAAGCTTAAATGTTTAACGCATTCCATAGATAGGGCTCTCCATTGTTCTTTCTCTTACTTGTTTAATGGAAATGCATGGTACATTTTATGAAAAATTTAAACTATAAATCATTCTCATTGCCACCCTCTAACACTAACAACTAAAAGTGTATTAAAAAAGGTAAAGCTCTCCACAAGGGCTCTCCATTGGTCTCTCTCTTAGTGTTTAATTGAGATAAACTCAAGAGCTATGTTGAAAAAACTCCAATGATGCTCATTCATAGGCAAATACCATAAATAACATCAATTAATCTGCTAGTTCACTCATCGGCAAGACATGATCAATAACTGGAGATCTGTTTCCATAATGTTAAGCTTCTGCTATACTCTAATGGTGTTCATTAAGTCTGTAGTACACGTTTAGAGTAATATGATGCCTTACACCAAATTCTACGTGGAAGTCTAACGTTAAGATAATGGAGAGATGCTGAAGAAGCTTAATGTTAAGCTTCAAACTTTCTTAAAATACCCTTAATAAAACCATTAATAACTCAAATTGATTTAAAGAGAACAAAAAAATAACTTAAACGCATGTTTGAAGTTATAATGTGAGAATTACACAGTAATGCAAACATCAATCAAACACAATTCAATCAAAAAGACCTACAATTGAAATTCAACAAACATAAAATTAAAAGTAACAAGCGAGAAAGAGATAGAAAAATTACAGTCGCCAAGCTTGTTTGGAGTGGTGACAGATTCCTTAACACAAACTTGAAGCGGGTCAGACGACATGGAAACAGAGAAGGACCTTGGAGTTCGAAGAGCGTATCTGAAATTGGGAGTGAAAATGGTGCAATTTCCATGGTGGAATGGACCTTTGAGAGTAGATGATGAAAGAGAGTAAGCTAGACCTAGAGGTGAAAGTTTGATGGTCGCCATTTTTGTAGAGCTTTCTTCTGCTGTATGGGGTTTCTTCTCCACCCGCTCGACTGGAGCTATCAGTATTATGGTCCGTTAAATTACACGTGCTGCGATGCTACCACACTCAACGATATCCACATAGACATATGACAAGTTTCCTTGCAAATTCTCCCCTTAATAGTCCCTCCGAATCATTTTAGATGTCCCATTTGGGTTTTCACGATTATTAAGGATAATGTGAGGTCTATTAAAAAGGTGATAGTTGGGTATTTTAATTGATTAAATTTATTGTAAAGGTGATAGTTGGGTATTGGGAATTGAAAAAGTGGGGTATTTAAGTAAAAAAAAGATAGACAAAAAAGGAAATTGGACAATTGATATGATTTTGCCAAAATAAGAAAATGAGACATCTAAAATGATTCGGAGGGAGTATTTTTTTTCAATTCATTTTAGTCGGTCTCTTGAAATGCCGTCTCTCAGGCCAATTTATTAAATTTTTGTGTTCATTTACTATATATCCTTATTCCTTAATGTCAAATTACATCATCCTTAATGCATACTTACAATACTTAATTACTTATTGCCCACCTAAAAATAAGGAAAAAATATAAGAAACTACCTATACACCTTTTTTTAAAAACTACCTTATATAAATTTTTTTGCAAAAAACTACTTTATATAATACAATTTTTTGCAAAACACTACCTTTTACTGATTTACTTCAGTTGACCATTAACATTAACGTTGACCTACACAAAAAAACTACCTTATATAATACAATACTTTGCAAAACACTACCTTATATAATACAATTCTTTGCAAAACACTACCTTATATAATACAATTCCGTGCAGGTCAACGTTAATGTTAACAGTCAACTGACGAAAATCAGTTAAAGGTAGTGTTTTGCAAAGAATTGTATTATATAAGGTAGTTTTTTGCAAAAAAATTTATATAAGGTAGTTTTTTAAAAAAAAGTGTATAGATTAGGTAGTTTCTTATAATTTTTCCTAAAAATAATAGTATGTCTACATACAATATTCTTAAGGGAAATTATCAATACTACTCTTGTGTTATAGTAGTTTATCAATGATACTCCTGTGTTTTCTTTGATTCCAATGGCACCCATACCTTTTTGAGCTAATTACAAACCTGAAAATGTTCCCCTTTTTTTCCGTTAAGTTGACATTAAATGTCATTTAAAAGTGTTATTACGCAGGGTTATCAATGATAAAGTATTATAATACAGGGGTACCATTGATAATTTCTCTTGCTTCAACGTCAACTTAACGAAAAAAAGATGAAAAGTGTCACTTTTGTAATTAGCTCAAAAAGGTAAAGGTATCATTGGAATTAAAAAAACATAGGGGTACCATTGATAAAGTGCGATAACACATGGGTACCATTGATAATTTCCCTATTCTTAAGGCCTACCAAGAAACTTAGCCTACTAGCCTACTTATTTTATCCTTAAAGCCTATTAGCCTACTTATTTTATTCTTAAAGCCTACTTACAATATCTTTAATACCCACTTATAATATCTTTAATGCCTACTTAAAATATACTTAATGCCCACCGAGTAAGTACTTAAGTACTTACAATATTTTAAATGCTTACTTATAACATTCTTAATGCCTACCCATAAACTTACTCTATATTTTTCTTTTTAGGTCATCCCAATTAGAGATGGTCTCTCACAAGAATTTGTGAACTCATTTAATGTTATGTTAGGGATCAATATTTTTATTTGAAAATCTAAAAGCAGGTCAAATTTAATGTTTAGCGAATCAATGAAATTAAATTTTAGATTTGAGTCAATTTTATCATTGATTTAAAAGGTAAGTAAAGTTCAGAATATCCGAATGATTTTCCAAACCATACCATTCCTACATGATTTCATAATTGAAATCTACAATTTGAAAATGAATTATCATTTCCAAACACAACCTAATTCATTTATCTCCAAATTTATATAGCACAGTCTCAAAAAATTTTTATTTAAAGTAACTGAATTTGAAGAATCGAATAACAAATGAACTAGCAAATTGCGTTAAAGGAGTGTAATAGTGAAGGTTTTGGATCCAAAAATGGCAATGGGAGATGTAGAAGGAAATAAAAAATAGGGTAAAAACAATAGAGCCATTAAAACACAGGCACAACAAGATTAATGTTGTATTACCTCTCCCCTCAAACAAAGTTGTATATAATTAGCCAATCAACATTACATCAATGATTCAACCTCCTTACACCTTCAGAACAACTTTCATGGCTATCCACTCTAATTAGTAATTACCTCATATTTGATTACCCTCTTTCTCATTATTCCAATTTGATTTAGAGCTCTTTTATAGCTCCCCAAACAATAGATTAAACCCTATATCCCAAAGCCATTAAGCGTGCCCCCAAGAATATAGCGAATAAGAAAAGTTCGTAGTGCCCTTGCACTGTACTACTCGAACGAGTAGATCATAATGGGCATTATGTGCCTTTTGGACTTGCCTTATTCAAGGCACTTCTCCTATAGCTTATGTCTCGTTCAAGGCAGCTTACGTTACACTTTAACTATTTATGTTCTTTAATGCACCGTCATCATGGCGCATTGAAGTTCCTCATCATTTCTTCCTTGAAGCTGCAACATCAACACACTCAACCCTTTGCACAACATCATTGATCACAACATAGTGCGCATTAGTTTGAGTCATTTGGTGATCAACATCACCTCAAGCATAGATAATTTTGCACTAGCTCTAATAATATCTCTTTCAAGGTCAAGTGTACCTCTATCAACAAATGAAAACTTTCTTGGTGTCCTAATTTCAACATCAACGTATTATATAAGCCTTGACTCCTCCTTAAAATCAAACCCATCATTAACGTTCTTTGTGCACCACCCATAATGGTGGTCACCATCCACAAATGTCACCTTTCTTGGTGACTTGAGCCTTGCACTACTCTCAACATGATGTAGGTCTTCACTTTCTAGCAACACATAGCCATTGTTGCCCGCCACTCCCTTTAAGTGCACTAAGCAACCCTTTGCCACCTTCAAGACTCCATCACTTTGCCACCTAATCTTTACGAACCTCCTCATTGAGATTAGATTATTCATCATCTTAGGAATATATCTAACACCCCTAAGCTTCCTCAATATACCATTGTGTATCTTCAAATGCACTTCTCTAATGGCCTCAATCACAACTTGCACACTATTAAGCAAGTTTATTCTTTCATGCTCACAACCCATCACTCTTGTAAAAAAAAACCTCTTATCCCTACAAATATGATATGAGCATATGAATCAAACATTCAATCACCATCATCATCACTCTTGGTCCTTAGCACATTCGCATCATGAGCATCATCACATTTGGCCTTAAACCCTTGGTCCTTAATGCTTAAGTTTGAAAGCTCACCCTTATTTGCAACTCATCCCTTCAAAGTTTTTGACTTTCTCATCTTCTCAGATAAAATTCCCTCTTCTTCCCTTTGAGATTCTCTTTATCACCAATTTCCATAATGGCTTCTTCATCTCCTTCAAAAGCGTCAAGTTTCAAAGGTCTTTCTTCAACTTGTTGTAAGTGTATAGAATGCGACCTCTCTTGTGGTAGCGGTAGTACACTTTATCCCGTACCCAACTCTTGTCCTCTTGACTCCGATTTTCTTTTTGATGGCCTTTTTGATAGATTTTCCTCAATGATTTTACTATCTTTCATAGATGGATTCTCATCACCATTGCTACTAACCTAGTAGCTTCATCAAGTTTTTCTACTCTCAACACAAGGACTCTGTAACTAGTCTTTACTTTTCTATAATTGTTAACAAGAGAGAGTGTTTATACAAAAGTCATAAACAAGAAAACTATTATTTTGTTAAATACTAAAAAATTTATTTAAAGAAATACAAATAAAAAATTTGATGAACAAAGGTAAGACATATATTTGTAGATATCTACATAGAAACTTTAAAGTTAAATGAAGTTGTGGCTTCGAAAATGAAGTGATATTATGGTTTTTGTAGTGACAACAGTAGTTAAGATGGTATCTTAATGTGTGTTGATTGTGAAGATTAAGTGTACGTATTGATGGGTCACTTAAAAGTGGGTTTATGATGAGTAATGAAGTAATAAAGCGAAGCCTTTCTATGTGGGAAATCAAGAAATCTACATAGAAGCTGACCTGATGGTCGCGCGACTGGTCGCTCGATCGAGCGAAGTACTTTTATTGATCGAGCAGCAAGACAAAATGTTCCAGTAGCTATAGATTTCTCGCTCAACCAGACTGCTCGACCGGTCGAGTGGTTCTTCTGACAGCATGTTGGTTTTCATCGGATCAAATGCTTGGGGAGGTTACAACTCATTGAATACTAGTTGATTATTTCTCTTAATGTTGGTTATTACTACCTATATTGAATCTTATGTAACTCCTAGAGTATCTAGCATTATAAATAGTGAGCAAGAGTGATCATCCAAAAACATCAAACACAAACCCCTTAGCTTAAACACATAGCCTTTTGTTTATCTCTTACTCAATAATTCATTGTAAGAGTGTTTTTTCATTAAAATAATACAAACAAGCAACTACACACCACGGAAGACATAACCAAAATTGGGTGAACTACCTTAAATCATTGTGTCACTTTTGCAATTTTATTTTTCGTTCTTACATTATGTTAATTCATTGCATTTTCTATCGTTCATCAAAGTTCTTAGCATCATACCGATACTAGCAATTATTTCTTAAATGCTAATCTATCTATAACTAATACTAAAACAAAACACGGCTTACATCATCACCTTTCAAAATTGCTTACATGTCGCATCCTTATTAAAAATTTTCCCTCTAAACTTAAATGATGATGTCATTCTTCTTTGACTTTTTATCTCTTATTTTGAGCATATTATTATCTTATTAATTGTTTTTTTACTTTTGGGTTAAATCACATTTAATGTATTAGAAAACTATATATTTTTATTTCATTTATTTTAATTATTTATAAAATGTTTTCAATTTTATTTATTAAATGAATATTATTTATTAGTGTATTGGATATTTTGAAATGGTTAAAACATAATATACTTTTATTAAGATTTGTTTTTGTTATTTATACTTTTGGTTACTTAAATGCAATGATTAATTCTAATATGATTTAGGTTATGACTATTGTTTTGTAAGTCACTTATATTTTTTATGAGAAAAAGTTATCTTTGTCGTTTAAACTAATAAAATAATTTTACGTACTTCTATGTATTTATATTTGATTTTAAAGTGTTTTATTGATAGTAATAATATTTAATACTTTTATAAATTAATGTAATATTTATTTTTGTTAGAAAAATTAATATGTTACTCCCTCCGTTTTCAAATGTTCTTCCCATACTTTTTGCACAGTTTTCAAAGCAAATTTTGAGCCTAAATATCTCCAAATACGCATCATAAAAAATTATAAAAAATACATAATAAAAAAGTATACATTAAGACGAATCTAACGAGATCTCACATGGATATATTTTGTCTTCTATATATGTCTTAAAAATCTTAATCAAATTTCTCTTTCCAAAACAGAATATTCTAAATGGGAAGAACATTAGGAAACGGAGGGAGTATTTTTTATTGAAAAAATTCATAATTTCGTATTGTACTTAAGGAGAGAACCACTTGCTCTTTTATTCAAAATAAAAAAAATAAAAGTATAAATATAGTTCTATTGCGCACAATGCAAAATATGATATAATGTACGTAATGTATACAATTGTTCTTGTTCATAGTTAAATAAAATATAAATATAATACAAAAATATGTCAAAAAGTTTGATAAAGTGTGCATCGCACGGGCACTATCTAGTAATATAAACATATATCATTCATCACATCTTATTTTGTATTCTCAAACTATTACATTATCAAATCCATCATCACATTTTAATGGAAAAATTCAAACTTTATAAATATAATTTATGCTTACATCATTATTTAATAACCATATTGTTATATATATTAAAATTAAAAGTTTTATGTATATACCAACATTCTTATTTTTATTGTTTATTATCAACCAAACTTAAAAAAGATATTTTATTTGTAATTCTTACAAACTTTCAATAGCACATAAACCAGTATACACGTATACAAGTCCTCTCTTGAGAGATCGTTTTTTGTAAAGACGATTTTTAAAAGTTCAGCCCAAATCTATATTTAGAATAATAATAATATATATTTAGAATTAGATTGAATTTTTGAGAGTCATTTTTATAAAAGACGGTATCAAGTAAAATTTGTGATATCTATATATTACTCCACTCCATATATGTAAAGATTGTGATGATTGGATTAGGATTAGTTATCTACTAGGGGAGCCCACTTTCCCATCCCAATTCATGAAAAGTAGAATCTCAATAATTTCAATAACATTTTGGCAACTTCGAGTCAACCTCCTTCGTCCATGATTACAATTTACAATCATGTACAAGTAGTATGTGTTTAATTGCAATTATCTCGCTTGATGATTGATGAACACTAAATAGTCACAGGATTATAAGAACATGATCTCTGCCGAACCAACTAGCCAACTTGCATCATTAAATAATAATAATAATAATAATAATAATAATAATAATAATAATGATAATGTCATTAAGTGAAAAAGGACTTTTTTTCTTTGATATTTGTTATGTTTTTGTTAAGGAAACATCTCAACCAAAAGCTTAAGCTGATGGATGAGGGCCTTGAGGCCTTAGAATATGTTATATACTCTAACACGCCCCCTCACACGAGAGCCCATTTGGCTAGAAGTGTGGATGCAACACAGACTCTCCTCATACCTGGGGCTAAATATTCCACTTAAATGAGGGGTGTTTGAGATTCGAACCCGTGACCTCTTGTCACATTGGCTTTTGATACTATGTCAAGGAACCATCTTTACCAAAAGCTTAAGCTTATGGTTTTTTTTTTTGGCAAATCAAATTTTATAAAATGCCAGAAAAGATAGCCGAAGCTTACAAAGGTTCATATATAAAAGGAATTAAAGAAATTAAGTATAAATAGTGTGAAATTTAAAAAAAAAAAGTTTTATGAACCTTAAGCTTGTGGTTGATGCCCTAGAATATGTTATATACTCTAAAAGTTTTAAAGAAATTAAGTATAAATAGTGTGAAATTTTTTAAAAAAAAGTGAGTACATATATAAAAGGAATTTAAAAATATGGAATATAATTATGAAAAAGTAAGAGAAATGTGTACATAAGATGAAATGTAAATTAAATATATGAATGAAGATTAAAGAAAGACTGTGGTCATGACTCAATCAACTACTGTGTGTGTTTTATATGAGAGAGTAAAAAGTAAAATAGTGAGAGTAGTGATATAAAAATGGAAAAAGTGGTGTCCAATTATAATCGGATTCCCACTTTGGGTCGTTAAAACAAAAATTTTCATTATATGGTCACATAAGATTGAATAATAAATAGTGTTTTTTTTTTCTATTTCACCCGAGCCTAAAGTTGTTCAACAAATGTATTTTTTAGAATTACTTATAATCTCTACGGTTTTAATCAACCTGTGACCTCTTGTCACACTGGCTTCTGAAACCATGTCAAGGAATCAACTCAACCAAAAGCTTAAGCTTATGGTTGAGGCTCCAGGATATGTTATATACTCTGACAGAGTCTAGAGAAACCTTGTTCTCACACATCAAAAACAAATAGAATCGCTAATAGGATGGTCATGGGTCTAAGACTCTATTGGATTCGCCTAGGCCCGCCCCTAAATTAGGGTTTAGTCCAATATTTTGAGATCCATCAAATCTAGGTTAAAGTATAGGTCCAAAAAATAAATGGGTCTGAATCTGGGTCTAGGGTCTTCAGAACAAAACCCAAACTTGCTCTCGACGTATTTAGCCTATCAACCAACATAAAATAAAATTTAAATTCGTTCTAAATCTATTCCTATATTTATTATGACTCAAATTAAGAATTATATACAACTTGTAGACTCATTTAATGCTAAAAACCTTTAAATGTAATTTTTTAATATAAACAATTAAATTAATAAGATTGAAATCTTCTCCATTGCTTTTCTCTATTACCCATGCTAAGATTTTGACACATATTTTAGAATTAAGAATATAATCTCAAAATCGCCTCAATTTTCAACCATCAAGCACTTCTAACCATTAGATTTGGTAATGGACTCTCCATTATGTCAAGGAACCAACTTAACCAAAAGTTTAAGCTAATAGTTGAGGCCCCAGAATATATTATATACTCTAACACGCCCCTCACACGAGAGCCCTTTGGGCTAGAAGTGTGGATGCAACACAGGCTCTCCTCATACCTGGTGCTAAATATTTCACTTAAATGAGGGGTGGTTGAGATTCAAACCTGTGATCTCTTGTCACCCTGGCTTCTGATACCATGTCAAGGAACCGACTCAACCAAAAGCTTAAGCTAATGGTAGAGGCCCCAGAATATGTTATATACTCTAAGACGCCCATTTAGAGAACCTTACTCGACCTATTTAGAATCCATCTAAAACCATAGACCCATCAAACACGATAAATGATAGTCCGAATTCGGATATGAGTCGGACTCAACCATTCCTAATTGTTGAAAATGTTGTACACATGGACAATTGAATTACTTATTCTACGTGAATGGGAAATACAATTTTAGAGAACCAAAATTTAGGAATTTTTATTTTGTATGGAATTCTTGTGAAAAATATTTATTCCCATGGTATAGTTCATGTACTGATGTACAATAGTACAACTGTACAAGTTGCATCCATGAGAAATATTCAGTTTTCTCATTTCAATAAAAATTGCTAATAATGTCAATAATTTGTTTGTGATTAGTTTAAATTGATGTTTATCTTATTAGAGAAATTTAGGTTTTCATCTCACAAAAATCATTGGGGTGTTGGATTGAATAATTTTGGGAAATTCCACGTGATAATTGATAACCCTAAGGTTTTGGAATTTACACGTGTTAACCCAATTTTTTTTGGGAAATTCCACGTGGTAACCCTGAGGTTTTGGGTTTTCCACGTGGTAACCAAAACTTTTAAAAAATCCACACGGTAACCCTGAGGTTTACGTAAATGTTCCACCATGACCATTTTGCACATAAAAACGTTAGCAAACGTTAATTTTGAAGCTTTATAGCTATTGTATGCATATTTATGCGACTCACTATTTCAAATGCCATCAGTTTGAACCGTTCTCCCCAAAATATAAACCTCAAATCTACCATTTTCCATTCAAATTATATTTTTTCCCCCAAATCCAAATATGATAGAGTTTGGGTTTATATTTTGGGGGAAAATGGTTGAAACTGATGACATTTAAAATGGTGAGTCGTATATATAGGCATACAACATCCTTAAAGCTTCGAAATTAATGTTTCCTAACGTTTTGCTAACATTTTATGTGCAAAAAGGTCATGGCGGAACAATTTGGTAAACCTCAGGGTTACCATGTGGATTTTTTAAAAGTTTTGGTTACCACGTGGAAAACCCGAAACCTCAGGGTTACCACGTGGAATTTCCCATTTTTTTTTAAAATCCACATGGTAACCTTAAGGTTTACGTAATTTTTCCACCATGACCTTTTTGCACATAATAACGTTTGCAAACATTAACTTCGAAGCTTTAAAGCTGGTGTACGCTTATTTCAGTTTCAACCTTTTACCACAAAACACAAACCTCAAATCTACCATATTTCATCCAAATTATATTTTTTCCCCCAAATCCAAAAATGGTAAGAGTTACATTTTATGTTTTGGGGAAAAGGTTGAAACTGATGGCATTTGAAATGGTTACCACGTTTACTAACGTTTACTAACGTTTTTATGTGCAAAACTCGTATAAATAGGCGTACACCGACCTTAAAACTTCAAAATTAACGTTTACTAACGTTTTTATGTGCAAAAAGGTCATGGTGGAACAATTACTAAACCTCAGGGTTACCACATCATCATCATCATCATCATCATACCCAGTGTTCCCGCACATAGATACTCTATGGCCAGGGTCTGGGGAAGGAAGGTCGACGGCGTCTCATACCCATAAGGAGAGGGCGGTCATAAGAGTCCTTCGGCTCTAGAGGAGTCTTCAAGGATAGGACCTGCAAAAATCCGAAAACCTGCATCTTACACCCACGTTAGCCAAGCATAGGGATTAAAAAAAAAAAAAAAAAAAAAAAAAAAAAAAAAAAAAAAAAAAAAAAAAACTTATAAGCGATATAGGTAAAAAAAGAAGTGAAAAGCGATGACAAAAGTCACAGAACAGTATCAAACTAGTCTAGTAATCTAGGACGTGAATAAGGCGCCGCCATGTGGCTCTATCCCTGGTCAGGTCCTTAGAGAGGTGTAGTTCGAGCAGGTCGCTGTTAATCTGCTCCTCCCACGTCCTCTTAGGTCTTTCCCGGCTTCTCTTGCCCTCCACTATGATGCGTTCGACCCTTCTCACTGGGGCGTCATGGGTGCTTCTCTGCACATGCCCAAACCATCTGAGCCTGTTCTCCCGCATCTTTGCAGAGAGAGGTGCAACCCCTAACTTTTCCCTAAACTCCTGATTTCTAATCCTGTCGATCCTTGTCTTACCACACATCCATCTCAGCATGCGCATCTCTGTTACATCCATTCTCTGCTCGAAAGCCTTCTTTACAGGCCAACACTCCGTTCCGTACAACAAAGCCGGCCTAATCGCTACGCGGTAGAATTTCCCTTTAAGTCTATTAGGAAATCTTTTATCACAAAGCACCCCAGTCGCTGCTCTCCACTTGAGCCAACCTATCTGTATACGGTTAGCAACGTCACCCTCAATCTCCCCATTGTTCTGAATTATTGAACCCAAATATTTGAACTTGGACGTGCATGCAACAGCTTCTCCCCTAATGGACACCTCTGGCTCCCCTATCGATTTTATCCCACTAAAGTTACATCGCATGTATTCAGTCTTCGAGCGACTTATGCGCATCCCCTTGCCCTCCAAGGCTTCCCTCCATTCCTCCAATTTACCATTAGCCTCCTCCTTAGTTTCTGCAGCCAATACTATATCATCGGCAAAAAGCATACACCATGGTACGGTTTCCCAGATGGATTTTGAGATTTCATCCATAATTACCGCAAAGAGGAAAGGACTAAGTGCTGATCCCTGATGTAGGCCCACTCTAATACTGAAAGACTCTGTTAGCCCCACCGGTGTCTGAATGTTGGTCAAAACTCCATCATACATGTCCTGTATTACCTCAGGGTTACCACATGAATTTTTAAAAAGTTTTGGTTACCACGTGGAAAACCTAAAACCAATTATCACATGGAATTTTCAAATAATTTTTATCTTGTTGGATGAATTAGCTCATTAGATAGGTCAAATAAGTCAATATAATATTTGGTAAAAGAGATGATTTGACTCAATACATGCTTCAAATATCAGTGTGTTGAGCAACAATCAATTGTTGCTTCTCTTTTATTACAATAATAATATCCCACTAATTTCATCGATAGATCTAGAATTAAAAGAAAAATAATTGTGAAACTCCTTAAATTGAGAAGAAAATAATGCTTTAATTAGAGAAGGAAGAAAAATTTAAGATGAAGAAAAAGGTAAATGGAAATATAGATGAGGAAATATGTGAATGGAGGAATTGTGGTAGTATCTATAAAATATAGATAGATTGTATTTGTATAATTAGTAGGATTTAGATTAATAAAGAAAATGTTGATGTTATGTAACTACATAAAGTGAAACAATGATAAACTTATCAATAAATTTATCATTTTCTTATAAATCTTTTCACATTAATCAACATATAGCTAATATTTACTTAACATCCTAAAATAATCGGCTAATAAAATTAGCTAGTCAAATTAATTGATAAAATAAAACATTATGATGATATACTTAAACTAGTTAGGTATTCAATAATACAAGTTAAAGTTGTTCAAAATAAATATGATCCTACATTTACTCGATGTTGTATAACTCTATTTTCACCTGACTTAAAAATTGATTTTTACAATAATATTTCCTTCGTTCCATTATACTTACTATATTTTACTTATTACGCAATCTAATGTGTTATTTTGTTCATGTATATATTAAATTATACATATTTAAAAATTATAAAAAAATTAATATTCTAAAAGGATGCAATGGGACAATTCATACAAGTTCTCACTATTATATGTTTACTTATACATTAGCCGCAATATATAAATTAAACTTAATTGATAAATAGTACTCATAATCGAAATGTAACCAGTATTTCAGAACAGAGAAAATGCTAATATAAACGTGAACACAATATCTAATTTTAATCAAACCTAAAACACCTAACTCAAATCGACACTTTTTCATTATCTTACTATATTTTCCAAAATCACTATGTTATATTACACCCGTAATTTATTTAGTCAAATGTTAAACCACCCACAACGATCCAATAACTTCCTAAAATAACTACCCACTATTCACCATAACCTACCACCCATCCATCATACCCATGATTCTCACATTAACTCACTATCCAACCTCCAGTCTACCATTATAAATACATGTTATATACATCATTTACACCCGACTACGCTATAAAATTGTTATCGTTACTCCACAAAAATATCCGCCCTCCTACATACAATCTACACTTAACCAAATATTCCTTCAGTTGATCTGAACTCATCCCTATAATTCGTTAATCTTGTATTTATTAATTATCATACATTCATTACTTTCGGTTTCCTTATCTAACTTTAGCGTTGGAGGGGTTTTCCGAGAAACCACCCCCGGACAAGGCTAACGTTGTATTGCAGAAGTTGTGGTCTCATCAACGGAAGAAACATAAGCACTTTCATCGTATTGACAGTTATCCCCAATTAATCCTATATATATCCAGATATTTTAATTATTTATTACACTTCTCATTTCATTACCGAAACAACTACTATTGTTCTCTTTACTTTATCCATGTCATGAAGTACTCTATATTCCAAGAAATAAAAGTTTTGGGAAGTGTTTTGAAAATTTGGATTATATAGAAAAAAAAAAGTGAAAAGGCAAGAAATAAAGTGAGAAACAAAAAGTTTTAGGCTCAAAAAATTAGAAAAAAGTTAATGTCTGACAGCAGATCAAATGGATTGCTAATTTAAAGCAAAAACTCACATGAATGTTTATGGGTTTGTGACACCTTGGCTTGAAGTTACTCCTATAATAATTAACTCCATTGCTTCTCAACTAACCATTAAACAACTACACCAATTTCCTACTTTTGCCTCAGAGAATGTTGTTTTCACCTTGGGACTACCATCAAATTGTTAGTCTGTCTCCTAAGAAATTTTCTCTTTGAAAGACGTCTTTTAAGTCCAACTTAATAAAGTTTAGTGTTTATTTATTACTTTCTCTGTTTTTTTTTTACTTGCACCATTTCCACTTTTTACACTATTCATCATTTAATAGTGTTTTGCATAGTGCGGCTATTAAACGATAAAAAAAACCTAGTCATGTGATCTTGTTTTATTCGTCTCGTCGAATACTTTCATAATATCAAATTTTTATAATTTTTAGTTGAGTATAATTCTAAATATAAGCAAACCCGACAAACGCATTGGACTGTGTAAAAGTATGTTTGGGTGCAAGTAAAAAAAATGGAGGAATTATATTTTTAATGCCTACTTACATCAGCTTTAATGTATATTAATCGTATTTTTAATGTATACTTACATATCAGTGGCGGATCCAAGGTTCGGAGTCCCATAGAGCACCAAATAATGACGTACAATTTCGGCAGCGTTTCGTTTGTAAAATTAACAACTACTCCCTCCGAATCAGTTTAGATCCTTATTTGGCAAAATCGTACCAATTGTCCCATTTTCTTTTTGTCTATCCTTTTTTTTTACCTAAATACCCCCACTTTTACTACTTCCAATATCCAACTACCATCTTTATCCCACTTTCCAATTCCCAATACCCCAACTACCACTTTTACAATTAATTTAATCAATTAAAATACCCAATTACCACCTTTTTAATGGACCCCACTCAACCCTTAAAATCCGTGAAATCCCAAATGGGACATCTAAACTGATTCGTAAGGAGTATTTTTTTCTCATCCATAAAAAACAGCACTATATTTTTCTCACACATAAAAAAAACAGCATAATATTTTTCTCATACATTAACAGTAATATATAAAACTAGATAATTCCCGTGCGATGCACGGTTTTTTTCATTTAATTGTTTTTTATTATTATAAAAAAACATAAAAGGAATTGTAAATTATTGGTTATTGATTTTCAATAAATTAACAATTGCATGTAATAGCTAATATTTAATTCATTTTTAATTTTAAAACTACTATGTTATAAATTAAGTATGATGTTATTGATATTATTTTATATTTTACTAAGTCAGCATAACAAACTATGTTAGAAAAAAAATTCTAATATAAATAAATTATTTTGAACATATATTATAATATTAAATTAAATTAAATAAATAACAAATGAAATTTAGAGTATAAAATTAAAGCAAATGTCAAATGATTGCAAAAATGTTGTATGCTTAACAAATGCAAATATTCGTTTTCATCTTTATCTGACATTCAATCTTTATTCACCAATTTATATCTCCTTTTATCTCTAGATATATTAGGTAGATTATTTAAATGTTGATTGCATTAACCAATTTCAATAGTGTATTTACATATTTTGATTGAATAAACTAATTCCAATGCATTTAGGCATTGTTGAGAAAAAATTCATCAATTTCAATGTGTTGATTATGAGAAAAAATTCATCAATTTCAATGTGTTGATTATGATAGGAGTAATATTTATTAGGATTAATCAATTTTAATTAATACCAATGGAAAATCCAATTCTATTATATAATAGGATGATGACATCATCATCCTATATTGGAGGGAAAATTTTGCTTCATAAGGTGACACCTCATAAGTTTTGGAACATGATGATGTCAGCGTTTTTTGTTTAGTTAGAGTTATAGATAAATTTTAATGATAAATAATAAATAATATAATCCCACGAATCCCTTTGATGGTCATTTGACAATTGATTAACATATTTCAATTAACTTTTGTAAATTAATGACAAAGGATTGTTTCTTAATCCGGTGGGGAAAATGGTTTAGAGAGAATTTGATTTACGAGTCTATTGGCAAATGAGTGAAATCTAAATACATAAAGGTAATTTGTGAAATTAATAAATCATGTTTAGGTTTGGCATTTAATAGGATGGAAGTTAATTTTGTTAATTTTACTATTATTCTTTTTTGTATTTTTGTGGTACAAATCACGATAATTGATTAAAAATTTCTGACGGGCAAATAGTTATCGGCTAGAGTTATTGACTAGTTTGATTTGAAGTATCAATTACTTGACTAGTTATTTGAGGAACTGCCTTCGTCGGTTGTTATGAATTTAGTTAGTAAAAATCAATTAATGGTTGTTGGTTATTTATTATGAAAGAGTGAGTCAAACAAAAATAAAAAATTACTTAAAAGTAACTTTTTTATTTTACTCTTGAAGTCAACTTTTAACCGACTTAAAAAACAGTTTAAAAATCTAAAATCAAAATCCAACTAATAGTAATATATTATGAGAATAAATATCACTTCTTATATCCCAAACGAGTTATCTAACCTACGCCACAAAGGCACAAGTAAAAAAGTCTAATTACATCATTTAAGCAACTTTATTTGAAAACATTCTTCTAAATATTCTTTTGCTTATATACATTAATTAGTATAGACAAAACATCATTATGTCCATGACTATATTTAAAACATTCCTTTTTAATGATGTTGCTTAAATGAAATAATAATTAATACTCTTGAACATATTCATATTTTTATTTTCACTCAAATTGCATTTGGGACTATGGTTTTTTGGGATGGATGGATAACAATGTTATGAATCAAAAGGTGTATCACAAATTGTTGTGAGATATTGTTTCTCCAAGAGATGCATTAAATAGCCCAATCAATATAAATTAAAAAGAAAATAAAAATGTGAGTTTTTTTATTTTGAAGTGGTCTTTTTAGAGCGTGAACAATACCCTCTTCATAATACTATTTTTTTTTCTCCATTTGACACATTATTTTCTCTTTTCTCCACATCATTTTTAACTATTTACATCATCTTCCTCATTCTATTCCTTAAATTTGTCCAACATCTAAGAGTATACTCTTTCATTCTCTTTTCACTTTTTCTCTCCTACTCACATTACCGGCCACCACACATTTTTTTTTCCGATCCAAATTTAATAATTGTAATTTGTGTAATTATTGAATGATAAATATTATTTACTCAATTTTTGTATAATTAATTAATTAGGGAGTTATTAGTCTTGAAACCCACAAAAAATATTCATATTTTCATATTTTATAAGTTATAACTTAAAGAAACAAAATACATACATTAATTAAATTTTAGGATTACATAGAATTCTTTCATTATTTGGATTATTTGGATTTATAATTAAGGGATATTCTACCTGGTAAGCACCAGGTATAACGAAATTCACAAACTAGCTATTCTTGTTTGCAATTCTACCAAATAGCACTCAACTTATGCAAATTCATCTGCCGTAGCTATATTAGCCTAAAAACGTTAGAAATACCATTAAGTGGTGAATTTACATAATTGCCCTTGTTTTATTTTACTTTTATTTTACTTAATTGCCCTTCTTCTTCTTCATTTGATACTGAATTTGCAGCAGTACATCTCTAATTTGTCTCTCTAATTGTGAAACGATGCTTCTATTGGTTTTTCTTGATGGGTTCATTGAAAACTTCATACTATTATTTGTTTGTCAATATAAATTTGAATTATGCAATTTTGATTGTAAATTTTATATTTTAATCCTTCTAACATAAAAAAGATTGAATCTTTATTGGGTTTTTATTGATGGTTTGATTGAAAATTCATATATTATACAATTTTGATTGTTAGATTACTTGCTAATTTATACAATTTTGTTTGTCAATCTTATTATCAATTTTTCAATTGGGTTTTTGTTGATGGGTTGATTGAAAATTTCATACTATTATTTGTTGTCAATATGAATCTGAATAATTCAATTTTGATTGCAATTTTTTATATTTTAATCATTCTAACATAAAAAAAGACTGAATCTTTTGGGTTTTTGTTGTGATTTGCATGGGATGATCAGATAATATTTATGTCCCAAAATCAAATAAAGGGTGTAAAAAAAGGGGAAGCAATACAGAAAAATGTTTTGAAGCTAAATGTTGGAAATTAGGAAATTTTTAGTTTTGAACAAGTTTGAACAAGTTTTGAACAAGTTTTGAAATAGATTGAGATGAGAAATTGAGTGAAATTTTGTTAGTTTTGAACAAGTTTGTATATAAATGGTGGAAATTTAGAAATTATTAAAAGAGAAATAAATTGGTTTTATTTTTTTAATAATGAAATTAAAAGAGATCAAAGGGCAGTGCAGATGGTTTTCCAACACAAGATTGATAGTTCAGAGAAGAGAAGTGTATGAAAGCTTGACTTCAATGGTTGTTCAAGGGAATGAAGAAGATGAAGAAGGAGCATCTTTTATTAGAATCAAACAAGGGCAATTAAGTAATTTCACAATTTAACGGAAAATTAACGTTTTTACCATTATAGCTACGACAGATGAATTTAGAAAAGTTGAGTGCTATTTGGTAGAATTGCAAACAAGAATAGCTAGTTTGTGAATTTCGTTATACCTGGTGCTTACCAGGTAGAATATCCCTATAATTAAGGATATAATAATGTGAATGAAACTATCAACAAGAAAATGAGTTTGTATGGATAGTATAGAGAAGAGAAAAAAGATTGAAAAATTAAAAATGTGTGAAATATAGGCAAATTTAGGTTCATTTAATAGAGAAAAAAAATTAAAGCTGTTAGTGAAATTATTTTGAAATTTTAATTTACCTTTTTTATGACCGTTTTACATAATACCGTTGTAAAAAAATCAAACTTAAATTCAACTAATCAAATTGTGCCAAGTGTACCAATCATCTTAGCTAAGAGGATTGTTGCTTCCTCTACACATCCAAGAGGATAGTTAAAAGGAGGAAAAAAGGAGTAAGAGAAAGGTGAATTCTCACCGTTATTCATAGTCTTAAAAGACGTTTTTTCACAAGAGTAACTAGAAGTGTATATTACTCCATCCATCCTTACCTCTAAATCATCAAATCAAAGCATAGTAAAAATAAAGGATGAAAGTAAAACCAAATTAATTGTGGGTTAAAGCAGCATAACCAAAATCTGCATTCCCACAATACCATTTTTGGGAATTTGGGATAAATAAATTTAAATTATCCCAATCCCAAATTATATATATTTCTCATACAAAATTACAATAATGAAAAAAAAAAAAAAACAGAATTTTTCATACATACATTACAAGGTTAAAAAATTCTTAAAGTTCCTGTTAGATGGTGCTAAATTTGAAGGAGAAGAAGCCAAAGGAAGAACTTGTGAAGAACAAGAAGAATCACCCTTGAAACAATATGGAGAATGATAATGGTGATTTAATTCCTCATTTTCTTCATTTTTAGCTACAATAATCTTAATAAAACACCCATTTTCTTCCTTAAAACACCCATTTTCTTCATTAAAACACCCATTTGATTTAGCTTGTTCAAACATCATGATTCTCCTTTGTAATTTCTCCTCAGCATCCCTTAAAAATTTAAACTTTGGAGGAGGAGAAGATTTCACAATCTTACTAAATTCAGCATCATTTGAAGATTCATAAAATGGGTTATACCCACCACTTTGATTACTATGACAAGATCCCATTGGTGTTAATGGAGGTGTTACAAATGGTGGTGATGAAATTGGTGTTAAAAATGGTGGTGTTTGATTAATTTCATGGGTTTTTAATAGATCACTTAAACTTCTTTTCCCTTTTGTTGATTTCCCATCTTCTGATTCTAAATCTTCTTTTGTTTCTTCTTTAATGGTGAATAGAAATCTTGGTTGCCCTAAAATTGTTCCAAAATAATTATCCTTGTTATTTTGGGATTGAAATTGGAATTCTTGGTTTGATTGTTGATGGGTTTGGGATTGGGGATTTGGGTTTTCATTTGATTGAAGATTTATTGAGTTTTTTGATTGTTTTTTGAAACAAAATAGGTGTAGAAATTGGGTTTTTGGTTGGTTATACTTATGCCCATCTTGAATGATTCTTCTTTTCCACCATAATAAGTAGTAAATTTCAGCAAGTAATGCTAATAGTAAACATGTAAATACCACACTTAAACCTAGTCCTACCCTGCTTAAAGACTTCATCTTCATTGTTTTAAATCATATGATTAATGCCCAAAAGATGTTTACCAGAGGTGTTCGAAACAGACTCGACATTATATGACTGAACCCGACTTCAACAATGGATTTATTACATATATGTAGACGCAAAACCTGATTTGACACGATTCGAAACACCTGACTCGAAAACAATCTGATTGAAAATGAACACTTTTATTTAAGTAACTAAAAATACTCCTAAACCCAATGAAAAATTTTCACTTGAGATCAATACCCAGAAAACAAAAGTTGATTAGAGATCTTCCTGAGCTTATCTTCAATAATGCACAAAAGATGTTAACTAAGGTGTTCTAAACTGACCCGACATTATATGACTCAACCCGACTTCAACAATGAATTTACGTACCAAAACACCTAACCTGAAACCAATCTGATTGCGGAAATGAACACTTTTATTGTTTACATTCCTTTTCCTTGAACACTTGTATTAGTTGAAAGTTGAAAGTTTTTTTTTTTTTTTCTAAATGGAACTTCAAATTGTTGAAATATTGGGATGGAAATTTATTGGTGGATATAGAGAGAGGAAGAAATGGATAGAGATGAATGAGAAGGGATAATAATGGTAGAGGAAATGTTAAGTTGGTATAAGGGAATTGAAGGGAAAGAAAGACCAAAGCAAATAGAGTGAATCCAGAGAAGAGAGAGCACATCCTCCAAGGGAAGATCACATGGGATGAACAAACAAAAAAGGAGGTGTACTTGTCACTATCTCTATATAATTTGTTCAAACATCATGAAGGAAGAAAGGAGGTGTTCATTCGGGTCATCGGGTTGATTTCGGGTCATGTGTTTTGGGTCGGTTTAAAATCGGATTTTGTGTTTATATGATTTTTACGTAATTGTAGATTCATTTTTAAGTAGGGTCAAATTGCGTTCGGTTATAAAATCGGGCGTCTATCGGGTCATTGATTACAGTAAAATTCTTAATCAATAACCGTGATTTGTAAATCACTATAAAAAGATAAAATCATAATGATAAAATAAGTAAAATCAAAAAAGATATATTGATATAACAAAATTCTCACCCTATTATGTTCTACCATATAAGAGTAATTTGTAATTTTCGCAAATAACTGTTATTTACTTAGACATTCTGAGAGTAGGAGTATCTCTTAAATTGTATTCAAAACCACTTTGTTTAGTTTACTATATAAAGCCATAAACAGTGTGCTTATGCTTTTGTTATGTTGCCAATCAAACTATTGCTTATGGGTCATATTCATATTCCTAATTTTTAATGGCACTCACTCTACTATCACTCAAAAAAGTGATTGAAAGTACCATCTTCAAGTATAATGTAACTTTTTAACAACAAACTTTTCGTAGAATTGACATTATAATCAACAAAAGTAATGTGTGGCCGCCTCTTGTGAGAAATGGTCTTTTTAAAAGACGATAAAATTAATTTTTGTGAGAGACTGTCTCTTTGATAGACATCTCTCACAAAAGGCCTAAACTAAAATTCTACTTGATTGGCAACATAACAAAAGCATAAGCACACTGTTTATTGATAAGATTATCTCTCTCATACGTGAGGTATCATAAAATTCTACTTGATGTATCCTAACTAAAACCCTACTTGAGGTATCTTAAGAGTCTACTTCAGGTATGCTAAAAGTCTACTAGAGGTATCTTAAACTCTACTTGAGGTATCCTAAATGCCTACTTGAAGTATGCAAAAGCCTATTAACATATTGTGAACCCCAACGTGACTTATCCTAAATGCTTACTTGAGGTATCTTAAAAACCTACCGAGTAAATGTACAGTTACATAAATTAGTTATATTTTTTTAATAAGCTTTTAATGGGCTGGGTATCTTAAAACCCCTTATAATTTTTATTGTGTGTCAAATATGTGTTTAGGGTATGCTAAGTAGATATTTGAGGTATGTTAAGTAGATATTTAGGGTATGCAATGTAGGGCATATATGGGTTTATAGTATGTTAAATAGGGGTTTGTGGTATGTTAAGTAGTAGAGGTATTCATACGGGTCATAAGCTTGATTTCAAACGGGTGCCATTGGGTTCGGTTGGATTTTAGATCAATTAATTTTCTATTGCATGCATTGACGGGTCATATTCGGATAGATCGGTTAATTACGGGTCAATTTAAGGACAATCATTCACGTTATCGGGTTTGCACCAGTTTGTTACAATATAAAGTTTGAGTCTAGTGTCAATCAGGCTCGAATTTTCATTGATCTATAAATTTTTGGTTATTTCGGGCACAAATCGAGTTTAAACTTTATTTCGAATAGGTGTTGGTTACAGACTCAGCCAATAAAGTCAATATCGGATTAAGGTGATAATCAGTTTTTAATTGATGTATGCTTATGTACTTTTATCAGATGTGTTAGATCAATTTGATTTTATTGTTTCAATTGGGGACATTATTATTATTTTTTAACACTTAGTTTTCAAATCAATTCTAGAGCAATGTTGGGTTGCAAGTTTGTTTTTCTTTGGTTGTTCAAAATTATTTTAGAATTGGCTTATATATGACCACTATTTACTATAATAAAGCATTGAGTAGCTATATTTGATAAATATAATCATAAATATAAATAAATATACACGCAAGTCCTCTTTTGAGAGATCGTCTATAGTATAGACTTAGACGCCTCTTAAAAGCCCAGCTCATATCTTCCTTTTAACTTACAAAACTACCAATCAATTTTATTTTAAATTTATAAATTGGGCCAGCCTAAAACTTGAGATATCTATTGTATAGACGGTCTCAAGTAAGAATTGGTGATATACCGGCACTCTAGACCATATCTTAGGACTGGATCGAGGGTAAAAGCTGTTAGAACCCATCAAATTCACGTACTAGTTCTAGACCATTGATAGTTATTTTCGTCTTGTTTATTGTTTGTGTCTTTATGTTAGTAGCCTTTATACTTTCTCTTACTTTGCCTTGTTATTTGTCTTGTCGTGCCTTATAATTGTTTTCTATTGCAGGTATTTGTCGAGTTGAGGGTCTCTTTGGCACAACCTTCTTTATGAATATAGTTTCCGTCTTTCATACCTCCCCAAATCCTATTCTTAGCTTTTTATGAGTGTAATATATTCGTATGATGATGATGATGATACTGGGTTTACAAGCACAATAAAGAACTATTGACTTAAAAATCCTAAAATTGAAAAAACATATAATGGTTTCCAATTAAAAATAATGATGTGGAACAAAAAAGTTGATAAAATTAAGAAAATAGGTCAACTGGTCGCATTTGGATCACAATCGAGTTTGACACGATTTTTTCCTGATTAACTTTGGTCCGGTTCTAGGTCAATTTCGACGTAGATCAATTTTTGACAAGGTGTAATACTAAGACATCTATTTTCTTAAGTATAGATGAAAAGAGGGTTATAACGTGTTGAGATGGAGGTTCAATATGAATATGAATATGAAATTAAAATTTCTTATAGAATTTTAAAAAAAGTTACTTCATCTGGGTTTTTGTTTGTACTTGTAGTAAATGACTCTGTAAAGATAGTAAAATCGACTAGATATGTTTGACGAACTGATAAATGATGAAATAGATTGATATTGGATCGGAGATTCAGCTTTCACTATTTTATGGATTATCTTTGACTCGAGCTTGACCGAGTCTTGGGCTATCATTGACTACATTATGAGGCGATACCAAAACTTGGTCGAGACCGTCTCAAATGGAGACCAAGAGTAGGCCGGCCCAATTCGCGCGTGTACACATTTTTCCTTGTTTTTACATATTCTGGACATTTATCTATTTTGACCTTAAAAGTATCAATTTTGACTTTAAAGGTTTCAATTTCCACATAAAGTAATACTTAAACATATCAATTAAAGTATAAAATTTCAATTTGAACCTATGAGTGATCAATTTTGACGTTGAATTGATCAAATTCTACCTAATTATGGTTTTCACAATTTTCGAACGATCTTATATGGTATTATTCTATCATTCTAGGGATGAATTTCAGACAACAAATGAATGGACAATAAAATTATTAGTGATCGTGTTAAAACTATTAACATATTAAATTTAAACTAAATGCTATACAGTATATCTATACAATTTGAATACTTATTTTTATAACAATATTAAAGATTAGAAGTTCAAAATTGAGTTACATTATAAAACATCATTGTCAAATTACATGTCATAATTTAATTAATAACATATTCAATTTGAACTAAAACCTATACAATATCTTTATAGACTTTGTAAATATATATAAACGTGTTGAGGAAAGAGTGATATTACTATTATTGATCGATAAAGAGTACAAGTACTCATATGTCCCATTAGAACCTTCATGTTGCATTGAATAAAAGCACTTGTATTGTACAATGTTTTAACACTATCATTGATAGTGTTATTGACAATACATTTGTTGTTTAAATTTATTCATAGAATGGTAAAATAATACCATTTTATTAGCTTCGTTCTCAAATTGTGAAATAGAACGTAGAAATTGATCAGTTTAATGTCAAAAATGATCACAAATAGGTTAAAATTGAAATTTTTATGTTAATTGATTTGTTTAAAGTTTACTTAAAATCGAAATTAATACCTTTTAAGACCAAACTTGATACCTTTAAGATTAAAATTAAATATTGCCTAGAAAATGAAAAAAACGAGAGAAAGTATGTAAGGTTGAAACACGCGCAAATTGAGCCGACACACTCTTACGTAGAATAGTTTGGATATCTTTGACAATATCTATCTTGGGTTTCACTTATGCTTAAGTTCTAGACCATCATTTGAAAGAGATGGAGTATTCTATATGATTACCTTGGGCTAACGAGCTCCAAGATCATCCAAGTCTTTAATTAAAAGAATCAAGATCTACCATCATTCATAAAAGAGTAAGTTTCATGGGAGACGACCTATTCTATAGACGGAATTCATGAAGCCCAGCCCAAAATATAACATAGTATATTTGGAGTTATAATAAATTATTTTGGGGTTATAATAACTTATATTTGGGGTTATAGAATAGTATATTCGAGGTTATAATACCTTACATTTAAGATTATAACATAATATAATTGGTATGATAATAAAAAAAACAGTTAAGGGAAATGGGCTGGCCCAATTTTGTGGTCTATCCTATAGACCGTCTCTTGTGAGATTTTGTGTTCATAAAAAGCAGGGGCGAAGCCACATGGGGGGCCGGCGGAGGCCCGACCCCCCTTGCCGAAAATGCGAGCCTTTGTAATTTTTATTTTGGCCCCCCTTACTAATATGATATATATTTTAAAGAGAGTAAAAATATAACAAAAAGTACTATAGCTCAATGGTTGGAGTAACTCATTTGTAATCTAAAGTTAAGGGCTCGAATTCTCATTTAAACAATTATTTTTTTATAGACTAATAGATTTATACTATAATGTCATTACTATTTAACTTTCATAATCTAACATTCATCTTTTTAATGTGTGTTTATATTTTTCTATTTTAATTTTAATAGTGTTTTTTTGGAGAATTATTAGGCAAATATATAAAGCTAAAACCACTTAATTATTTTAAAAATAATACTTATAGGGAAGCTTCAACTCTATTTATTGTTATATATAATTTTTCCAATGATTCAAGTTTATTTCAGTCTATATGATTTTTAATATTTTCATAGTTTAACTAGTGTCTAATGGTGTTCGTTCGGGTCATCGTTGATTTCGGGTTAAGTGTTTCGGGTGGGTTTGAAATCGGATTTCGTATCCATATTTTTTTTTACATAATTGTAAATTTTTAAAGTCGAATCAAATCGGATTTGGTTCCAATGTCGTGTAAATATCGAGCCATCATGTCTATTTCTAACACCTCTAGGTTTTATACAGTTAAAAAGATTTACTACATCGATAATTTGACCCCCCTAATTGAAAATCCTGGCTTCGCCCCTAATAAAAAGTCAAATAATCCATGAGTATAGAGTTAAGTATAGTAACAATATAAAGACTTGATAATACTTGTTATTCAATTGGAGAAAATACTTTTTTTTTTCCTTCCCTTGTTATTTGTGATCCAAATAGAGAAAAATGCATTTCAATATTTCCCTCCTCATTTACATGCATTTCCTTCACACAAAATATTAATTATGCCTTGTTCGCCATGAATTACTCACCCAAGTGCAAAATCATCATCATCGAACCCAGTATAACCCGCCCATAGGGACTATGAGCAGGGTCTGAAAGTGAAAGAATGCGGCAACCCATGTCCATAAATTACTCACCGAAGTTCAAAATCAAAAAGGACAATTTCCTTTTCGTTACACAAACCACGAATCTATCCCAACAATCAACAATTACATAAAAATTTAAATAAACAAAATTAAATAAAAAAAAAAGCTTGGGCATTTATTTTTCATCTCTCTTAATGTTACAAACCTTCATTTTGCAATGATATGGTATAAGACATCTAACCTATCAATAAAGAAATCAGGAAAAGTGGTCATAAACTAATCAAAGGACCACAAGCAGCTCTTTTACTTATTCCAAGCTCCACACAAAGATTATCAAACCCAGTTTCTTCCAAAATGCTAAATGCACAAAAACTATAATATGAGTGATAAAGCTCTGGGAATTGTCCTGGAAATTTGCTGAACCCGCCATACTGTAAGCATATGAAGTTAGAATTGTCGTCAACAAGAAACCGTATTCTTTAGGAAAGACATAGAATTATAGAAGAAAAGCGGGAATTACCATGGATTGACACTTTAAGAGTGAATCGTGTAAGGCTTCTTTGCTAACAAGTTTGTTACCTCCTAAGATCTTCAACACTCCACCTACCCTGTAAATGCAAAAGTTTCATCACAATCAACTTAAAGTCGTCACGAGCCTGTGTTTCAATCCAATGTTACATGATTCGCTAGTTGCAAATCGTGAATCAAAAAAGCGAATTAAGGTCAAATCTGGGCTATTTTAAGCAAATCGCGAATTCAAAAGGCGAATTATATTAAATTTTCACTCTATCGGAAATGACCCCTCGTGGGTTACTCCTCTGTTGTCTTCCTCTTACACAAGAAAATAAGGAAATGCACACACGCTCTCTCAAGATAAATGCAAACATTACCAGAAAGCATAGCATGTGTCACTAGGCTTGTTTATTCTTCCTTGAAACCCACCATCTTCAGCTTGTCTCTGAGAAAAAAGTAAGATATTACACTCAAATTACCAACACCAAAAACTCGAATTGCGAGATGCCTTGAAGTTGAAGTCAATAATTTAGTCAACGAAAAGACAGAGACCTATATTTGAAGGAGAGACAAAAAGCTTTAGGAACCTTGTTCCCATTTCACACCAACCTCTAAAAAAGTTTAAAAGGAAACAATTGTTCATCAACAAGACAAAGGAAAAGAAATGTAAATGTCTGGGCGTTTCAATAAAGCCGTCTCACTCATAAACGTAGGATGTTCTCATCTACTTAGATTTTGTAAAAACTCAATAAATAGGGCCATCAAAAAATAATGTGAAGTAAATAAGGCAAACTTTACCTACAATCCACCTTATTTAAAAAAGATTGCTTTTAATTAAAAAAGCAAGAAGAAACCATGTGGACGACCACTGAAAATGATCTATTGGTTCGTGTAGTCAACCCCATCTTTTCAAATTAAAGCTTTGACATTGTTGTTGATTTAAAAAAGCAATATACATAGTGACTTAATTAAAAGTTAGGCATTTTGAGTATTATTTTGCAAAAAAGTATCTCTCTATTCGTGTTTGGTGATTTGTGTACATTTTGTGCCAAAAATGGGTGTTATTTTGTAGGAGCAAGGTACATTGTTTATGAGAAGCAACGGCATCAGCGACAACTGCTGCAATTGCAACGGCATTGCCGGAAGTTAAGGGTTTTTTCTCAGACCACTCAGACCGCCTCCTCAAGGCTGCCCTTGTACAAGCCCCATCTCTATCACCCACATCTTCCTACACTAGGTTGCTCAACTTTTTTAAAACTGTTAACCTTCCAAACATACGTCGATTCTTTATTCACCTCCATGCCACCATTATTCACAATTTGTTTCTCCTGCAGGCTGCAACCACTTTATTTTCGATAATAAACAATAGCATAAGGTGTTGACAAAGGAGGGTGGGTATTAATGGGGGAAGAGGCAAAATGTTCAAGCAGGCCAAACTTGGGTCTGTTTGGAAAAGTTTTCCTTATTTCAATACAACAGTACTTAAAGTAGGAGATAATGAGGATAATTTTTTATTGTATGATAGAGGAACAAGAGAAAAATGGTAAGTCCGAAAACAATGATGGTAACATTTGCAAAATAGAGGTCCCTAATGACATGAATAAAAATAGAAAATATTAGATTAAAAGAGACAGAAAAGCAAACCTGCACCATCCAATCGAGTAGCATGGGAATATTTATGATTGAGGATGACACACCCTTGGAGAGAACATTGTCTTCTAGATATCCCATCAATCGCAGAGATGCAATAGCACAATATGTCGCCCCACCTGTATCACTAGTAGTGTCAATGATACACACACTAAATGTGAATTTTGCTCAAACAAATGCCCAAATAAACCGAATTCTCAACTTTAGGTTCACTAAATGGTTGATGTAGGATTGGGATCACCGGTTCTTCAAAGTAAGAATCGTAAAAAATGTCAGCGGTTCTATTTGTACCAAAAAGGTCCAATTTTGCATAGAACTAGTAGATGTTTTTTATGGAATCGCCAATAATGTCCGTTGTTCTACCAGTTTGACCCATTAAAAGCAAAAAAATACGCCAAAGCAATTCCTACTAAGAAAAACCTCTGACAATATAAGCAGTTCTAATTTCTGTTATTGGGTGAGAACTAAGTTTAGAGTGGATAGAACTGCTGACAATATTTTAGGCTCGGATGAAATGAAAAAAGGACCCACAATTCGATCCTACGTGGACCATATAGTGGGTAATAACAATTTTGTTGCCTTAAAGCGGATATTTGGGTCTATTGGAGCATTACTATTGAGTAAAAATTTCTCTAAATGCTGACAAAGAAAGTAAGTAGTTCACATAAGCAGTGAAGGAAGCTTGAACCATGAAACAAATGTCTCAAATCAATCAACAATTTTCTGGAACTCGAAACATAGCATCTAAAAGTTACAGGTAAATTGCGATTGAAAACAAACATAAATCAGTGTAATTTACCCACCATGAGATTCCAGACCAGGACATAAACCAAAGCCACCATCATATGACTGCAAGAACGGCACCATACAAAGCCAGAAAAAACATATAGTCAGAGTTGATTATCAGAAGAAGGCATATTCAAAACTAAATAGAAAGAAGCTTTCATAATGACCTGACAGTTTAATATATACTCCTTAGCTTTCTCTTTGTCTACTCCAGTCCAGTCATCCAACAAATAAGAGATAGCAGCTGTTTGGCACAGCGCAAAAAAAAGGGCAAAACGGAAAGATTTAATACGTCACACTAAGAAAGATCATTTATTTGGTGTCATAAGTAATTTGTGAAATTGGGCTGTCATCTTACTAGCACAATATACAAACCGCAAATCTGATTCTGCTCCAAAATGGATCGGCATGAAACTGTAAAAATGAAAATTTACACAATTATGTATTGTTTATCTCTACGGAATCATGGTAGAAGAGGGAAAATGTGGAAGGGTATCATGTATCAAACTTGAAGTAAACTTGAAAAGCACACTACATTTACGGGTATGGGACTGAGGAATTTATTAATTGCTAAGGCGGTTGGATCTTCGAGAATGGCAGTAGCATGAGTTTTCCGGTTGTTATGTTGAATTATAATGTATCCATTATTCTAGTAAGTGAAAATATTAACAGTGTATTGTTTTATTCTCCATTCTTCTCTCATAATCTCAACATGATATCAAGAGGCAAAATGACCCTGGTTTTTATCAATCAACACAATACTGTTTTCTTGTGAAGATGACTTGTACTTTGTGAGAGCAACTTGTTTTAATGGAAAATAAGAGAGGGAAATATAGGAACAAGATCCACTGAGGTAGAGAGAGCTCACGGAGAAACGTACATACAAACAAAAAGGTTATTACTTGAACACTGTTAACGCATTATATAGTGCTTCACTAAAATCTCAAGAACTTTCGAATCGCTAATCAAACTTGAAGATGAAATAACTACAAATCAACCCAAAACTTGTTGTACAACCATAAAAAAAATCATAGAGAAAAAATAGAAGTAACTTGCAAAAGTTTCAATAAGTTAACCGAATTAAGTAGATGACTCTTATAGTTTTAGACAGCTTGCAAGATTTTTCTTCTTTTTTCTCCTTATCCATGGTATACCCACTCATCCATCAAAGTATTTGCATTTCCGCTACTCCCATCATTCTGCTATGATCCTTTCTAAAACCTAATGACATTGACATATTCCATCCATCATCTGAGCATAAAACCTATTTTGATGGATGGACATTTTTCTTTTAAGGTATAGCAAGAGAGACAGCTTTTGACAGCAGATAGGGTTAGAAACAAGCCGAGCCGAGCCGAGCCAAGACGAGCTTAATGCTAACATGAGTCAATTTCCGAGCTCAATGCTAACATGAGTCGATTTGGTTTTATTGAATGTATTGAGTTTGAACTTGAACCAAACCTGATTCAAACTCTAATATCTCTTACTGAGCTCAGCATGGCAAAAAGAATTCGGGTTTGGGCCAAACTCGTTCTTGACTCAGCATGGCATGTTCCAACATAAATTAAGATAAAATATTAATTTTTTGCTACTTGGATCTATTTCATTTTTTAGTTTACAAAAATCATGTTAAAGATGTCCTATATTTGCCAATGAAATTAATAAGTCAAGCCATGGATCTAGGAGGTAAATGATTTCTAAATATCTTATACAGTTTGCATTGTTTTTCTTAACAAGCTAACAAGCTAACGAGTTTTTGAGCTTAAAGCTAGAGTTTGAGCTTAGGGTCTTTTAATAACCAAGCCATGATTTTGAGTTCAAGCTTGGTTCATTAACAGAAAAACGAAGTTCAAACCAAACTTTAACTGAACCGATTCAGAACTTTTAAAAAATTAATTATGTTCTTTTCCACCCTTAAGACTTAAGAGCGTGTACTGAAACTCTCCTTTGGTTTATTTTTCTTCATATTAGGACAAAAATTGATGTTGTTCCAGTGATAGTCACTTATACTAGATCCTTAACATACAAACATACTATCAAAAACTTTATAATTTTAAATCAGTATGAAATAGATAAGATATAAATGATATTAGTCAGTAGAGACTTAGAGGCATCAAGAAGCACTAGATGCATGCAAAGAACATACCTCCCATCATCTTGCTGAAGATTTTTCATCGATCTCACAATGGATTTAGAATCAAGCAAAGATAAATCATATCCCATCATCTTCAATATCGCTAATGCACTATACGTACTTGCCAAGTGACTGGTATTATGCTTTGAACTCTGCAGCAGCAGATGTAGAATGAGAAAAGAACAATTTCACAAGCTTTCTTTTCAAAATTTGTACATAAATCACACTCAACCCAAGAAACTCTACATTATCTAAATGTGAACCAACCGTGTGAAAATCTGCTGCAAATTTCGACGAGCTTGAACCAAGAAATCCATAAAATTGTCCTTTGCCATCACAATATCTCATCAGACATTTTTCCATAATGATAATCTTAGACATGATAATATGACAACTGCGTCTAACCTATACCACTAGGAAACAAGTAAAATAATATAATGGAAATTTCCATATGGTAGCAATGAAGTTTGGACTTTTGCCAGTGTTAGCAAAAAAAATATTTCAATCTGTATGATAGCATTAGTTACATTCTTTTCATAACATAATATAATTTGTTTAAAATGGTATATTTTTTAAAAGATATTGTTAATATTATTTTTTTCAACTTTGATTTTTTCCTTTTCCTTTTCTCTTCTCTAGTAATTTTAAACAATTGAAAAAAAGAAAAAAAAAAAAAAAAAAAAAAACTAACTCAAGTTACCTCTCTTTACTTCTCCAACACCACCCTCATTTTGGACGGGGATATCAAGGATCAATGGAAAGAGTATTTTGGCAACTAATTTAATAGATAAAAAGGATATGGTGCTGCATGCGAAAGAAAAATAGAGAATTTATAAGAAGAATCATTAAATTAGAGATTGAGAGGGATTTGGAAAAAAATAGAGCTAAAGAAATAAATGGGACCCTATAGTGTACTATTGAGGCACAGATTTGCCTAGGTTTGATTGGAAAAAATTTGACAAACTGAATTACTCAAAAAGACATGGAGGGAAAGCAAGATGTCCAACAACTTGATAAAAACTTCTTTAGTGTCCATTTACTAGAACAAAGGAGAATCCAAGATTACTCAATTTACCAATGAAGAAAACTCATAGGTTATACTATGAGGTTATGAAAAAATGTGGAAGAAATAAAAAACCAATTTCAATTTATGCTAGGATGATCCTTGATGAAGCCAGTTATTTGATGAGATCATGGGATTAATGATGGAGTACTATAAAGCTAGAAAAATAAATTTGCACATCGTTTTCATTGACTTCAAAAGGCATACGAAAATGTACCAAGAGGTGTATTTTGGGTGGGCAATGACAAAGAAGAGTATTCACAACCCACAATAAAAAATTTAATGTAGTGCAAGAAATGTATCTAAACGTGAAAACATTTTTACGATGTGGAGCGGAAACATCCAACCACAATAGTCCTTCACCAAGGTGCGACCCTAAGCCCTTTTCTTTGTGCAACAATCCTAGATTAGTTAGTTTAATCGTTCCAAGGAGAAGTGTCATGTGCCTTGGCGTATGTTTTTTTACTAGCGGTAATGTTTTAGTAGATGAGAACATATAGGGGGGTAAATACTAAGTTAGAATGATGATGACAAGAGTTTAAGCCACGAAAGTTTATATTAAGTCGGACAAAGAAGAAGTACAGAGTGTGTCAATTTAGCACAAACGAGATAAGTAGAGACACTATAAAGCTGAAAGAGAAAGAAATTGCTCCGAGTGGATGCTTCAATTACCTTGGAATCATACTCCATATTCGTGAGGATATCGAACAAGATGTGACCTATAGAATGTGGCAAAAATGAAGAATTCATTGAAATATTATATGATCGAAGTATGTCAAAGTTAAAGGGAAAGTTTTATCCGACAACCATTAGACTAGCGTTATTGTGTAGATCAAAGTGTTGGGCTTTTAAAAAGCATCATTGTAGGAAAAATGGAGTAGTGATAGTGTATATGCTTAATAGATGGGTGGAGTGTGGACATACTTTGAGAGATAAAATTTATAACAAGAACATAGGGAAGAGTTTAGGAGTCGAAGACATTGGGGAAAAGAGGAAACAAAATTGTTTCCGATGGTTTGAGCATGTGAAAATGCGAGCTATTCTTGAACCGGTAAAGAAAATAAAAAGTTGAAACTTTGGGAATTTCAAAAGAGAGCAATGAATGAAGATGATCTAGAGGGTTAGAAACGGAAAAAGATATGAACGATTAATATTTAGGTTGAGATGGTTGAAAATCAAAATGAATGGGGAAGAAGACTTCATATACACAAGCACTAAAACACATCTATTGATTCATATAACCGACTCCAATACTTTGAAATTATGGCTTGGGCATTGTTGTAAATTTATGGAAATTTAAAACTTTTGATTTAGTTTCTTTCTTTTGACTATTGTGTTTGATGAGTGATGTATGATAAATTGATTTATGACTAATTTGTAGAAAAGTTTTGAAAAATGATTATGAACCAATTGAAACTATATTAAATTTGATGTGGGTTTCTTTTCTTATAATTGTTGTGTCTTACAACGGCGGTAGTGAACAACCAACAATAACACCAGCAGTAGTAGCAGCAACAACAACAATTATAACAACAATAACAATAACGATAACAATGGCAATAACACTAATAATATTAACAATAAAAATTATAATAAATAATAAATAATAATAATAATAATAATAATAATAATAATAATAATAATAATAATAATAATAATATTAATAATAATAATAATAATAATAATAATGATAATAATAATAATAATAATAATAATAATAATAATAATGATAATAACAATAATAATAATAATAATAATAATAATAATAATAATATAATAATAATAATAATAATAATAATAATAATAATATTAATAATAATAATGAAAATAATAATAATGAAGAACACTCACAGACCATTGCTCAATTCGTAATGATCTTTTTCATGAGCCTGAAATGACAACACCCACAAAACAATTGCGTCCTTGTCAACCTAAAACCAATTTTCATATAGAAAATTTTAGTTACTTGAAGGAAAATTAAATAGCTTTACAATCTAAAACAGCTAGTATAGCATAAAAGTGAGAAAATAGGGTTAATAAACAGCAGCATTCAGCCACCAACACATGATCAGATGTTGAACTAAGCTGAACAATGCAAGTTAATAACTTCAAAATTTTTTACGTTATTCTACCAATACCAGATACAGAAATGTTAAGTTGTTGACAACATTTCAAGGCCAACTATAACATCAAAACAAACATAAAGGAGCCGGAGTACGCAATATTGACAGCTTTTTACCAGTATCAGATTCATTAAATATACAACTACAGATAGTTGAGTTGTAAGTAAAAATACGAAGGGGAAGTCATTGTGAGTATACATCCAAGTACAATCTACGAGAGGCTAAATTACAAATCACTTATTTCGCTCCCTACTTACTAAATGAAAATAAAGGAACCAAGACAGTCAAGAATGTTAAATAAGACTTAGTAAAGGTAAATGATCAAGGATGTTGAATCTTCAAACTTCCTTTGCCAGCATGTTTTTTAAGTAAATGTTATGGTTGTTGAATCTCAAGCAACTATGTGAATAGAAAAGGGAGGGAGAGGAGAAGAAATTTAGAAGAGGAGAAGATGATTGTTTTATTTCATTTTGTTTCATAAATTCTAATACAACATTATTTCCCTTTTATACTACTAAGAGTATAAAAAATAATCACTTATAACTAATTACAATCTTACTACCAAATGTACCTATAAGAGTAAATATTTCTGGATTGTATACAAATCAACAATGAGGTTGTGTTTGTTAAGTATCCCATGTCAAAATCATGTTTCTTTCATATTGCTTGAGGAGATAAATATGAGAACTTGGACTTTTAGCGCCAGGTATCATTTAAAAACAACATATCAACAAAAATACATCAATAAAATCTCATACACTCTATAGAGCCCCAAAAAATATATTTGACGATTTCGACTTTCTATAAACATAAAATGTATATACTTTTATGTAACAAATAGCTCATCTTAAAAACATACAACTAGCTAGATAAAGTTCAATTAACAATTGTAAATCTTCAAAAAAAAAAAAATTAACAATTGTAAAATATTATCATGTTGAATTGGACATTGAGCAGTACAAACAAGTACAATGTGCACTGTTGGACAGTATTAAAGGCAAAGTCAACCTACAGGAAACCAATCAAAATGAAGCCCCTTTGCTTCAAAGTGAATTATTTGTCAAGGAGGAAGATCTTCACGGCTAAACAGAATGTTGAGTACATTGTTCTTGATGTTCATTGATTATCTTTAATTTTATTCGGAACTTATAATCAAGTTTGGTTATAAATAATCTTCTTATTCAATATTTATTAAATAATTGGATCGTCTATGGTTCAATTAGGAAAAACGAATTATTAGAATCAAATGTTCTAGATTTAAATTTTGTAATTAAATTTGTAATAGACTCACTTCCAAAAGGAGAGGAAAATCAAGGACTGGGTAAAAATGAAGCCACATTCAAATCATTTATCGCATAAGAGATAAGCCTAGTTAGATCAGTCTTGTAGCAAAACTACAAGTGATGCTACAATTATCCAAAATTGACCCGATTAACCGAAATAGAGTATGACTCGACCAGACCAAACTCAAATTATAACCCTTATATAAAAAAAAGAGTTGATCAAAGAATTGTTGTACTATGCCATATTCTAAGGCCTCACACAAAAAAATGTTTTAAAAATTCATTCTTTTCTTTCTTCCCTTATTTACGTCAACCCTCAAAACTTCAACAAAAATCTATCTCTTTCTTTCCTCTCAAACGATATGCCAATTTTGTTTCAATTCAACAAATAAAATACAAAAGTAGTTAAAATCCTAAAATATCCAAATTCAAAAAAAAAAAAAAAAAAAACCTTGAACCATTCCCTTCCATTCGCCATTCTCAAACAAATTAAAAAGTTCCAGCGTTCCTAAACTTTCTATACCATAAGACTAGTTTGATATATCATTCAATTATTATCAAATTATTACTAAATATCCTAAAGCACTATCCCCCAAACTATAATACCTTAATCCCTCAAACCCAAAGTCCATTCCTCCAATTCCTTATAAACCCCAAAAAATATTTATAATCAATTCCCTATTCATCCTCAAGCCTCAATCATTTTGGATCAAAAAAAAGGTTCAAATTTTATTTCCTTTCATCATTTAAACATTATAAAACTTCCATCAAACTCTTCACCATTCAAAAAAGTACAAAAAGCTTCCACCTTTACATTAAAAATACAACATAAAAATCCATTTGACTTTAAATCCATGCTCCATTCCTTAAAAACCTTCACCCACTCATCCCAAGTGATAAAGTTTCAACCTTCACCAATTGATCACAAAATTTCGGCAACCCAAACCGCACACATAAATTGCCAACCCTAAATAAACCACAAAGACTTGAACTTACCATACGGTATCCTACGGCTGATACGATTTTGTATCATTGCTCCCATTTCCACTAAACTATTTCTATGCATTTTGCATTGAAATAACTCTCCCTCCAAGAGGCTCTCTCCATCCATCTCAAATTTGCTCCATGGACCAAAAAATGTCACTTTTTCCTAAGAGGCAAGTGCATGGCAACAAAAGTAGTAAAATGCCATAAATTTACCTCCATGCAGGTCTATTTTAGTACTCCCTCTAATTCAGTATAATTGTCCCCTTCAAATTTCAATCCATCATATCTATCAATAACGACATTTTTGTAATTATGAATAGTTCACGAGGACAAATTTTATTTTTATATGAATAAGTTCACGAGGACAATTTGGTAACAATTCTATGGCTTAAAATGGAAAGCGGATAATCGAGATGAATTGACTAAACAAGGAAAGGGGCAATTAGAGTGAATTGGAGGGGGTATTATTTGTTGATCATAAATCTTATGAGGTAAAACCCTTACAATGTTTGAAGATAACCTATTCTTTTCAGGGTTTGGCTCTTACAAGGGGTAGATCGCATTACCAACTAATTGAATCCATTGTCATCAAAGTTAAACCAGGGCAATTAACCTCAACATTTTATTAGTACAATTGCACTCGGTCAATTCACATTATATACTACAAGAAATTCAAATCAATTCAACCACATAACATAACATCAAAATTTAAAATGTATCAAACACTTAAAATCCATGTTCAAAATACATAATTTAATAGTAATTGAATAATCAAAAAACAAGAAATGAAAAAAAAGTAAGCATAAAAGATGATAATTAACAATTAAAAATGCAATTTCAGAAAATTGAATAAACAAGGATGAAAAGGAATACCTGATCCAAGGCGCCAAGAATGTCGAGAGAAGAGAGGGTAAAGTAAGCAAGAGTAAGATGGTTAATCTCTTGGGGCTGATAGTCGCTGGGCAGTAATTGGTACATCATCTCCAGGAATATCATATGGCGTTCTTTATCGAACAAACAATCAATTGAGAATGGATCGCTTAAGCTTGCCGCCATTTTTAGCTGCCTCACAGAAATTTAGGGCAGCTAGTAATAATAATTACTATAATCAGGGATGAAGGAAAGGAAAGGAGAAAGAGGAACAGGGGAAGGAGAATGGAGATGATCTATGATATATGGGACTCGGAAGTTTAAACATTAAGTTTGCTTTTGTTCTTTTTTTTATACCGCTTGTCTTGTACGAGACGGCCTTATAATGAGATCACTAAGATGGTCGGCCCAATTTACGCGAATAACAATTTAGGTAATTTTTTATTTTTAGACATTTTTCAATTTTGATCTTAAAGGTATCAATTTTGACCTTCAAGGTATCAATTTTCAAAATTGATACCTTTGGTCAAAATTGATTAATGCCTAGAAAATTGAAATGCTGTTACACACGTGAATTAGGCCCGCCCAAATTGACAGTCTCATAATGAGACTGTCTCGTCCAAGTTTTGTGCTTTTTATAAGCCTTAGTACAATGAAAACTTGTGAGAGATGGTTTATATGAGTCGATCCTAAAGCTAAAAATTGAAATTTAAAAATGACCCAAATTCTAGCAGTTAAAGAATAAAAACTAAATGTTTACTTTGAAGATATTAATTTTGAATTTAAAGGTATCAAATTCAAATTAAAGTAAAGCTTAGATAGATCAAATAAAATAAAAAAAATTTAATTTTGACCTAAAAGTGATTAGTTATGATATTAAATTGATAAATTTTTACTTACAAGTTTATTTTACTTAACTTCAAATAGGATTGTTCATCTATGATATTTAAACTTCTATTAATGCACCTAAATATGGTTCTTTTTTCGCAGTTTCAGAACGAGGTAATAAAATGTTATTATTCGATGAATGTTCTTATAACTTTCAAACAACAAATAAATGGTCAATAACATTATTAATAACAGTGTTAAAACATTGAACAATACAAGTACTCTTATTCGATGCAACATGATGGTTCTAATGGAACATAAAGTACTTGTACTCTTTAATTGGAAATAAAGTTGTAGGAGTAGTGTTTACTTGTCCTGGATGTAAAGGCGTAAGAAGTGTTAATCTCGAGTTATGTTTGCCGACTTATTCAATGAATGCTCTGGAAAACGAACAAGGGTTCATGGTTGTTGGCTCTTGTTATAATAAAATTTCATTTTTTTCATCCAAAACTGATCAATTCAAACCTTTTAATCTACTAGAACACTTCATATCACATAGCATCCTGGTGGCTGCTAGCCACTTGAGGCAACCCGCTTGTATTCGATGGATAATATATCTCTCAATCTACCCATTTCTCTGAATCACAGATCCTAAATACCTAAACTTGGTCGTACATGCAATAACTTATCCACCATTGGTCACCTTTGGCTCACCTATCGGCTTTATACCACTAAAGTCTCATCGCGAATCTTCTTTGTCGTCTTACGACTTATGCGCAACGCTCTACCTTCTAAAACTTTCCTCCACTTTACCAATTTACTATTAACCTTCTCCTTAATGATCGTAGAAATAAAAGGACTTAGTGTGGATGCTTCATGTGTCTTAATTGTTTCGTGTATAGTATAGATTCTTAATAATTTGAATATTTTAGATTTTTTTTTTATCAAGGAAAATTTACCCAGAATAATCCCAACTATCTTATATTTTCCTACAATAATCCCAACTATCAGTTAAGCATGAATAATCCCATGTATTGTATCATTTTACTTGGAGTGTTGTTGAATGATTTTTTACCTCTTGTTTCGGTAAACTTGTCAGAAATAATAATGCGAACCTTTGTGTATGGCAATGGACTCCTTGCTTTGAATAAACCATGAAACGAACAACACTGTAATGAAGATAAGTTTGCGACGAAGGCGTCACCAAAAATCTTGATATAGATTGAAGGCGTTTACAAGCTTTCCTTTTGTGATATTTCCCCCACAAAGGTACTTGGATTATGAGACCGAAAATTCACAACGAGATACAATCAATCACATCAACCGGTTAGTACGAATCGATTAAACTAAACGACTTTGTGTTTTTGGAGAGATCGAAATCATTTAACTATAAAAGAGTTGATCACTCTCCTTTACGTTTCAAGAGAATAAGAGAAAGATGACAGAATTTTGATTCTAATTATAAGTGATTTGATATCCACGCATTCACTCTTATTTATAGAGTTGAAGTGTCACATGGATTCATCCAAACCATACATCAATTGATGATGTAACACATTTATTCATAACAACACATTAGTCCATGAAACATAGCTTAGTTTCACGAACAATCACATTGTTCCATAAAACAACTTTCAGAAAGTTTCTGACTTCGAAATTTCGAAAGTGTTCGAACGAGCACCCAAAGTGCTCGAACGAGCAAACACCAAAAATACCAAACAGAAGGTTTAGAAACATTTTGACAGGTCTAGGAGCCAGTGCTCGAACGAGCAAAGAAGCGCTCGAACGAGCACCAGCATGCTCAAACGAGCAAGACCATGCTCGAACAAGCAGCTTGGTCTGGCCTCTTGTTTTGGTTCCGTTGTTACGAATCTTGCTTAGTTTAGGTATTGTACATGTTCTAAGCTTTGGATAATGTCCTACATGCTCTAAATATAAGACAAAACTAGCCATTAGTTATTCTTTCATTTAACCCAGCATTATCATCTTCCTCTACTAGTTCTCTCCTCCACTAAAACACACACCCAATGCTCTTAATTGAAATTGAAAAAAATCAGCAAAATTCTCTGTTTTCTTTATTGATTGATTATATTACTGTTTGATTATATTCTCTGTTATGGTTCTCCCTTTGATATATTACTCCCTTTGATTATATTACTCCAAAGCTCTCCATTATATGCTTTGTGTAGTATGTAATCATCACAAAATAAGTAGCACAAGACGCTCTATTTTCAGCAGCTCTGAACATCATAACAGTAGCACAAAACAAAATAATAAGTAGCACAAAATAGTCGATTTTTAGCGTCTCAAATACGTCAAAACAGGAGAAAAAAACCCATTATTAGCAGCTCAAAAACAGTAGCAAACCATATTCAGCTGGAATGGTATTAAAAAGGAGTTTGGGTGATTAACTTATATTTTAAGAAAAGATAAATTATCGAGATAAGTCTTTGCAATTAATTTAAGAAATGAAAGCAAAATAAAAAAAAATTAACTTATATTTTACTCAGCCGATTGCTAGTCATCAAACAACACTCCGGGTAAAATGATACAATATATGAAACTATTCGTGGTTAATTGATAGTTGTGATTATTGTATGAAAACCGAAAATAGTTGTGATTATTGCGCGTAATTTTTTTTTTCAAATGAATATTTAAGGTTCTTTGTTTATTGGTACTCAGTGGAACTAACTCGGTGCTGCCGTCCCCCGGCATACTACGTTTTGGCGCCGCAGTGTTGGTAAATTGGTGGAGTACAGTTTCGAATGGTACTAATGAAAGCCAACAAGTCCACAGCTTTCACCATAGCTGAGAAATGCAAGGTTCTTCCCTTCTCTTTGCTATATAAACTCTCGTATTGTTGTTCTATGTGTTCTTCGAGTGTTTGTTTGTTTGTTTGTTTGGTTTTTTTTTTTTTTCTTTTTTTTTCTCTTTATTGTAGTCTTTATGTTTAATCTTCACATTTTCAATCCAATGAACCCTAATTTGCAGAATATTCTGGCATCAAATTGGCAAGGTATTCTTAACACCATTAAAACTGATTCTAAAGGAAGGTAATCTTATAAATCACTTCGTTTCTTACTTAATTTTCAAAAACCCTTTTTTGTTGTTTGGAGTTGTGCGATGATATTCGTGTTGGTGCCATTTGCCGTTGTTTAGCAAACCGGAGTTTTATTGTTCAAGAGTGAAGTATTTGCTGAACAAGGGAAAGCCATATATCTGGATTCCTGAAAAAGATTTACATAATGTGGTATGTCATCTATGTTTCCCTTTCTTCTCTAGTTTTGTGATTTATTCTCTTTTTTTTGTTTTATTTTGATTTATTTATAAGGCAATATTTGGATATTGTTGTTTGAAATCACATTATTAGCATTACAGAAGAACTCTATTTATTTTGATTTATTTATAAGGCAAGATTTACATAATGTGGTATGTCATCTATGTTTGAAACAACAAACTTTGACATGCATTTTCCGCTGGCATACATGACCTGTTTATACCGGTAGTACAGGTCTTTTTTTGACCGTTGCTTAGCAGGTTTCAACCGGTAGTACGAACTTTCAATTAACCACCAATAATACGAGATGAAACCTGCTGAGCAACGGTCAAAAAAAGAACTGTACTACCGGTTATAAACAGGTCATGTATGCCAGCGGAAAATGCATGTCAAAGTTCGTATTATTGGTGGTTGATTGAAAGTTCGTATTATTCTTGGGAAATCAGTGAAAGATTGTATTATTCTGGGTAATTTTTCCTTTATTTTAAGGTGTTCTTTGATTCATTTTAGGGTAAAAACTATAAATACTTAAAATCATCAAAAGATGAACCGGAAGATTATGTATTTGGAAGGTCTTTGGCTACTATGAAGCAACAGATGATTTTGATTGATCAAGCAAACCTAGACATTCTATTGGCATGAAATCAGTGGATAGTGCTACAAATGGATTTTCTAGCAATTTGTTGAAGTCACCACCAATAATGGTTTTTGCTAAGTATCATTGTTAACAATTTATTGGGTTTGTTTCATATGATTTTTTTCATAAAATTTCTGTTATATTTTTCTTAATTAATAAAACATACATTTTTATGGGAGAAAAACCTTAAGAGTTGTTGGGTACTTGGATTGGTTAAATGTGTAAAACATAGGAAGCAAAGCTTGTAGACTTCATGTAAATTCTCCTTATTTTACTATCAAATTTCTGCGTAGATGTTGCCCCAATTTTAGAGCCAAAAACTGCACATAATTAAACAATACAACCTGCCCAAAAAATCAAAAAGAAGACCGGGTACTCGGTGTCACGACCCGATTTATCCGGGTACTCGCATTAATTGGGCCGGGACACGGGCCGTTATAAAAGGTACCAGACTAACCGGGTACCCGCTAGTGAACACCCCTAGTTTTGAGTGCTTAGCATGACATAAGCTGATAAGCATGAGCTCCTTTGTTGTCATGGGGATTGCATGGGAATGTCTAGAAGCTATTTTATGTAGAATTTTTGAACCATTTGTTCATTGTATGAAGTCCAACATGTTCAATATAAATATTTGGGGGAATCAAATCAGCTAAAGGATAACTTGGTTGACTTGGCTCCTAATCTTGTTCTGGCCATAATTTGGTTAACTTGGCTCATTTTATGGACTTTAATTAATAGTTCTAACAATAAGTTCACGTTCTCAGTAAATAGAAAGATTGATTAAACATTTATTCTTGATGTGTTTTGTTATGGTGGGTACTTGCTCACCTTCAATTCACAGAGAAAATAGACAAAAAGCGAACATAATGAAAGAATTAGAAAGAATTAGACAAAAATCAAAGAAAGAAAGAGAGAGAGAGGAGTGGAATGCTTGTATTATGATATAGAGTAGAGTACTCCCTTGAGCTCTTAGATTGGCTCAATAACTAAAAGGTACTACACCAAGATACTACAAGCATACTTCATATCTAACCTTCCTCTAGCAAAAGTACACAATTCTAGAACAATTAGCAAAAGTACAAAACACTGGAATAATAGAAAATATTCCCATTTGCTAACAGATTCACTGCACTAGCAGCCCTGCTCGTTACTGTTTTCCTCTCCTTGCGTACGTGTACAGAATGTTGGGCCTTGATACCTCTGGGTTAATAACAGTTAAACTCAATAAATAACAGTTAAACACTGGAATATTTGCAACGAAGTTGCCCTAGTTCTAAATAGTCTTGAGATGAAGAGACGAATGATCATGAAAAGGCAAGCATGAATTAACAAGTGTTTGGAGGTATAAATAAGCATGAGATATCCCTTTAAATGACCCAACACTCAATAAATCAATTCGCTCTACAGTCTACAGTGGCTGGCAACCTTGATTAGGCATTTTTTTCTTTCTATTTTTGTTGCATTATATTGAATTTGATCTCTTCTGCGAATCTTTTAGGAATCCAACAAGTTGATTGTTTTAAAAAATATGTCTCTTGAATACGTGAAATAACCTTCCATTTGTTTGTCATTTTAGCAAACTTAGTTGAATTGCTAAATATGAGTTTCATTTCCCTCTTCACCTAGGCACCCCTACACTTTTTTATTTATCGCAATTGGACACGCTAAATCATCCACTTTTCATCTGTAACAAACTATAAATCATTTCTTTGTATGTTTAGTTACCTTTCTATGTGCAAGTTCATCAAAGTTATTATCCTGAGATACATTGAGTTGCTCAAATCTCAAGTACCCATGCTAAGTCTCCGTGATGTGATCCTTTTCCACAAGACAATCTTACTCTTCCTTTACACATCTGAGTTGATACTTGAGAATGAGATTGAGGTATCAGTATTTGTGCTCTCACATCGCCGGTCAAGACTTTTTGAAATTCTCCATTCTGTTATGTCCAGCATTTGATGTAAATTATCATACAATTAATTGGGTTTTTCATTATGAATGGTCATCAAATGTTTTGTTGAAGGATTTTACTATCTGCTTTTGTCAAAGAATAGAGGAGAAAACTTGTTAAAATGATTAAAAAATGATGGAATGCAAAAAGCTCAAACAATCAAGAAGTTGTTTATTGCATCAAAATGCTTGCTTTGTAATTCTAGCCAAAGCTGCTACTGTTTACCTTGGTTGAGCAGTGAGCTGACATAGTTATAGTCACAATTCACTGCAATCATGAAATAATTGGATGTTCATTGGTAATTTTGTCTAATGCTCTTTGTGTTTACTTATTTTGTTGTTGAAACATCTTTTTATGGGATAGTATTTACCCACACTAACATATTTGTTTGGCGTTCCAAAAGTGAATTACTCTGATTAATGTGAAAGGATTACTTTCTTCTGTTTCCTTATAGTGTACTAATATTTGTTTGTTTGTGCATGGATTAATTTCTTACTCCTTTCTTTTTTTTTTGTTTTACTGCTTTCAAGTTTATATAATGTGCCTTTGGGTGTTTTACTTTACATAGTTACGATAAATCTGAAATATCAAAATGTGCCTTTTGGTGTTTTAATCATGTTTTACCGTTTTTTTTTAGTTCCCTTCTTTTTTTTGTTTTACTGCTTTCAAGTTTATATAATAGTTGATAGGAACTTTCGCAGGACTAAACTATAAATATGTTCTTTCTCTTGGTGCAGAATACTATCATTGATGATCGTGCGTCCTTTGCCGTTCCCACGCCTTACCCCGGGCCACTTGCTAATTTACTTAAATCAATGAACAAGGTTAGATTTAAACAATATTGCATATGTTGATGTCTTGGATCAGGTTGATAAATATCGTCCGACTCTTTATGATCATTTTACGTTCTTTTTTGTGTTTCAGCTTCCAGAGCGAGTTGCTATGACCGGTGAAATTGTTCATGTTGCAGATAAGAAGGTAACTCCTTTTGAGTGATATGAGTTATTACTTCTGCAATGATATTGGACTTCAACTTGATTTTGTTCTTATTGAACTAACTTTGTTGCTTCTGCTTTTATGTGACTGATATTGTGCTACTTTTGATTATCCATTTCTATTTCAAGTTTCATTGTGATTGTCTTTTCTAATATTTCCCCATAAGGCTCAAGGATTTGTTCTCTGCTTTTTCTGAATGTTATAGCTGCTTATGGGTATACTGTTGGTGTGCTTTGGTCCTTTAGAAAAATAACAGAGTTAACCTAGGATGAACTAGACCTACCTTGAAAGGCTCCATGAGTCTTTTTAGTGATTTTCATTATATGAACTAGACCTACCTGTATTTGAGGTTGCAAGTCACCGTAGACCAAAATTTTTAGGTCCAGTCGACGTAAAGGATGGACCAATTTGGGATTATTTAAAGGAGGGACCATTTTTGGTGGTAGCAGGCAATATGTTGGATCATTTTTGTGAATTTTCCTTTGGTCTTCGAAGTTTCTCATCTTGTTTTCTTACAGATTGAGTCTGCCACTGAAAAAGTGAGGGAAATGGTACTTTCTGAACAGAAGGAAATAGCTGAATCAAGTTATGCAGTTTCTGGTATACTGAGCTCTGCAACTTTTGGCTGCACCTCTCGAAGTGAGAATCTTGTGGAACTTCTGGACACTGATGATAAATATGTTGTGTACAAGTTCAATGCCAGGTGAAGTATCTGGCTAGTTTTCATTCTTTTAGAATTATGTTCTGGTTATAGTTGTGAATGGATATTAAAGAAACTTTCTTTCTTTCACTTTGATTGTCGTTCTTAATCGATTTGTCCCAGACCACTATTGACTATTGTACCTTCTACTTAAATAGGTAGTTTGTGGGTAATTATTACACACAAATACTACTGAAGGCGTTGCTTGCAGTTGGTATCCAACATCCATATTGTGTGTCAATCTTCTTTTACATGGATTATGATCCTGTAAATTGTACAAACTCAATCCTTTGCTGCCTCTTCTATTCATGATGGTAGTTGATTGCCATCCGAAAGTAGAAAGTTGGCACCTGAGATGTTTAGTTTATTCCTAAATCTTTAAACTGGAAGGTCAATTGATGCCTTCCACAGATGACCTGGGGCTTTCAGATTCACTGTGGAGATCCAAACTAGATAGTCATGTCATTGAGTTCAGCCTGCAAACTGCCAACTATCTACAGTTGCTAAATTAGAGAAACAATAACACGTGTGCTCTCTTCGTTTTTTGTTTTGTTTTTATCTTTTCTTTAAGGTTCAACTTAAGTGGTTCACGTTTATGTGCTTTCTACTCCCTAAACTATGATTGAAATCAACAAGTGTTTTTTGATCAGAGAGCCGCGTGGCCGCCAGGGTAGTTGGATGCTAGTGTTGTTTGGGAATTGTGAAATTATTATATGTAATACTATATCTATCCAACCTGGGTTATCTAAATTCTAAATTTTTTGATAAAGGCTATAGCCTGCCCTGTTCACTATTTTTTTTTTAAATGAATGGTAATGCTGGACATATACATTGAGTGCTGACAGTTGCTTAATACTTGGAGTCTTCAAGGATTTTGGGGTTTCAAATTGATGTTATATGCTTTATTCAGTCTTTGGTTTTTCTGTAATATGTGCTAGGGAAATTCTGACATTAGTTATTCATTTAATATTTTCATCTTTGTGCCAGCTCTTGCATGTTCATTAATGGGAATGGCGGCAGTTGTGAAGTGGATCCAGAGGAGTTTAGAAAGTCGAAGGCTGATAAATTATGTGAGATTCTTATTGGACTGTAAATCAACTGGTCATGGTTATTCACGTCACATATTACTGTGATGAGATATTACATCATTTCATTCTCTTATAATAAGCTTTTCTCCTATGTAGCACCTTTTGCCGCAAAGCTAATCGATGGCATCAATCAAAGTGAGATAAGGCGTAGAGCACTAGTAGTTTTAAGTTTTGCCTTCTTGAATGTGGATTTAAAGGTGAGATATCTAACTCTTAACTGTACTTAGATTACTGCCTTGATATCATCCCTCTATTTCTAGAATTATTTTCATTTTTTTCTTTCTGTTCGGGTGTATTCTGTCTTTTTTTTCTCTTCAGCTTATTCTAGCAAAAATAAGAAGCTTAAGGCCATTTTTTTCTAATTTAATTGTAAGATTTCAATTGAAATTTTAGTGGCATGTTTGATGCGTTGCTTATGAGTAATGCCAGTGGCTTGCTTCTTTCTCTTTTACTTTTCTGTTCCATTGCATCTACTTCCAATATCCAATGAATCTTCGATAGTTACTTTAGAGTTCTACTGCATTTGTTTTTCTGTTCAACTGCAGCTACTTCCAATGGCCTTGCATCTTGCAACTCTTAGTTTTAAAAAGCGTGCCTCGCTTTGCGCCTTGCGCGCCTCGAGCTCAGGCTTCGCTGAAAGAACCTGGCCAGACGACGCAAAGGCCACCACAAAAGGCGTGCGCATTGGGCACCTCCATGTGCTTTGTGCCTTGTGCGCCTAGTGTGCCACCTTGTTGGGTTCGGTAATTAACTTACGCTTGTTTGAAAAGGAAATAAAACTCAAAACTCTAATTTACTTGAATAAGTTGCTTTTTTAAGAAAAACAAAAGGATCAATTACCAACTACAACTTTTAAGTTTACTCAATTTCAAATAAACAGCCGCAAACTTTTTTTTTTTTTTACCAACAACAGCCTTCAACTTGGGAAACATGACAGCGATACAACCACTTTACTAAATAACCTGATAAATGACTGTTGACCATGCTAAATGACCTTTGACTTTCACTTAAACTTATTAATCTAACCTAATTACCTAATCACCCCCAATTAAACCCTTCTTCCCCAACCTCTATATACCCCTCCCCAATCAACACCATTCCCCCACCCCACCACCACCATCATCACCATTAGTTGGTAATTGATCCAAAACAAAATGTAGGTGAAGAAGATAATCACTTCGGTTATTCTCTATATTCTCATTATATTAGTTATGTGTTGAAGTGGTGTTTACCGCAAGGATAATGAATATTTTCAAGCTTGTTGATACTAAAATATGAGTGTCATGTTATTTTAAGTTTTTTAATTGTTTTAAATTGATTTTTAAGCTTTTAAACGAATAATTGTACCCCGCCAACAAATAGCTCGCGCCTTTGCCCTGCGCTTTGCGCCTAGGTGCTAAGGACCTTTTACCCCTGGGTGCAGCTCACACTTTGTTAAACTAAGGCATCACTTGAGGTATATGATCAGGGATAGGCAAGGTCCTTCGCTTGAAACTGCTTCAATTGAGACACATCAAATATATTGTGGATTTGACTTCTGTAGGAAGCTTTCGTTGATATGCTACTGAACCAATTACTGCAGTAATCTGAATGGCCAATAGAACTTGTTGGCTAGCTTGTTTGCCCATGTCTGAACTGATTGTTGTTCACAAGGCTGTAACTTATGCTACACCCACTCACCAACTTGTAAAACACTTGCAAACCCATGCTCATCTGCTAACTCTTTATCCTTTACTGATTCTTGTACAAATAAAATACATTGATCCAGTTGTATCAACCTTTAACTTCTCTGAAGGCGCCCTTGCACAGTTTTATTAGCACTATCTTTGCATAAGAATTTAGAAGGGAGAGGAAGGGAAGAGGGAGGAAAGGTTAGGAAGGGGAAGAAATACTAGGGAAAGTATCTCTTATTTGTTTAGGAAGGAAGGGAAAGGAGAGGAAGATAAATATAAATTTCCTTCAAAATCTTCCACCTTTGTAAAGCTCCTTTTTTTCAAGATTTTTTTAAGATTAGGATCTCAGGGTGATGTCCTTCCCCTTTCTTTTTTTTTTCTTTCATTTCGGTCGGAACCGTCGAATTCATAAGATTTTATATGAATTACTATAACCGAAATTTTTTTTGTCTATCTTCTTTCATCTCTATCGGAAGTCTATATTTGAATTTTTTTTGGTCTAATCAGAAATGATTCTATCAATTCTGTAACTACAATTCAATATATATGTATATATACCGTATATATCCTATTCCCCGTTGATTTTGCCATACAATTTTGAATACTCAAAGGGTTGATTCTTTTTTTTTGATGATAGTCTATAAATGAAAGCAGAAGAATAGCTTATTAAGATTCAAAGTTAATCTTTATCGATTCTAATTTTTGTATTTCGATTTTGAAATGAATTTGAAAATTCATAGCTCTACTAAATTAAAAAGAGAAATAGCGATTTTAACAAAACTAAAGGATTTAATCCCTTCAAATCCCTTCCTTCCAATATTGGTATCCGAACAAGGAAAATTATATCCCTCCTAATCCATTCCCTCCCTTTCCCTCAAATTTCTTCAATTTAAATGATTCTCCAAGCAAATGGGAAAGATCTAAAAGTAGTGGCTTATGGAAAATGTAATACTAAGACCAAGACAAGGAAAACCACTTGTTTTACCCCCTTGGATTTTCTTCACACATACATCTTAAATAGTCTTTCACAAATATTAACCACCTAATTTGCCCATCATTTTCAGGGAGATATGCTGACAACAGTAGAAATTCTGTTCCTTGTAAAGAGAAGAGCCTTTGCCTAAAATTCATCAAAGTTATAGGATCTTCATCACTTAATATGCTTCTAGGGCCATCCATGAAACTTAAAGATCTTGTCAAAATAGGATTGAGCTACCTGAAAAGCAGTCAAAAGTTGGCACAGCCATGCAATGACCATATTTACTAAACCTTTCAACCACCACATAAATCACATCTTTTCCTTGGCCGACCAGTGATGCAGTTTATAGAAACATTTTTCCAATCCTGTTGAGCAATAGGAAGAGACTACTGTAATGGATGAAGTGTCGCATCATATATGGATGCTTGACAAATCATACATCTTATAACTGTCCTGAGCGTTTTCCAGAACAATCCTTTGGCTCTTTTCAAAGTACTCTCTTTGAGAGTGGCCACCTTCTGGACCATTATGCAACCATCCAATGATTTCATCAGTCAATTCTTCATTAAGGCCCACAACAATTCTGGAATTTCTTTAAATGTGCCCCTTGTATCTTGAAACTTAGGAAGTATCTGTCATGGATCGACATAGCCAGAGATGATTTAGATCAATAACTGGGCAGATCAATTAGCAGTGTAGAGACTTGTGGTAAAATAGCCTAATTTGTATGAAGTTATGAAGACTGTAGAAGTGTAGATGAATGTAAATCTGATAATGTCTATTGAGTAAATTGTAACAGATCAGCCAAGATGGTTATCAAAACAACCTTTATAAATGAGTACAAGAACAATAATATGGGACGTTCGAGTCTCCCAAACACTCCTAGTGTTTCCTAGGGAATAAAAGAATAAAAGAATAGAAGTTAGTTAGAGTTGTATTTAGGTTGTTATGTTAGTTAGTCTTTTATAGCCTTTATTTTTGTTTGTATCTTCCCCTCCCATCTCTTATAAATAGAGGGGAGTATGGAATGTTTTGGGGGAGGAAATATCTAGAGAGAGAAGTGGAAACACATAGAAGTGTTTGGGAGACTCAAACGTCCCATATTATCGTTCTTGTACTCATTAATAAAGGTTGTTTTGATTACCATCTTGGCTTATCTGTTACATAAATGCTAGAGTTCGATCCTGATTTTTCATTTCTTTTTCTCCTCCTTTTAGAATGCCCCAGGATATCATAAAATGATACTTAGTATTTGTATTTGTAATAATATTGAAGTTTAATTTCAATGGTAGATTGTCTTTTACCTTGGCCCAAAAAATATCTCCTCAGTTGTTCCTTAACCAAAGGCCTTCCATGAATTATTGAAGAATCCAGTTTTGAGTTCATAGAATGCCATAATTTATGTTCCGATTGTGATATCTTAGTTCAGAATCTGTTCAGCAGTGCAAATTACAATGCGACATTTTTCTTTGTGTAGGATGCCTACGTTCTGTCAGTCGATCGAAAAGGCTTGAATATGTTGGCAAGAGTTGTTAGAAGTGGCGAATACCAGTGGAAGGAATTGAGGTTGACATTCGATGAAGATGCAGAGAATGTTGAATCATTTTGCAGCAAACTTGTTCAAATGGAAGAGGCAGCCCTTGATAAACTAAAGAGTTGCACTGGTTTGAGATAGATTTTGATAGCCAAAATCCTTTCAAGAGTTTTTTTTTTTTTTTTTTTTTTTTTTTTTTTTTTTTTTGAAAAATTGGTGAATTTAACTACACTATGACAGCAGAAATTAAGACCTCCGGACATAAAAAACCCCACGAGGGCAAATCCCCGAACCAAAAAAGGCCACTCAAAGAACGGACACAGGAGTGGACGACTATGTATACATATGTTCCAAAAACAACACCGAATTGTTAATCTTACACCTACTCGGTTATATGCACATCAATTAAACTTGCTAAATAAGATGGCAAGAATAACAGAAACAAGGTACATAAAAATCAGCAAAAACCGAGATATACGACTCTATTCCTCTATTCCGTAAAATAATTACATTAAAATAATTTAAATTTGTTTAAAATAAATTGGTTTTAAACCATATTAAAAAAAAAGTTCAACAAAATAAGTTATCATCTTTTGGTTTTACCAATCACAATAGTATGGTTAATCATTTTACAAGAGAAATGTGAATGCTAGTAGGTTGAGACTAATCCCTATAAATCGCCTACTTCAACAAAAGGTCATCATCGATTGTAAATAATAATGGCCAATTAAAAAAATTCTTAATGTGCACACCCCTTCTTTATGGATCACAACAAATAGAAAGAAGATATTAAAATATTATATCAGTGTATAAGAGAATATAAGAGAATATAACTCGTTGATAGATAAAATAATCCAACACGGTAACTTGTGCACATGCAATAACTTATGGGCTACATTTTCTTCGTAAATTTTGCGCATTAGGTGAAAGATAAATTTACAATTTTATAACAATCAAAGAAATAATTGTTATTAAACTTTATAACCAAAAGAACAATAAAATTTACTTTCAACTTATAACACTTGTATACTTTATTATTAAATAAAATCTCAACCTACTAGCATTCACATGCAATAACTTATGGGCTACATTTTCTTCGTAAATTTTGTGCATTAGGTGAAAGATAAATTTACAATTTTATAACAATCAAAGAAATAATTGTTATGAAACTTTATAACCAAAAGAACAATAAAATTTACTTTCAACTTATAACACTTGTATACTTTATTATTAAATAAAATCTCAACCAAAAATAATCATCGTCGCATAAATTGTATTACGTTATAAAGAGTCAAAAGTCCTTATATTTAAAACCATATGTATAAACAATATACCAATAATACCAACTTTTAATTAACCATAAATAACACCAATTTTTAGGAGTTTTTTCTAGAATAAAACTTTAGTTTATTAACTATTTTATCAATTTTTTGTTATATAATCTACTATAGTTTGATTTTTAACATGTTAGGTATGTTCCAGGGAAACATCTCTCTAAGTTGGTAATATTTATGGTTAATCAAAAGTTAGTATTATTGGAGAGAAATAAATAAAAGATTGTATTTTTTCTTGGTAATTTTTCCTTTATTTTTGAAGTAGATATTTCTTTGGTTTTGCATTAGTATGTGTAGAAGGTGAATAATAGATAAAAGTAAGTACTTTATGATGTGTAGTAAGTGTTGTCTTATGTGAAATAGGAGTAGATGTTTTTGATATTGAAGTAGGTGTTATAATAGTTGTGCTATAGTATTATAGTAGGAGTTTTTAGTTTCTTCATGTTGTAAGATAATAAATAGACATTTTAACTACTCGTAGTAGATGCTTTATAATAGGATAAATTACCCAAAATAATCTAATTTTTTACTGATTGCCCTACAATATTGTGTGCTAAGAATGCTTTATGGTACCCATTAGATGCTTTATAGTAGGATAAATGACTCATAAATAATCCCATCTGTAAGGGTGTTTGCTAAGAATGCACCAATTTAAATTTATTTTTTGATTTTAACTTTTAATTTTTTATATTGTTAATTTTTATATAGTTGTTAACATGTAAAATTTGGTCACCATTTGGGCAACAATGTTTTTGGGTAAGTGACTCTAAAGTAGGGATTATACATAATCAAAAGTTATAATTATTATAGGAAAATCAATGAAAAATTGGATTATTCCACGTAATTTTTCCTTTATAGTACTAAAGTACCTAAGAACTTAAAAATCTAAAAGTAAAAGTAAATGTCTACTAGCAAAAATACCAACTATTACTCGTTAAAAACCAACTTCTATTGAAAAAATCATATACTTTAAACCATCAGAATATCTACTTGTACATGTAAAATACTTACCGTGAACCATTGTATTACCAACTTCTACTGGTAAAAACAACTACTATGACTCATTAGATACCCACTTTCACTGATAAAATAAAATACCAACTTCATTATAATGAAACACCAACTTCATTATCGTAAAATACCAACTTAAGCAACATAATACACCAACTTTAACACAATAAATCACTAAATTATCATACTAAAATAAGTGTACTAAAACATCAACTTCATCATATTAGGACACCAACTATAAGCAATTTAAAATACCAATTATAACATGCTATAATACCAACTTAATCATAATATTATTTTTTGAAATTAATTTTTAATGAGTTGGCCCTCTAGAAGTCGTCTCTCAAATAAGCAATCTCTTAAAAAGACAGTCTCCAATTATTATTTTTTTAAACTTATATACGATTGATCAAGATTACTGATTACCAATTTAGTACTAAAAACTAGGGCATTAGTTTTTGTTTTTTTTTTTTTGATTGTCTAGGAAATGGAGCACAATAAAGAAAACATAAAGAAATAAAATGGTGAAGAGATTAGAGAGTGTGCCACAGTACAAGGTACAAATAACACTAACGGTTTCTTGGAAGGATAAAACTCAAGAAACCACCGTATTCCTTGGATTTTGAGCTTGTAAGATAAAGTACTTCTATTTGGGAATACTCAATTTTTAAATATCGCCATCCTTTTTATTTTATCGCCACCTTTTTAATGAAATTACTAAAATACCTTTAAATTCAATTTTAATTAAAAAATCAACCATTACTATTTTTAAACTAAATTTCTTAATAATAATTAAATTAAAATAAAAATATAAATTTTAGTAAAGAAAATAATTTTTAAAATCGAAAAATAAACTTGGTCACATGTTTTGTATCGAAATTTGATACTCACTCCTTTGGCCGAAACTTTTGATACGAAAATCACATTACGGCAATATTTGTTGCATTAGAATCTAGACTTCAAGATCTTTCCAATGATATATTATATGCCCAATTCCGATAACCGAGCGAGAAATGACGATCGTTTGAAGTCTAATTGTGCTGAAATTTGATAGATGTTCATTCTTTTGGTCATAACTTTTTATAGAAAATCACATTAGTGCAACGTTTGCGGCATTAGAAAATAGACTTCAAGAGCTTTCCAACGACATATTATATGCCCAATTCTAACAATCGAGCGAGAAATGACAACCGTTTAAAGTTTGCAGTAATTTTTAACGACCAGGCCATGGTCCAATCGCACAAAATGTGCGATTCCACCATGGTATCAGGGGTAATTTTGGAATTTTAATATATAAGGGGTGACGATAAAATGAAAAGGGTGGCGAAGTTTAATAATACCCTGGGGATAAATGGAATTTCTGCTGCACCAAACTAAAGTGGCACTATTACCTCAATATACTTCTCTGTCCCATTGAGATTATCGATCATAATTAATTCGAAAAACTCTGACGTAAAAAGCCAATTATAACAATTTCATAAGATAATAGTAATATCATGTTTGTGTTTGGTTTGTATATGTAAAAAAAAAATTAAATAAAACCATTTTGTATAGTAAATTATAAAAAAAATTAAATTTTAAATTATTTAATTATTGTTATGAAGAACTATTTATATTACCTAACTTGAAATCAAATTAAAATTATACTCTTTAAAAAATAAAACTTGGTATAGCAAGTAATCCGATCACCGAATTTACTCTAGGAAAATGCCCCTCAAAGTTGGGATTATTCATGGTTAATAAATAGGTGAGATTACTGTAGAAAAATCATGAATAGTTTGGATTATTCTAGGTAATTTTTCCTAAAAAATATATAATAAATCAGATGAATTAAATAAAACAAGTTGAAAGTAAATTGGATCATAGTTGATTCGTAGAATGTCATATTAGAACAAGATTATGTTACATGATCTCATCTAAATATATTTTACATTCCTTACATTTTAATTGGAAAGAGCATGTCGGAAAATCGAAATGAGGAAAGACAATAACGCCCGGGTCGAAATATGGCTTTCAAATTAAGTTCCGAGTTGGTGGATGTGATGGATCAGAGAAAATAATTAATTAATTTAAAAAATTAATTAAAATAACTTAGATGTAAATCATTAATCCTCTAAATCGTGTCATGTCCTGTTGGTGTTTTTTTAGTAAATTCATATATATATATATATATATATATATATATATATATATATATATATATATATATATATATATATATATATATATATATATATATATATATATATATATATATATATATATATATATATATATATATATATATATATATATATATATAATCGATTTTGATCTTATATAATCTCATGTTAAAATATTAGCATTTTTAAATTAGATAATAATTAAGCTTTACATGATATCATTATGCAGCTGCCCTATATATTGATCATCAATCATATTACATATTCACAATCAAATACTTTTTTGATTTCTTTAAACTTGCTGCTAAAAGTAACATATTATAAGAAAAAATTATTACGAATTCGCGATGATTTACAAATTTAAAGGGACAGAGCGAAGATCTTGGAAGGCACTTAGTCCAATAAAATCCTTGACTTGGAAGTTTTCTAGTTTTACCCAAGTGGACTAAAAAAATAGAGCTATAAAAACAAAAGTAACATTCTTGCTTAGACCATCTAAAAAGGATTTTGCTGACTGCTTTTCCCTGAAAAAGCAATAGTAATTTTACCAAATGCATCCCAATCATAGCTTCGTCTTCACTCTTACAGTTTTTTTTTTTTTTTTTTTTTTTTTTTTTTTTTTTTTTTTTTTTTTTTTTACTATGATTTGTTTTATCTTTATTTTTGATAATAAATTCTTAAAATTATTTTTTATACATTTCAAATGAATTTACGTGAGCATTTATAGTATCATAATAGTAATTGGAGGTGTTCATTTGGGTTAACGGTCGACTTTGATTCTGATGTTTCGGGTGGTTCAAAAGTAGGTCTTGTCTCTATACGTTTGTTTTTACTTAATTGTTAGTTCATTTTTAATGTCAGGTCGAAGTGGATTTTGTTACAGAGTCGGGTAAATATCAGTTGATAGGGTCTTTTTTGAACACCTCGAGTGAATAATATTGTAATTTCTAAGTTTTCTCCAGTTTGTCTTGTATGAGGCCATCTCACCATGAGACCGGCCCATATAATTTGTCAATTTATATGTAATTGATCACTTTAAATCGTAAGCAATCATTTTAATATATTAAATATAAATGAATCAGCTCATTAAAATATGGTTTCTCCATAAAGTCGTCTCATTTAAAAATTAGAGTATAACTATCATACTCAAGTATATTGAGAGAAAAAGAGATAAAAATAAATGTATTTGCAAATTTTTATTGTACACCCTAATTTTAAAAAGAGTTTGTTGTTTTTTTGGGAAGACACTCAATCACTTTTAATTATTTTTTTTAAGGTAACCACTTTTAATTATTATGTACTCAAGTACGGACTCCCATTTTGAATATTGCACTAGTTTTAATAGATAGTTCCTCCATCATGCATATTTCCTTGAGCTAATTACAAGCAATATTTTCTTGAGCTTGTTGAAAAAAGTTTTTTTAGGAGAAACTATTATAATTATCATATTTATAATCATAACTATAATAATATTATGACGATAAACATAATTATAATATTATAATTACAATTATAATTATTATGTAATAACATAATATAAAAGATAAACCAAATAATTATGTGACGGTTTATTATCATTTAATTTGCAACGCAACTATTTGTACGTTAAATTTTGTTTAATTTATTGGTAGATTTAAACTAGATAACAAAAAGTATCTTTTTATAGTCATTAATGCAAAATTGTTATGCATTTGATTGATTTTTACTCTGTTGTAAATATCGTACTGCATTTTTATCAATGAATTATTAGGTTCCTTTTCAAAAAAAAACTCCTTCCATCCTTTTAAATGTGCTACATTTTCTATTTTGTTCCTTTCGATTAATTTACTATAATTTTTTATTTATGCGGTCTCACTACTTTTAATTTCGCTTACACATATTTTTCATCTTTTAATACCATCTTGGATACGATATGAAGTATAGTTTTTATTCTCTCACTGATGACAACCTATCTAATCCTTAAATTATATGTAAAATATCTTGGTAGCAAATTCAGAAGGACAAAGGAGTGACATAGACTTTCATTTAATTAGGTAGTAGTAAGTATCTATTCATTTAGTAAAATATTTAATAGGGCTTGATTAGCACGTTCATTATTGATTACACTTTTAGAACACATATTTATATTATGATTATGTTCTTATAATTATCAGTTTATGACGAAATTGTTTTTAATTTTAATTGTCATACTTAATACTAGATAATTTGCATGAAAATTTTAAATTATTGCATTTTTTTTACATGCAATGTGGATCATGCCTTGAAATTTATTTTTTTTTGAAGTGTGACAGGTACTTTATTTAGTGTATAGTTTGTTATGAACTTTAGTCTCACAAAATTAGAATTAATTTTGGGTTCGTACTTAAAGTTGAGATTCTTATAATGATATAATTGTATACGATGAGATTTTAATTACCAATTTAAACTTTTGATTGAGTTAGTTCCTTGACTTGATACAAGAGGTCAACTCTAATCTCTAATTAATAAAAACTTAAGCTGATAGTTAAATCCTACAATATATATTATATATTTCCTTTGTTTCAAATTACTTGCATTATTAATTAGAAAATTTGCACTGTTCATTCATCACCTTTAACTTGTGATTAATTTTTAATCTATAAGTCAAAACATAGTCATGTGAAATCGTATTTAATTCCTTTCAATGCAACCAGGGCCGTCGATTGGCAAGGGCAAAGCGGGCTACCGCCTAGGACCCCATGTTTTTAGGGCCCAAAAAACTTATTTTGATGTATATAAGTGATACTAATTTGAATTAAATTTATATATAACTTACATTTTTTGCTAAATAATATGAGTTTTTAGTATTTTTTTGTAAGTAGTTTAAATATTAACAATATAAAACAAAAGGTATATTATATTATGCGTAACGTTTTAGTTTTTAAGGGCCCATTTTTATCTTTTGCTCCGGGGCCCAAAAATAAACGGGATGGCCCTGAATGCAACGATTATTAATGTCAAATTTTTACAATTTTTTTTACTATACATAGGTAGAAATATTAAAAATTAAACTAGTACAACAGACTACGTAAGAAAAACATACGTTACAAGTATTTTAAAACCGAGGGATCGGAGTATTTCCCCATATTAGGCCGTGACAATTCGTCACATAATCTCACCGTGGCCCACTCGTGGGGACACGGGACACCCGTGGGCTCGGGCCCACAAACCCACGGGTCAAGAGCGTTGATTTGCACATACACTCGATGAGGTTTATTGTTTCCCAAAACCATATGGCAATAGGAGGATTAGCTCACCAAGTATATATGCAAGTCCACAACCCACTTTTTTATCGATGTGGGATCTTGTCTCACATGTGAAGTATTTCCAACACCCCATCATGTTATCTAAACTGGATAATGTAAAAGTTGTTCGACTTCATATTATTAAACCTTATTCGTAAGTGTTTTAAAAGCAAGTCTTTTGTTGTTGATAAGATAATGCTGAACGAGAGTGCAAAGGGAAATATTAACACTTATCAAAGTCCATAACATATTTTCCGGAGTCTCATCTATTAACATAACTATTTGGTCATGTTGAATTCTTGATATGGTATCAGAGGCAATATGATAAAAGGTTACATGTTGAAATCTCAACCACCCCTCATTCAAGGTGGAATATTCAGCGCCAAATATGAAGAGGATTTTTTATTGCATCTACAATTCTAGCCCAACTATCGTATAAGGAGGCGTGTTAAAATATACTCCCTCCTATGCAGCTAAAGAGTCCCATTTGACTTTTCACGGATATTAAGAAAAGTCAAATGGGGCCCTTGGGGTAGGAGAGAGAATGTTATTAGTGGTTTTTAATTGTAGAGATTAATAAGTAATGATTCCCACCATTTTTGTGGGTTTTTTAATGAAAACTTTAAATTGAAAATTTTTGGGTCCCAAAAGTCGGAATATTTTTCATTACAACCCCGATTTTACATAGTTTCGTCCCGTACAAACGGAAATTACATAAAAATTCAGCCTACAATTACAATAATTGTCCTAAAAATACATAAATTTGAGCTGAATACAAAAGTAAAATTACATAAATTACGGAATCTCGCCGAGCCTTCTCAATTCTTCGACGGCCGTGACGTAATTGCAATCGTGACTGATCATGTGGGTGCGAATTTTCTTGTGATCATTGACTTCAGTGTGAAAATTACCAAAATAATGCATCGTTAATTTTTTAAATAGCCGCCAATTGCAAACAACCAATTTTCATAAAGCATTTTTCATCAAATAGCCCACAAATTTAAAAAAATCCCAAAAATAAAAGATCCAAAAAAAATCAGAAGGCCATTGAATGCAGCAGGGTGATGATTAAACCAAACAGGCGCCAAAAATGAAAATGGCCCCAAATTTTCAACAACACAAACATAAACCGCCATGTAAAAAAAAATTAGGCGCCATTTACAAACATAGCACTATAAATACACAACCATAAATACACTGCAATTAATACACAGCAGTGAATCAAAATGGCAAACACCAAGAATTTAAGTAAAGAAACAAGATTGTCAATCATGCAAAAACTACTTTCTTCATTAAATTCAAAGGGTAAACCAAAGGTTGGGACCATTAATGAACTTGCTACTGAGTTTCAAGTGTGTCGGAAGACAATATCAAGACTGTGGAATAAAGTGAAAAGCCAATTACGCAACCAAACAACAGTGATCGACATGAGCAGCAACAAAATGGGCAGACCAGCTTATAACAAAATCACATTTGATGAAAACAAGTTCAAGGCAATCAAGTTCGAACTAAAAGGCACACAACATTCAGTGGCTGAGCAAATGGGTGTCTCCCAAACAACTGTTTCTAGATGGAAGAAGAACAAGGTGATTAGGAAGCACACAAATGCAATTAAACCGGCTTTGACAGACAATAACAAACTTCACAGGTTATGTTTTGCTTTAGCAAAAATTGCCTTTGATGAACTCACTGACACATTCAAGTTCAAGCCACAAACAAACATAGTCCATATTGATGAGAAGCATTTTTATCTCACACGACAATCACAAACTTATTATCTAGCTCCGGATGAAATTGAACCACATAGAGAGTGTCAATCAAAAAGGTTTATACCTAAAATAATGTTTTTATGTGCAACTACAAGAAAAACGACTTTGGGCAACAAAAATATTTGTCGCCCATACAAGAAAAAGTGTCGCCCATAGCATAGGCGACAAAAAGAAAAAATGACACGACCACTGTCGCCCTATCACCGTCGCCCAAGGTATGGGCGTCATTTGTTATATTATGTCGCTCAAGAGGAGAATTTAGGCCACACTACCTAGGTGACGCCCAAACTGTACCTGGGGCCACACTACACATGTGACGCCCAAAACAACACCTTGTGCTACACACTAATATGTTGCCCATAACAGCACCTTAGGGCGTCACACTAAAAGTGTGGCCCAAAGTAACTTTATAGGCGACATGTTTGCTATAGTGACGCCCAAATTAGTGTCGTAGGTGAATGAAACGATTTATAGATTTCACATTTAAACTAATTTTAATATAAATTAAATAAATATAAATCAAATAAAAATAATTCACAATTTTTTTATAAATTTGTATTTACCCAATAATAGGTCTCACAAACGTTCTCATACAAACGACATAAAATTAATCATAAATTACAAAGTATGTTATAAACACAAAAAAACCAACTCTATAAACAAAGTATATCATATTAGTTCCTTGAAGTAGAACATTCAATCTTGCCACAAGCTCCTCTTCAATGCTATTTCTTGTCCAATAGCTTCAGCAAAATTGAAACACGAACATCTAAAGCTGGAAAATGTGGAGCATACTGTGATGTCCACCATATTGTAGTATTCTTTCCAAAAAGTAACACTATATTCCTCGTACGGTTGAACTGTAGATTCAAAATGATAAAATAGCATACATAAAGTTGTTTAAAACTCTACAACCCAAAAATGACAAAATGACTAATAATTATACACCATCATATAGATCCAAAATGACCAATGCCAATTCTCACAATTTAATCTAGAACCCAAGTCTGACGAGAGTATACCATCAAGGCATCAAACAACAAAATTTTTAAATAAACCCCGTTATTAATTGACCCAATCACACCCCACAACTCATCAAAACATCACAACTTGTCAATTAAGAACAACAATTAGACAAAACATTAACCAATATTACAAAAGTTCCACAATATTTCTCATTTAGTGTCTACCACCAAATTCAATTTAACAAAATGTTAAAAAGCTCATGTAATTCTCTAAACCTTACACTTAATAAATTAAACAATAAACCCAACTAAAATTAAATGGAAAAACCCAGAAAAAAAAAATTAAGAACTTGGTAAGTCCTAAGGCTTAAACCCAACTAAAATAGGTTTGCTACAAATTTTGCATTTAATTAAATGGTATTTAAAAGAAAAATCAAAAAGATTAAAAACATGAAATAAAAAAAAACACGAAATAAAAAAAAAAAAAAAACAAAATGGGTTTGTAATTATCTTGTAAAAAACGAAACAAAAAAAATAAATGAAAAATCAAAAAGATTATCCAACACGGGCAAGCTTGCTTCTTGAGATCTACCACCCCACATCTCATGTTTTTCTCACTTTACCAGCCAAAATGGGTTTGTAATTACCTATTTATCTTTTAATAACATGATTACAATATATTAATTGAGATAAAAAAAACGAAAAATTAACAAAGACAAAATAACCAAATAAATTAAAAGTGAAAACAACCATGGAAGAGAGTAGTAGCAACCATGAAAAATTAAGAATAAAAACCAAAAATCAAAGAAACATTAGAGATGGAAACAAACCTTGAGAATGACAATGGAGATAGAGATGGAAAGAAACCTTGAGAAAAAGCAAATGGCGAGGAGAATGTCAATGGAGATGAAGCACTCACTGGGAGAGAAAGACTTGAAAAATCAATGAGTGAATTTTTTCATCTTTAGGGTTAGGAAAAAAATTAGGGTTTTTGTTTGGAGGGAATGGTGGGGGAAACAAAAGGAGGCGGATATTAGATTTCAGATTTTGTGGTTTTAGGTTTTTGTGAGGACCCAATTTTAAATTTTTAGTTATGGTTTTGGGCGACATTACTATATATGTGTGGCCCATTATACTATTTTGGGCGACATTGTCAATTATGCATGGCCCATAATTTTATTTTGTGCGACATCATCACTTATGCGTGGCCCATAATAATAGTTTGGGCGACACAAATTGTATATGTCACCCAAAATACACCTTGTGCTTCATTCATTGTTCAGTGACGCCCTAAGTATACTTTGTGCCACACCCTGTTATGTGACGCCCAAAAATTGATAATTTTGACGCCCAAAACTATTTTTCTTGTAGTGCGTGCTGTTGCTAAACCTATATATTCAAGTGATGGCCAATGTGAGTTTGATGGTAAGATTGGGATTTGGCCGTTTATTACACAAGAGCCGGCTAAAAGAAACTCAAAAAATAGGAAGCGAGGGGAGTTGGAAACAAAACCAATTCAGTCCATCACCAAAGAACACATAAGGCACATGTTGATCACAAACGTATTACCAACCATTAGAGCTAAGTGGCCAGCAAACCTATCCAAACACATTTTAGTGCAACAAGATAATGCCAAGCCTCATATAGCACCAAATGACACAGAGTTTTTAAATGAATCAATGAAAGATGGGTTTTACATTGAACTTGTTCAACAACCACCCAACTCCCCTGATATGAATGTCTTAGACTTAGGGTTTTTCAGATCAATTCAAGCTCTACAGTATCAAAAAGCAGCATATAATGTCACTCAGTTACTTATGGCTGTTAACAATGCTTTTGACCACCTAAGTCCTCAATGTCTTAGGTTTGTTTTCATTACATTACAAGCTTGTATGGTTGAGGTAATGAAAAGACAGGGAGGATTTGACTATCATATTCCTCATATGAACAAGACTAAAGCAGCAAGAGAGGGCACATTGCAAGATTATTTGGGCATTGAAAAACAATTGGTCCTTGACTCACTTCAATTTCTATTTTCAAAGGTAAGCACAGAAACAATGAACCAGCTATTGGAAATGATAGGGTATGCAGGAGACTTTCTACAGGGGACGCATATTGCATCAACAAGCAATAACCCACAAAACTAAATCATGATACACAAAAATGGGCACATACAAGAAAAATCAATTTTTTTGGGAAATACCAGCAAGCTACCAACACAACAGAAACCAGCAAGCTACTCAAACAACAGAAACCAGCAGGCCATCAAAGAACAGAAACCAGCAACTTCAAATACCAGAATACCAGCAACAAATCTCAAATGACAATCCGTATATTTTTGGACAAACTTTTGGGATCTTAAACAGTGGGTGTTTCAGATCTAAACAACAATGTAAAAATTTTGTGTTGTTTAAAATGAAACATTTGTATTTGTATACATATAAATGAAAATGAATGGTTGCTTGCATTACTCTCAGGAAACTATTGAAAGTGTTAGTTCAAATCATTGAGTGTGAAAAAAATCGAAATCTTTGCACATGGAAGTGAAAAAAATCGACTTTTGGTGGCATATTTATGCTCTCACTGAAAAGTTCATAGAGCAGCTTCAAAAATGCATTAAAAAACGACTAAAAATAAATCATCATCAGTCATACAACCACATGCACCCACAAGAACAGAAACTCACTTGAGAAAGGACCAAGCTTATCAAGCCACTCTTCTTCTTCACAATCACTATTCGAAAAAACAGCCTCAACGGAGGTATACTCATGATTCTCCCAATCATAAGGGTCAGGAGTGTAGATTGGCTCACCTTCAGAGTCAAGCTCTCTTCCCCATTTAGGATCAGTCTCAACAGAGGACTCAGATGTAGGGCTTCCATCATTAAAACCCAAATTCGTATCAGATCCAGATTTATAAGGGGATTTGTAGGGGGATTTACAAATACCCACATTCGAACAAGATGGAGACTTAGGGTTTTTCAGGGGTGACTTGAATGGCGATTTAGGGTTAGGGTTCTTCATGGGTGAATTTTTAGGTGAGTTAGGGTTCATTGTGGGTGAAGGGTTGAGGGAAATGTCGACAAGAGGGAGGTAGGTTTAAAGGAGATGAACAGTCGCTGATGAGAGAGAAGGAGGAAGGTTCTTGAAGAACCCAGAAAAAGCTTGAAGATGAAGGGTCAGGAGGAAAATGTCGAGAAGAGGGAGGGTTGACAGGGGGTGGGTAGGTTTTAATGGGAAATGGGAAATGGGTTAAGATTTAGGATTATTAATTAGGTTAGATTAAGAAAATGGGGTAAAATTAGTAAGGGATAATGTAGGTAAATATTGTAAATAGGAAGAAGTTATAAGGGTATAATGGTAAAAATTACATGCCAAAAATAGAAATGGGACATTTGAGGTGACTTGGCCCAAAATAGAAATGGGACTCTTGAGCTGAATAGGAGGGAGTATAACATATTCTTAAGTCTAAATCATTGACTTAATCTTTTGGCTGAATTTATTCTTAACATGTACTTAATTACCTGATAAGTTTATTCATTAGTTATTTTTAATTGAAAATACATTCAATTAGCAAGTTAAAAGTAATTTGAAAATTTTCTACATACTAGTATTTACAATTTTCATTTCTCTTTCATTACAACTTGTTAACTATTAATATTATAGAGTTGAGTTTTATTTTAGTTAAATAATAAATACGACTTTTTAGATGAAATTATGGGTTTGATTCTCACGTAATTATTACCTTCCCCAATTCGATCACAACTAAAACAAAACTTCAATAGATAAATTTTAATCGCACACAATAAATTGATGAAGAATGATAATTTTGACTAATATCTAAGATATAATGAATTAAACAACTAAAGCTGAAAAAATTTCATAATCTCAAACTTAATCTATTAACCCACTAGCAACATGTCAACAATACTCTATGTTACTAGTATTAATAAAAAAAATCAAAAAAAATTTATTTATTTTTCTAAAAAACCACTTAACTTAATTTGAATCAATTATTCAGTACTATAAACTACAACACGAATTCTTAGACGGTGTCACGGTGAGACCATTTTTATTGGGCTGACCCAATATATATTTTTCTGTCTCAAAGTGATCACTTTTAACATTTAAGTAATCACTTATAATTTTTAAGATAATCACTTTTTGTAGTCTTAGAGTGATTATTCATAACAATCACTTAAAATGTTAAAGTAATCATTTAAAAAATGGGCTAATTATATATGTCGGTCTTACGGTGATTAATGTAATTCGAGATTATTAGAATTAGAGAAATTAGGTAATAAATGTATGTTTAGTTAACGTGTAAAGATGCAATTAATTTAGTCATTAAAAGACTCACAATGTGCACAAATCATGTTTATTTATGATAGAATGTATTGGCGTTAGGCATTTAACCCATATTTTTTACTAAACTAATAACTAATGGTACACCAATTTTTTAATTTATCTTTTTTGGAATCAAGTACGTAGAAAGCATAAAATGAACAAATACTACCTCCAGTCATTATAACAACTACTGTTCATTAACTGATGTTATTTGACATATACTTCTCTATATATGATGTAAAACATAGTCAAATACTAAGATTTTTGAGATTTGTAATTTTAATGCATATTTTTATAATTAATATTAATTTTTTAAAATTTTTTATCATATAAAATTAAATACACGAGAAGAATTAAATAACAAAATAAAACAAATCTAGAAACAATCTTTTTATAGTATTATATAATAATAGTAATCACTATATTAGCTACATTGCAAGCCTCACTAGTAACTAAAGAACAACAAACATAAGATGAAACCTAGCTACTTAATCATGATCTTAATCCTATAAATATACCCTTTAATTAATTAATACAACAAATAAAAGAAACCAAACCCAAACTCATGATTAATTAATAAAAACTAGTACATTAATTAATCATATCCTATTCCATCCAACACATAGGATAAAATAAAAATACCTTAATTATAATAATATGTTATACCCTCAATGGGTATAATTCTGACTGTTCCTTGTGATGAGGGTATTAGTCTGCCTCATTCTCACTATCTCCAGACCCTATCTCTGAGCGAGACTCATTAGTAACTAACCCAAAAGATGACTATTTGAAGAAGGAGAAGTGAACCCTGAAAGATCACTATTAGTCCACACATTAGTACTTGATGTGTTCCAATTATTGTAATGATTTTGATGATCAAGTACAAATTCTTTAGATAAGCTTAGCCCTTGATTGGAATCCTCTAGTTTAACGGATGCCACACGATCAATCATCTCATGATGAGGATCCAATGGTTTAGGAATTAATCTCCCACCCAAGATCTCATAACTTCCATGACTTGAATTATGATCAAAAGGGTTAATCATTTGCATCCCATTAAAATTAGGATTATTACCCATAAGAGGAAATTCCATTTCTACCCCTCCATGACCTAATAAATTTAACCCTATTCCATTAGGGTTAGGGTTACTTAACAAAGAAGAGGGTAGAAATGGTAATTGAGGGAGATTATTAGGGGTAAGAAATAAATTTATTGATGCATTATTATTCGCATTCGGATTGTTATTGTTATTGTTATTGTTATTACTGATGTTGTTGTTGATGTTGTTGCTGTTGCTGTTGTTCTTTCCTTTGGTGCGTTTCGTTGTACGACGGGACCCACCGCCAACCGGAACATTCCGAAGGGCCCCACCTCGAGTCCAGTATCTTCGACAAGTCTTGCAGAAGTGACGAGGTTGGGTGAGGCTGTAGTTGTTGAAGTAGCAGAATTTGGTGTTAGTAGACTCACAACGAGGGCATTTTAGTCCAGCTTCAGGTAATGGGATTTGGGCTTGACGAGCCCGATCCACCATGGAATTGGGCTTGACGGAGGTTGTAGGCCCATTTCCACCACCAGCACCACCTCCTCCATGATTGTGTGGGGCTCCTGGTAGTGGGTATTGCCCGGAAGAGTCATGATGAGTTGGGATTATTAGGTGTTCTTCATTTGATTGCTGCCAACATAATAAACACAATAAATAAATAAATAAATAAATAAAGGGTCTCGATCATTTTGAGACGTTTCTGTTCTATTATACTTGCTACATATCATCAAATTCGTAATTTTAATTTATGTATTAAACTATTCGTAACTAAAATTATAAAACTTTGATACAATGAAAGTATATGAAATTCGACGATTCAAACAAGATCTCACTTGATTATATATATGTCTTCTTACACATTAGACGCAATATATAAACTAATCTTAGAAAACGAATAGTATATCATTATGTTTGATATAGCGAATATTTCAGAACTGTAGAAAAACATTAGTTTAATAGCCCAACTTATATAATCATTAGCATATATATAAGCTCTTTATTTTAAGATCACGATCTCTCACGAGAATTAGTTGGATAACAAAAACAGGCTATTAATTATATTACTACAAGTAGTTGATAATATAATTAGTAGTAGTATATTCGAATAAAATAAAAATAGAGAATATTTTTTATTTGATCTTAAATATGTAACTTTATAAAAATAAAATTATAGTAAAGAAAAAAAAGGTGGAAATAGAAAGAAGAAAGAATATAGTTAAACCTGATGCCAATTGTGAGTATCAAGATGGTAGAGTGGAAGAGAAGAGAAAACCATGGTTAAGGAATTAAGCTTAGCTAAGTTGTGAAAAGAAAGGTTGAAGAGTATACATCACCATACAAAGTGGAGAATTGAAGGGTGAAATTAATTAGAACAAGTGATAAAGAGAGAAAATAAAGGATACAAAGATGGGATATGATGTTAGAAAAAGATAAAGTTATGTGGGAGAACCAAAGACTAAGACAAAGCCAATGGAATACTTCTATATATGCTATTATATACTCCTCCCTTCTTGAGTTTCTAACTTAGGGGACTGAATCGATGAACAGAAAGTCTTGTATGAACTTGGTCCACAGTAATATTGTAGTGAGTATAAATCGTACTAAATATTCAAAAAGTTAGTATTTTTACTTTACTAGTACAAATTATTTATAAAGGTGTTCATTTTGGTTATTGGGTTGATCTCGGGTCAGGTGTTTTGGGTCGGTTCAAAATTGTAAAAGTGTTTTTAAGTTGGATTAAATCGGGTACTTTGGTTTCAAGGTCATTTGAATATCGGGTCATTGAGTCTGTTTTGAAGATTTTTAAGTACAATAAAGCATAATTATTGGGATTTACTTGCTATTATTAGTTTGGTAAACACTAAAACAGTATTGACCAAGTCTATAAAAGATTTTTATATGAAACAAACATTAAGGAGTTAGTTTACTTGTTGGCAAAATAAGACAAAAAAATTGAATTATATGATTGATAAAATAATATATTAATTCAACAAGGGTGGATTGATGCGTGTACGAGAAATAAGAAAATAGTATATCAATTTTATAAAGTGAAATGTAGCAAATTAAATGAGACATAGTAAGATATTGTACTATGGAGTATGTATTTGAGTGGTCTCTTAGCTTTTGCTTTTTATACAATCTTTCAGATTGGTATTTGGTAATGTGGAGTTTGAAAAAGGGTATATTAATCATCAGCTTTGTTTTCTTAATATTTGAACTTCTGTCTCCTCTTATATATTTGCTGAATTTTGGGGAATTGGGAGGGAATCACCAACTACCACCTCTTCTATTTCTTATTTCAATCAAACCCTAACTGTCAATTTTCTTCTTTTCTTTGCATTGGCATCTGTGTTTTTCAATTCATTTCTAATCAAATATAAATATATAATAATGCTATAAATTACTTTTATCTATTCCTTAAAGTTGTTAATTGCAACACCCGGTACATCGGACCATTAGTGACTACCCATAGAGAGTGTAGACTGGACCCACAAATCAATACATGTCTTTCCAGTGCACTTTGACCTCACTCGTGCGCACCTGGGAAAACTTCTCAGGAGGTCACTCATCCTAAGATTGCTCCCCACCAAGCACGCTTAACTGTGGAGTTCTTAGCAAATGGACTCCCATGAAAAGAAGATGTACCTTATTGTTATGTGTAGTCTATCAATCCTTTTTAAAACTAAATCTAGGGTATCACATTATTGTTTGCGGGAATTAAGAAAAACGAATTTTTTCATATGATGTATATATTATTCTATTGAGTAAATTTAATTGTAAATAAGTGAGGATCATAAGCATTAAAAATATTAAAATAAAGTTAGTGAAAAAAATATAGATACCACAATTATTTTAAAAAATGTTGAATTACAATTAGTGGAAAATATGTGGGACCATTGACCATAAGAAATATAGAACTATTAAAATGAATTTAGTGGAAAATAAATGGAGACCATAAACATTAAATAAAATATTAAAATGAGGATAAATAAGGTTACTTAAGTTTAAAATTAGTGATGTAAATAAAAGATTTTTAGGGACGACAAAAGAACAATCCAAAATAACAAATAAGAATGAACAAATTTAAAGAACAGAGAAAGTATTATCGTATTCTTTGAATATTTAAAGGATACTGCCAGTATCTCGCATAAAGTAGGGTCGGGGTATTCTTTGAATATTTATGTATCTTAATTAGTATTTTAGGTATCATACAATATTCCTCACTTCCTTTAATAAATGGACTGAAAAACAAGAGTTTGTTCTAATTTTGATAACAAAATAAAATAATAATGCATCTTCTTTACGTCCATGAAAATTGATATGCTAATTCAAACATGCAAACAGTTAATTGTAATTTTATTAAATATTGGTCAAAATTAAATAAATGTCATGTTATTTTTTTAGCCAATAAATAAGTTTTGTTTGACAAACTTTCTTAAATTGTAGCATTTAAAATTTTCCAAGCTTTTTAGTATAACGTATAATATCAAAATGTCATGTACAATCCCGTCAATTTGGTAGCATGTATTCAAACTTATTGTCATTGCACAATGTATGTACTTTAATATGGTCATAAGAGCCAATATTAACAGATAAAATAACAAAAAATACATTAAATGAATGACTTATATAAAGGTAAATAAAATCTTTATATTTTTAATCTAAAAGTAAGATTTTCAATATCCATGGAATATAAGTAAAGATAAAATTAAAAAATTATAGTTAAAAGTAAGATGGTATAGGATTTATAGACTAGTATAGTTATATACGCTATTATACTTGCTACATTTTATTTTTTACATAATTCAATGTGTAATTTTGATTATTTATATCTTATACTCCCTCTTATTTACTATATTATTGTCCACTTTCTCTGGGCATGCATATTAAGAGTATGGTATGGACCACCTAAAACTGAGTAGTCAGAGTATTTTAAGTGATTATAATAATTGTTAAGGTATTAGTTAGAGTAATTTAACTTAAGCAGTGTAAGCATGGAGTATTTTGGTCTTTAGTTGTGTAAACATAGGGTTTTTAGGTTAAAAGTTCCATGCCAAAAAAACAAAAAGTGGACAAATAAGGTGAATTTAATACAATGAAAGTATGTGACTAATTAGAATTTGAGGGAGTATTATTCTTAACTAAAAATTATAAAAATTTAATACAATAAAAGTATGTGACTAATTAGACGATTCAAATAAGATATTATCACTTGACTATATTTAATCTTACACGGTTATCGCAATTTATAAAATAAACTTAAAAGATATAATATCATTATATACTCCCTCCGAATCTTTTTAGTTGTCCCATTTTCTTATTTGGCAAATTCATATTAATTGTCTTGTTTGCTTTTTTGTCTATCTTTTTTTTTTACCTAAATACCCCACTTTTACTATTCCCAATACCCGACTACCACTTTTACAATTAATCTAATCAATTAAAATATCCAACTATCACATTTTAAATAGACCTCATACCACCTTTAATAACTGTGATATCTAAATGGAACATCTAAAATAATTCGGAAGGAAAATAGAATGTAGCGAGTAATTCATAATAGGAAAAAAAAAAAGACAGAGAAATGGTGGAGAGTTAGATAAATGATGAGAATGAAAAAGGAAGTTGGTGGAGATGGAATCTAATTCCTTGTGTCTGATGTGATCTGCTACAGCCTACACCCTACAGCCTACAGTACACCCTACAGTTTAAGAGGCCAAGATCATCATCAAGTGTATGTGGCTTTAGCTAATTTCCATGCATAAAGTACCCCAAATCTACTGACGTGGCTAACAGGATACCTGGAGATTGCAAATTCTATCCATCTACAACACTTTGAACATGTCATAATCAGTAGCAAGTATTATGGAACGGAGAAAGTATTATACCATTTTCCTTTTTTCATTCTATTAAATCAAAAGTTTATGCTGATAATTATAGGTTTTAGGCGTAAAGTGGACAAGACTTGTTAATTTTGATCTAAAACAAAGTAGATATTTGCGTAGGGTCAAAACTAAAAAGGGCATAATTCAGTGTTGTTTGTCATAATATAGTCGTAGAACATAGAACAACGTTTGTAAATTTATAATTTTCTAAACACCCATAAAAGATCGAATCAACGCTCTATAGAAATTTCTGAAACGACATTGAATATAGGTTATAGAAGTATATTCTATCCCGCATTCATGCCTCCTCATATGATATTTGTTTGGATTCTAACACTATATCAAGATAATAAGGCTATCAATAGCTTACTTTAATACGTTATATTTTGTCATGTTTGTCTAAGAAACTAATGAATCAGTTTTTTTTTATAAGTCGATAAATTTCAAAATTTATATTCTATTATATTATATCTTCTCATACAAATATACGAATATATGAATAGTGTGAATCCGCAATCTGTTACGATGTTTAATATTTTAACTTTTTTTTAATCTCTCAGCTCATTATATATTATTTTTCCAATAAATTTGTGTTGATCTCCTAATTATAATTATTAGCAAAGCAACTATACTAAGATTAATATTAAATGAACAGACAAAAGTATTGTAATGAGATAAAGGAATTATGTCATCAGTCATTAGACCAGCAAATGTCATGTGGCTGTCTATACTAATAAAGTTAATCTTTTAATTTATAAGATTCCAAATTGTTTGTTTAATGTACCTACTATGTTCCTTGCTTTTACCCAGTCCGTTTCAAAGAAATAGCCTCAAGTAAAAGTCGAGTAACATATAAAAAAAGTATTTTATTATTTTAATTTAATGTCTAAATAAATTTTTTGACGCTATTTACTATTTATTTATTTTGTATTTTATTCTGAATCTTTAAGTTAAATCATAATGCAAAAGGAATCTTTTTATTTTTCTCAATATAAAGTTTATTAATATTAACTTTTTATGGTTTTTAATTAAGCATAATTAGAGATATTCAGACAAAAAATAGTACATTAACAAGAATACAAAAATAAATGGGATATATAATTAGAATTGGAGGGACGATTATATTTTATGAAGAATGGAAGAATTGTGTTGATGAAATAAAAAAAATAAATTAAATATATATATCAGAATTAAAAAATACGTCAAAAATCGAAATACTACATCAAATTCAATTTAAAGGGACAGGATTAAATATAATATTAAGTTAATTGTTTGGGATCGAAGGACTATTGTTTTTGCTCCGTTATTATTGATGTACTAGCTAGTGCTTTCTTTTTCTCTTTATACAATTATTTTTCTTTATGTACTATGAAATTGTCTTATTTATAATGGATAAAAATGAGCGAGTAAATTGATATTTTATGGGAAAGTGAAAGAAATGTGTGGCTTTACTAAAAAGGAAGTTAAATATGTGATTAGGATTAAAAGAGTAGTCTAATCAGTGACAGATTCAGAGTTTGGAGTCCTAGAGTACACCAATTAATGGATGAAATTTTGGCAGAGTTTTGTTTGTAATATTAAATATTTTAGCCTTATTTGCTAAAACTTTAATACGATATACCATCAAAAGACTTCAGTATAAATTTTAATACGATATACCATCAAAAGACTTTAGTATAAATGGAACAAAATAAATCAACGACCCTAATAAAAAAATAAGACTAAATAAATAAATAAGACAAAATTACTAAAATGAGGGAGTATATATCATCAAAAGACTTCAGCACAAATTTTACACTTTTTACTCTTACTAATAGAAAAGTCTACTTTGAATTTTTTTAAATACACCTTAATGGTACGTGACGTCGTGGGCTCCAATGTACATCCGCCACTGAATCCAATGTATGGATAAGAATTAAAAAACTATTGGCATTATGGCCAAAAATAAATTGGGGAAAATTTCATAGAAAAGACTAAAAGAAAAATGCACTTCCTCCGTTCTATTTTTGTTGCTACATTTGCATGGGTACGCGAATTAAGAAAAGGTGAGCACAACATATAAAGTATAATTATAGCCTTCACTTTTTCTTAATTGAAGAGGAAAAAAAGTTACTGATGTATAGAGTAGGATAAAAATAGAGGTAAAGTAGATATTTATATGATTGTTTTATTGCTAAAAATAGAAATATAGCAAGTAATATAAAATTGTTAAAAATAAAAAATATAACAAGTATTATAGAACAGAGAAAGTAACAAATTTCACAAAGTCTTGCTATAGACCGTGTATAGAATAGACGGATAAATATCAGCCCATTTATTAAATGACTAACTGAATAGTTATACCAGCCATTGAGTTGGACTATTGAGAGAGCCGTCTATGCCATAAATGGTCTTTCAGGAGACCTTCTAAACAAATTTAGTAATTTATGAGAATATGTGTCAAGTGCCGTCCTTTTCTTTAGTTTTGTTTGTATTAGCATATACATCAAAACCTAGAAAAAATTATTTATAATGTTTTGGTAAAATCGATGAATTGTGGCAGTAGCCCTCAAATTTTGTTGCTCCCCCTTTTAAAGTTGTATTTGACTCGTTTTTTAGAAATGATTTTGTCTTTGAAGGAACAACTTTAATGCAAATAAGAAAGTTCTTGAGTATTTATTAAGCAACCAATTCAATTCAATGCTTAAGTGGTATGGTATCTTGAAGTAATAAAATTGAAAGTTTTTTAAAAAAGATCGATAATAATTAGGGGTGTTAAAAAAAATTCGGTTTGTAAAATCCATTTTGGATTATCTGATGTCTGGTTTTAAAAATTGGATAATTAACCCGATTTGACAAAAGGGTATTTCGAAACGGGTATCCGATTTATATTAGTAATAAATGTAAAGAGATAATAATTTGCGTTGATGAAATTAGAAAATAGTTAAAATGTATGGATGAAATTATAAGAAAGTAGACAAATAGTGAGTCATTGTCGTTGATGAAATGAAAAAATAGTTAAAATGTATGGATGAGATTATAAGAAAGTATACAAATAGTGAGTTATTATCCAACAATAAAAATAATGCAAATTAAATAAGACAGACCAAAATAACAAATAATGCAAATTTAATGGGACGGAGTCACGAAGGGAATATACTTTTACGTGACGTGAGAATTCATAGATCAAGATTTTAGAAGGGTGCGTGATACTATTTTTATACCATGCGTAGATATTCCACTTAAAACGATAAAATTTTGAAATTGAAAACTTGTGACTTGGTCTAAGTAACGTCGCACAAAATGTAATACTTGAGCTAAGTCAAGTTGTATGTACCTTTTGTACTATTTCACCTAGTTTTATACTTCATTTAATTATCATTTATTATTCAAATTATTGTGTAATCAGTTATTTATTAATTATTAATTTAATTATTTTTTTTATTATTTTTGATTATTAGTTTAATTATTATTTATTGTTTTTATTTTTTGTTATTTATTTATATGTTTAATTACTAGATTTGTTTAACATTTTATATAGTTTCAATTATACGTTTAATCATTTGTCTAATATTTATAGTTTATAATTAATTGTTTTATTTTTTTATTTTTAATTATGTCGAAATACGATTGCAATCATGGTAGAGGAAAGGGTAGTACTAGGCCTGCCTGTCGTGCTAGGTTACTCATGTTCATGAGCTTATAAGCGAACACAATTTCTTTAGGTCTATTAATAATGGGGATAAGTTTAATGGGTCTGAGCTAGGAACCCACACATTCTATGGAACATATAGATAGCAACCTTATTTTTGCATTTAATTTGTTGAGAGGTGGTAGTCGGATACAAACACTTTTCGTATGACGAGTAGACCAACGAGGCAGGGGCCTTCGTTGTAGGAGGCCTCTTCAGATTGTCTATGAGTGAATACAAAACACGAAGATGTTTACGAATTGTTAATGTTAGTGAGCTCTTTAGCTTGTGCAAAAGGAACAACTCGCACATGGCTATAGTGGGGTCGACATTGCCGGTCGACAAAACATATATGGGGACTCATCAAACTTATTCCAAAATTAATCATGTAATTTCCAAACCTGAGATTTGGGCTGTTCGCACTAAGTAATTGCGAATAAGTTGAAAAACTGAAACAAACTGTTAGCACTTAGTAAGTGCTAACAACCAGTTTAAGTTTTTCAACCTGTTCGCACTTACTAAGTGCAAATAACTTCTTGTCTTAAAATCAATATGTGTGACCATGTTTGACCTATTCGCAGTTATTAAGTGCGAACAGACACTTGATTTTTTTACCAGGTTGCTTCTGTTCGCACTTAATAACTGCGAACTAACCCGAACCTGTGCTATGGGGTATTAAGCGCTTATATTTGGAATAAGTTTGATTATGATCTTACTGTATGCTTGTTTTGAAAATAATCTTATTCATTTCAAATTTTCAGAGACATTTCCCATGTACTATGTTTATGTAGGACAAGTAAGTATTACAACTTAAAGTCCAAAATGTTTTGAAACATACGAATCAAGTACGTAACGTACAAACCAACATAAGCTTTGCTAGTTCAAGCAGGTTGTGGCTCATTCAAGCACATTATGTATTCAGAGTCGGAATGCTATTGGAAGTTGTTTTGTATTTGCTCATTCACAAAATCTCACAAGAGACGGTCTATAGGATAAACCACAAAATTGGGCCAGCCCATTTCCTTTACTGATTTTTTTTATTATAATATATCAATTATATTATGTTAGAATCCTAAATGTAAGGTATTATAACCTCGAATATACTATTCTATAACCCCAAATATAAGTTATTATAACCCCAAATAATTTATTATAACCCCAAATATACTATGTTATATTTTGGGCTGGGCTTCATGGATTCCGTCTATAGAATAGACCGTCTCCCATGAGACTTACTGTTGCTCATTTGAGCACGATATATGCTCATTAAAGCATCTCTACACAATCGTGTGTTTTCTTGGAATATTATAATCATATAAGTTAAATTGGTTATGTAGTTTTATATTTACTCATGAAAACATGCAAATTATTACCCCTCTGTCCCTATGAAAATGCACCCAAATTATTTTGAATAATCTTTTTAGAAAATGAAATTGAGTTGGAGAATAAAACAAAAAAACAAGTAGATGATATAAATAAATGTTTAAGATAGAAAGAAAAAATAAATTTGTAGATGAGATTTAAAGAAAAAAAGTGGGGTTATTGCCAAAAAAGAAAAGGAAGCAAAATGAGTATGTGATGTGATCATGTGATTGTTTATAATGAATATGTGATGTGATTGTTTTTAACTCATTGTTAATTTCATCATGCATTCCTAAGTACCGTTCTTGGAGAAATATCATAACAAACTTTTTAAATCAATCAAACCGATTAACAAGTCCAGTTATTTACCAAACAGACCCAACAACAAAATATATTCAAAGACAGCAAGCTAGCAAAATTGTGTGAATCAAACCAAATATTCCATATTAAGTATTTCCCGTTCACATTTCTTGCCAAATACATAAATAGAAGGACAACACAAAAAATAAATAAATAAAAGCCTTGGAAGTGAGATCTACTAGTTTGGTTTGAGACCGTTGGGCAAACTACCGGTCGCATCACCACATTGCGATCGAATCACAGAGGTTTCTGCGGTTACGACAACCAAATGTAGTCCACAATAACCGCGAAACCATCAACATTGATCGGGAATGTGACTTCGCAACCATAACGACAACGGCTGTACCAGAGATTTTGCACTATGAACTAGAACATCTAATCACTTGAAGCACCATCGTCGTCTGCGTTTTCACGCTCTGCCAAAAACTTTTCTATGAGCCTCTTACTCTCCCCATCAAGAACCGATCTCCTTGAAGCATCACTGCCTGTCTGACCATCGTTAAGCACGGGATCTGAATGGCAGAGTACCAGTGCAACACCTGAATTTCAGAACAGAAAGCAGATTAAATGAATTCATGAGATGGAACAAATAGTTCTATAAACCTCCATTAGTTTAAGTAGGAATTGCAGCAAAGTCTGCAGTATAAAATTTGAAGCTTAGGCGACAAAAAGTCAAATTTCAAGGATGTGCATTCAAATCAAGCACTGTTACAAATTTTGCATCAGTTCACCCGAACCACTATCACATGATTCACTAATCTCCTTCCGAATTGCAAATCAAAAAAGCGAAAAAATGGGTCGGTTTTGGGCTATTTTAGGGTCATTTTTAGCTAATCACGAATCCGAAAAACGAAATTTAGTGACGAATCATGTTACACTGGCTCGAACACTTAAGGTGGCCCAATTTTTTTGAATATGTAGACAAGTACGTTTTGAGTCTTTTTTCTGTATTTTTGATTTCGAGGGAAGGAGAATCCCCTAGTAGGCAAGAGACTACAGAGGGAGGGGGAATAATTCTTTAGCGTAGGTGGTGAGAATCGAATCCTTACGAAAAACCTTCAACCACTAGGCCAACCCAAGATCCTCAATACTTTTGGCATCATATATATATATATATATATATATATATATATATATATATATATATATATATATATATATATATATATATATATATATATATATATATATATATATATATATATATATATATATATATATATATATATATATATATATATATATATATATATATATACATATATATATATATATATATATACACATACATAATAAACAGCAACATATTGAGCATTACCTTCAGGTGTGCATCGCCTTCCGAATTGGCTCAATCCCACATAGTTCGCTTTGACAGCACCATTATTGTATACCAACAATGTGGGTAGATTACAATCGGGATAGTTAGGAATACAATCGGTCGATATGATTTTGACAAACTTTGTAGCTGGATATCTCCTGGCTAATTCTTCCAAGCATCCCATTAGCATTTCACATGCTGCAAAGCTGCCAAAATTTTGAAATGTTGATTAAACGATTAAAATTAGGGAAAATTATCACAAACAATCGTTTGATTGACTACTTTTAACACATGACCATTCGTACAGATGAAATAAACAATCCTAATCTAATCAAACTATTTAATAAAACCAAAATCTTTTGGGATTAAGGCTCTGACATTGTTATTAAACTACTACAAAATGGCATGCCATTGATGTACTTGTAATATGAACTATGCTTCGAGTATCATTTCAAGCATAACACTAAACACAAGCCCTAAACTCCCTCAACATCAGTAGTCATATGAACATGCTAATATCAAGTCCAAAACAAGGCAAGAAACTCCCCAACCTAAACTGGCAGCTAATAACTCATGGTAAAATTTTGCTTTTATAAGTGAATTACAAAGTGGATAAGTGCAATTATTTGCTTGATTTATCCTCGATTATGATCGTCGTTTTACTTATCTGTGCTTATTTAAGACAATTTATGTTACTTTACTCATTTTGGTGATTTATGTTGTTTTTAAGTGGTTTTGAATTGATCAATAGTCATATGGAGTTTGACAAAGAAGAAAAGCAAAAAAAAGTAACAACTGTTCATAGTGCAAAAGTTTTGAGCTAAAACTTGACACATGTTTACTCTTTTGATCATAACTTTTGATAGAAAGATCATATTGATGCAAGACCAGTTGGGTTGTAAATTTGACTTCAAGAGCTTTATTAATATGCCCAAATCCGACACCCGAGCAACAAATAACGATTGTTTGAAGTTTGTTGTGCATTTGTAGACAAGGAGTAAAAGTCGAAAAGGCTTTTCCTTTGTCTCCAAAAAAAGTCGCCTTGGCTTTATTTTTTTAAGGACGCGGAGTTGGTACTTTATACAATTATCGTTGTTATCTTCACTTCTTTATTTACTACAATATATTAAATATAAATAAGGATTGTTAATCTAGATGTGACCCATAGAATTAAATGTGGGTGAAAAAAATAGAGAGCGACTATTGAAATATCAAGTGATCCATGTATTAGATGTGACTCAAGTAGCATTAGAAGGAGAAAGTCCCTGCCATAAGACCAAAACTTTGAATCGTGCAACAGATGGTAGACCTATAGGGCGAATGTTCTGGTTGAGCTTTCTTTAGTTGTGAAACATGAAAAGTAAGATGGATAAGGCTGATAGGAGGAATAAATTATTGCCCAGGGCAATGGGACCATTCCAAATAACAGAGCAACATGGAGATAATGCATGCGAGATCGACTTGTCCGAAGAATGTGGTATTTCCTCCACCTCCAATATAGAGGATTTGACTCCTTACTTAGGGGATGCGAAATTGTGGGCAATTCCTTCCAAAGAAGGGGGGAATGAAGCAATTACCGAAGACCATGATAAGGAGTTGATGAATACAAGCCAAGACAACAATATGCCATGTTCCACAATAGCATTAGATGGCACAACAACACTCAATGGCACAAAAGAAGACTTTCATAAAAATGCTGAACAGTCTACCTTGCAAGGACTGTCCAAGGCGGATTTGTGGGTTTGGGAAGACATGAAAGAGGGAAATGACATCTCTACACATGGGTTTTCCAATAAAGATCATAAGAGCCTCCTCACCATCACAAGAGAAGCCCAAGAAACTGAAGTGAAGGTCAGACAGTCGTCAACTAAAGCTGTCAAAACACGCACAGCAGCAGCTCAATGGGTTGCTGACCCCTCGACCTTCTTGGCATTGTCTAGCATTGAGCAAAGGTCTATGGAAGACTCAAAGGGCATAAATGGAATCTATGCACTAGGATCTTTCCATCAAGCCATTGGAAGACCGTTTTCAAGCACGAGAGGGCCATTAAAAGCATGGCACAAGGTCGCCCATTCGTCAGAATTGCTGTCAGAAACGTGCACCATGAATCTTGCGACCAGCCCTCCTTTCGCGGGTTGTGCAGGGCTAACCAAGTTGTCCACGATGGGTTAAAAGGCAAGAATGGAATCTTTACACTAGGGAGATTCTAGCAAGGCCTTAAAAGAGCCCTAACAAGCATGAGAAGACATCAAAAATCGAGGTTCAAGGTCGCACAGTCGCAAGTCGGGTCTGACAGCGTGTGCATAAATAAATTGCTGTTATTTTGTTTTCTTTTAAGTGGCACATGTTTAGCACGTGTAGTTAGCCGTTATAAGTTGTTATTTTGCATTCCCAATTGTCTTAGTGTGTTCTCCTCATGTCTTAGGCCTATAAATATGAGCCAAAACATGTATGCAAAGTAGTTTTGAGTTTTGAATAACAAATTAGTCATCGGATTTTTAATTCCTTTGTCTCTCTTGAATGTGTACGTACATTCAACGATCTTGAGTAGTACAAGATCCTCACCTATTGCATCTAAGAATAGTCCTTGGTTGTTTTAGGGGATTGTTGGCCTTGGGTGATCAAAGATCCAAGTCTTTCGATCCAAGAATCACCCTTATAGCATTGTTTCTGATTTTGTGAAGACAACCACATTTTTGATTGTATTTGGGACGTGTTGGCTATCAATTTGTGAGGAATCAAGGGCCGGGCTTTTTCTCTACATTGCAATAAAGATCCTCCATCCCAAATTCATTCCAGTGTGTCACCTTGAACGATTTGGGTCGTTTTTCGTGGTGACTAGGGACGAACGTTCCCGAATCGCGAAAGTGGCTACGTTCCAAGTTCCATGTAGCTATGTGCACAACAAACCTTCAACCTTATATAATGACCCCACTTCATTACGACAAAGACAATTGCCATTTATTCTTTCTCGTTAATGGATTTGGAGTTGGCCTATGCCCATGGCAATTAGATGTTGATTTTGTATCAAAGGTTCAAAACTACGCCGAAACCATTACTAGAGGCATCTCTCTATGATGAAGGATTTAGAGAATTTAGACATATCAAGGACTGGCCAGTAGGGATGGTCATGGGGCGGGTCTGGAGTGGGTCCAATCAGACCCGGACCCGGACCCTTTTAATTTTTTGAGATCCAGACCCGGATCCGGACCCTTAGGGTCCAAAATTTTCAGACCCGGACCCAGACCCTTCGAATCTGATGGGTCTAGGGTCCTTAATGGGTCCTTAGTGGGTCTAAAAAGTCTCTTGGATTTGTCAAATTTGAAATATTTGTAAGTTATTATATTTTCCGTATATTTGTAAGAGAGTTATTATCGTATTTTACAAATATTTAATACTAATTTAACATCTAAACTCGCATAGCGACGCTTAAATTCTATTATAAACACTAGTTCGAGCCCATGAAATAAGGGTAATTGGGTTAGCAATTAGCAAATAACATATATATTAATCATATATATTATGATTATATAAAAAGAAAAAAATGTTGGGGGCAAAATTCATATGTAAAAGACAAATAAAAATAGACAATTTCATATTTATTAGGGTCCAAGGGGCGAGTCCAGGGTCTAGATATTGGACCCGGACCCGCCAAATATTTTTTAGATCCAGATCCGACCCGGATCCGATGGGTCTCAAAAAATAAGACCCAGACCCTTAAAAAAGGGGCGGGTCTGGGGCGGGTCCAACAGGGTCCTGGACCCGTGACCATCCCTACTGGCCAGTAGTCATGGCTTCCTCCAACTTCATGAAAGCCTCGGTAGCTTCATCACTCCAACCAAACATGTCTTTCTTCAATTAATTAGTGAGAGGCTTGGCTATCTAAGCATAGCTCTAAACAAATTTCTAGCAATCAGTGAGACCAAGGAATCCTCGCAATTGTTTGAGAGAATTGGGAAGTAGCCAAGAAAGCATGATAGATATGGTTTTCTATTGCTACCCAATAATATGCCCTATGTAAGCAACTTGAGCCTCAATTTTTTCCCTAGGTTGAAATAATACCTTGTTAGCTCTCCCATTGGTATCAAAGAAGTGCATCCCCATCAAACAAACGACTGCAGCCTCATTTTTCCGTCGTTTGTCAAACGATAAAAATTGAAAATTAATATGCTCTCAACAACAGCCATAGGGTTTTCGCTATAGAACGACAGTATGTCAATACATTTATGCGACCAATTCCTCCATAAGGCATTTCAAAAAAGTATGATACAACATAAATCCTCCTTCTACATAAGGAGAGTTATGCGATATCCATGAGTAGGATGTAAGGGTGGGAAGGGTAATATATAATAAATGTTGTTAAAAAGGGCATAAAAATAGGGATCGATGAAGGATGACTTTGATGTTATGGGTTTTTTAGAGTATGGGAAATCCGAAAGTGTTGGAATGAATTTTATAGTATGTCCTTAAACAAATTCAATCCTTGCTTAAAAGCTTCAATATGTTGCTAATTTGGAGGATTGCCCATAATACGTATACATTTTTGATAGCTCTAATACCAATTGGGAGAGACAAGGCTTAAAAAGGGAAAAGAGAAGAGAAAAGAACAAGTAAGAAGAAGAAAAGTTATTACTGATTTGGCCAATAAGAATGTCCTTAGAAAATGGAAGTTGCTCTTTTAGCATTTGAGCATCCAATGATAATGGTCATTACAAAGGAGCAAAGAGGGGAAGAGATTCAAGTAATAACCATTATTTTATTTCTATTTTTGTTGTCATCGGTGTAATATGGTATTAAAAGAAATGAAGGAACGTGCAAATGAAAATTTATATGAAAATAAAATATAGAAAACTTGGGAACGGAAGGAGTTGTAACTAGTAACTAATCTACTTAATTTAGCTAAGTTAAGGAGTGATGTAATAAGTCCAGCATGGACGGTTTTCTTTAAGCCTTTACTTTTGAGTTTAATGTTCAATATTCATGGAGTTTAGGAGTTACAACTTAAAAGTCCATCAAAGGAGTCTCCTCTAATCCCTTCTAAAATCCAATCCAAACATACCTTAAGGTGTATGGTTTTCTAAAGGCATTATTTTTAATTTATTAATGCTTACCAACCAAAAAATACTTTACTTATCGCTTACATGTGGTACTCAAGTTCATAGTAAAGATCAGAAACATCACAAGAACTAGCAGATGAATTTACAGCAATTGAACACTACATCTATAATCCAAACTCTCACTCAAACAATCATCCCTAACAGGATTTATAAACTATGAACATAGCATAATGACATTTGCTGCTATAACTGAAATTCCAGATCACATTTGTATATTAGAATCTCAAAGCTTAAATTATAAATTACTAAAAAAGAAAATGAAACTAACCCTTCTTTGTAAAGAATCACCACCACCCAGATTTCCTGGCCAGCTTGAGAAACTTCTCGAATGAAATCCGACCCAGAAATTGGAATAATTGATCCAAATTTTGCAACTTTAGAAGCTTCCTTAATTTCAGATAACCTCTTCTTCCTGTAATTTCAATTTTCCTCATCCAATTGATGACCCAAATCAATTCAAGTTTTACACATCCAATTAATCACCCAAATCAATCAAAAAAACTAAATTCAACTAAAAACAATATAATGAAAACCTGTATTCTTCGAGGAATCGATCATCATCAAGATCATCCTCAAGATCTTCAAGTTCATCCTGGGTTTTGGAGTCAATCCAAGATTTGTCTTTGGGTTTAGAATCCTCATCTTCCGCCGGAGTGAATGGTTCTGGCTTAAATGCTGGTGGCTTTTCTGGGAGGTTGCCAAGCTTTCGTTGGATATCGTCCCATTGTGTTGATGATCCTTCAACATCCTTGTACACGAAATGGTAGTCCGCCATTTTTACCTGATTATTATCACGCTCAACGATTAAAGAGATCTCCAAAGAAAACAAATAGTCGAATGATTTGGTTCCTTTCGGAGCCGTAAAAATGTCGCCCGGCCCGAAACCCGAACCAAAGCGGAGTTACCCGACCCGAACATTTTTTTTTTGTCCTGCTGATTCTTTATTGAGGTCGTCTTAACGTAATATGACTTTAATTGGGTCAACTCAAATTATTTAAAGAAAATCGCTTCCTGGACTAATATAAATAAATTCATGTTTATTGTTTTTTTTTTTACTAATTAGTTGTTTACATGGATCCTTCTCACGGTTAGACGGTCTCATACAAGACTTTCTATAGATTTTTATAACTAAATATACTTCCTCCGTTCCATAATACTTGCTACATATTTCATTTTGGGAAATTTCTTATTACTTGCTACATTTCCATATTTGGTAACAAATCAATCATTTAAAGTTATACCTACTCTAACTTTTATCCTACTCTATATCTAATTACTCCTATTTTTCTTTTTCATTTTTCAACAAATAATATTATAAAATTCCAAAAACCAACTTTTCACCTATTGCTCATCATTGCACAATTACTCCTTAATATTTGTGCCCATGCAACGGTAGCAACTAAATAAGAACGGAGAAAGTATAACAATATACATAAAATCGAATAAGATTTAATAAAATATCGACTAAATCGGACCGATTTGATAAAACATGTAAATTCGAATTGATCTTTAACCCAATTGTTTAAAAATTTATTTCTAATATTGCAACATTATAAATAACTTTCTCAATAAATCAATACTAGTATTTTCTACGAAATTGACATCACTTATGATAGTTAATAAGTATATTAACAAAACATATACCTTCATAACACTTCAATTTCAGGTTATCTTGGAATCTATAACATTCGGTACTAGTTAACACTGAATTGCAAAATACTCTTATATCATCTTCAATTAGGAGATGTTCGGTACAAGGGAACATGACGACTTGTGAGATTTTAAGTTGAGACTTTAAAAATAAAAATTCTTTTTTCTCTAATAAGCTAATCTATAGCTGGTTGTTGGATGCGCTGTATTCTGATTCTTTTTTATCTAAATAATAAGCGTTTCTTTCCTTTCAAAAAAAAAAAAAAAGCTAATCTTGTGAGAAATCTATAATTTGTATTGATTAACATTTTGAAATACCTATCCATTTCTAACAAAATAACAAATTAACATAAACCAAAAATAAAAAATCGTGAATGAACAAATTACAAAGAATGTCAAGAAATAATGTTTAACCCTAAATTGATTAACCCTAAATTGATTCATGAATGAACAAAGAATGTCAAGAAACAATGTTTAACAAATTAACAATCAACACAAACCAAAAATAAAAGATCAAATTAAGTAATTAACTCAAATACTCAATGAGAAAATCAGAAAAATAATTGGAGAGTCATGAGTGAGTGAAGACCTGCAACACCACGCGTGACGCGTCCAAGCCTGCGACCTGCACAGTGAAGGAGGTTCCGGACCTTTCGGTGGCGCCTTGCCGGAGTGAAGGAGGAGAGGAGCTGAGGAGGTCGTGCGTCTCAGATCTGGGAAGTGGGAAAGGTCGTGGGTTTTCGAAATGGAGTTTTGAAATGGGGAATCGGTTTTAGAAAAAAAATTCTTAAAATTTGTTGTTATGAGGAATTGAACCTGAGTATATGCTGTCAAATACCAAAATACTTACCATCAGGGGCGGATCTATATTTAGTTAATGCTGTAGATAATCTTTGAACCTGAGTATATGATGAAGAAATCACGAAATTAATGGTGCTCCTTCAAAATTTCTATTTTAATGGAAGTCTAAAGGTTTTAGGGTAAAGTTTTCTAAACTAATGTAGAGAGCATGTGAGTTTCACGTGAAAAACTAATGGAAAAATAAATTTTGTAGATAATCTTTGACAAAAAGAAATTGTTTTAGGTAGTTTATGACAAAAGTTGGATTTTTGTAGATAGTTTTTCCCTTGAATTTTTGTTGAATTTTCTTGTTTAAACTTGTTATTGCGTATCATGAAATCGAAAATTCCCTATCAAATTCTACAATTGGGAGGTTGGTTTGACAAAAAACATTCTCCTATATGAATAGAAAATTAGTTTACTTTTCCTAGGTGATGGAAAATAGGAGATGTTGAGATTAAATTATCTTTAGGTAGAAAGATAATTTAATCTCAACATGAGAAATTGAATCCTCACTTAACCTAATATTTTGAGTATAACACTAAATTGGAGATGTTCTAAAAAAGTGTTTACTTATGTCACATACTGGATTAATAACATGACAGAAAGGAGTGCCACTGCATGCTTTTCTTGACACCCGACAACGATTTTGCTGGCAAACAGCAGGTAACAGAAGAGATTCATTCACATTAGAAGCTTGGATGACATACAAACATGTGAGAGAGCCCTACTCACCAACGAATGATTTTTCTCGCTATCAGCCTGTTGAGGATTATCTAGATGATCAATTAGAAGCTTCATGTAATGTGGGGAATTAATTACATCAGATTCTTTAGTCTCTAAGAGAGTTTGTTATTTTTCTTAACAAACTTCTGTATATATACCACATACTTTTGTAACAGAAGAGATTCATTCACATTCAATAATATTCTTTTCTCTCTTTCTTCTATCTAATTTCTCTATCAAAGTTGAATGTAAAACTTCTTTATACAGAAAATTCGATTACTTCGTCTTAGCTCTTCAATGGCCTGGAACTTCTTTACAGCCTGTGCATTTCATATTCTTACAAGAATGCTGATTAGTATTGTGCTGTATGTTCTCATCCTTTCTAGAACCTTAATTTTGCCTCGCCTAATGAATTAGTAAGACTACACTATGGTTGCCATTTGAATTGGTTTTCAACAAAATGTTAACAAGCTCCATTCATTCATTCACTTGTGGGCACAGTTTTGTTGGTCAATCAATTAATATTGCAAATTTTTTTTGTATATATTAGAACTATAATATTACCCAAATCTGTTTTTTGTACAAATAATATTTGCTTTCCTCAAATAACATTCAACTGTTACAATTCATACTCAATAAATTACTTAAACAATCTGTTATCTATCAACAAGCTTGAACAGAATGTGATTTGTTCGTTGCATTCGAAACATTCGAAACATTCCCATGACTGTTACTACCACAATCTTTTCCATTTCTTGCAGCTAAACCAACCAAAAACTTGTTTCCTATCCTGCATTCATGATCTGCAGGTAGTCTGTGCTTTAAGCAAACCTTAATACTGCACGATTTACAAACTGTGGTGTTTGAAAATGTCAGCTGCTCCTTGCAATGTTTAACTGGGCATCTGGGCTTCTTCTTTTTAGATGGGTCACATTCTTTTGAGCTTTCATGTTTCTTTTTCATGGCCGCTTCGTCTGCCATTGATAGACCTGTAGTTTCCATTGATTTGGAGCATTTTTCACACACAATCACCTTCCTGCTTTTGTCGTTTGAATTTGGGCAGTCGTGTGACTTGTATGTTCTGTGTTCTACGCAGAAAACCTGCAGGCGTAAAATTAAATGACATATTAATTTTTTTTTTTTTTTGCTCTGAAAATGACATACTCCCCCCGATTCATCATAATTGTCCACTTTGCCTTTGGACCGGATTTTAAGAATGGTGTGGTAGTGGGGTATTTTAATTGATTATAATAATTGAAAATGTGGTAGTGGGGTATTTTAAGTGAATATAATAATTGAAAAGGTGGTAGTGGGGTATTTTAAGTGATTATTATAATTGAAAAGGTGGTAGGTGGGGTATTATTAAATAATATAAGTTGGGGTAGTTGGGGGTATTTAGGTAAAAAGTTTTGCCAAAAATAGAAAGTGGACAAGTAAAGAGACTTTACCAAATAAGGAGAGTGGACAATTATGATGAATCGGAGGGAGTAATTAATAACTCTATTGTCGAGTAATAAAAGTTTAACAGACCCCTCATACAAGAGCCTTTTGACTAGAAATGTAGATGTTGACAGATATATTCATTCGGGCAATCAGATTTATTTCGAGTTAGATCTTTCGAGTTGGTTTTAAATCGGGGTTGTGTCCCTGTTGATCTTACATGTTATTAATTTCATTTTAAAGTCAGTCAAGTCGGGTTTGGTAATCAGTTATAAGGTTAGGTAAATATCGAGTCGTACGGTCTATTTTGAGCAACTCTAAATGCATCATAGACCCTTTTTATACGTGTGCGAATTATTCCATTAAAATTTAAATTCGAGTACATGACCTCCTATCATGCTATTTCAGATAGCGAAAAACTTAAAAATTGATGATTAAAGTCCCAGAATATTTTATATAGAATAAGAAAAGATAGCGTACCTTAAGGCAACGATTGCAGCTAAAGGGAAGAAAATCAAGCTGATGACAAAGAGGTTGTTGGCAATGTCGTCCTAAATCTGGAAAAGCTTCAGTTCCTCCTCCCAATCCCATATCTTTCTTCTTAATAAAATCAAAGCCTAAACTTAAAAGATCAAATATGATTTATGGAAGGAAGGCTTTTATTTTGAATTATATATATATATAGATAGATAGATAGATTACACGGTTTTGGTTGTTTCTTGAGGCATAAGAAAGAAGACCCAATTTTTTATTCTCTTTTTTTTTCCGCCGACTTATCACGTCATGATCAGTTACCTATTGCAATTTGCCCACCTCTTATCATTTCCTTCCTCTACTCTATACGGCCCGTTTGTTAGGTGGTCATGAACGATGATAATGAGAATGAAAAATTAGTTTAATTTTAGTTGAAAAATCTCTTGTCTACATTAATGGTCATGCTTGTCCAACTCCAGTCATCTCATTTTCTTTATAAAATTCATTTCAATGCATTACCATTGGGAGATGTGGTATTAGGTGCTAATGAAAATTTGTATACAATTTTTTTTGTGATCAAAGTTTCATTACCATGGGAATGATATGGATCTTTTAATGAAATTTTACATCATAAATCATTTCTCATTACTATCATTTGGTACTACTAACCAAACGGGCCGTATAAGTTTAATTTTTAAGTGATCATAACTTACATTTATAAGTAGTTATTTTTTATTTTTTTAAAATATAAATTTTAAACCTTAATATCTTTATACATACATAATAAAAATATAAAAAATATATAATAAAAAGTATACAGTAAGATGAATATAACAAGATATCACATGGATATATTTTATCATTTAAATGTGTCAAAAACATCAATTAAATTTTTACTACTTAAAATGAAATATTCCAAATGAGAAAAATATTAGAGAACACAGAAAATATCATAAATAGTAATTACTTGAAGTTATAATTGATTATTTTAAGATTCTTATAAGTGACCGATTTAAAATGAATGTGTACACTGGATCAGATTACTAGAGATGATCATGGTGATAGTCATCTTCCCATCATCTCGGAGAAAGATAGAGTCCGAATGAAGAGATAATGAACATATCATATTTGCTTAAAAAAACAATAGAGATAAGTTACCAAAAAATACAAGAGAACAACACACAAAACAAGCTCAATAAAGATTGTTTTAAGATCTTCAAAAAAAAAAAAAAAAGATTGTTTTACACTTTCAACATAAGACCTTATCATTAATTTTTTTTTGATTTTTATTTTATACTTCTACGATTTTATTAGATATGTTCATTTTTATCCCATTAAAATTGAATATTATTTTACCCCAATTTTAAGCATACGAGTTGAATTTTCTCCAAAATTTATAAAAGACTGGTTCTATTCTATATCGTTAATATTTATTTGATATTCAAGAACTATGACCTAAAAGGCACTTTTAACTACTCCCTTTGTTTCATTTTAATGTCTTATTTGCTTTTTGCATGTTTATCAATGCAATAATTGAAACTAAATAGCAACAAATGTGTATAATTAAAAATTAATAAAAGAGATATTAATAAACATTATATTCAGATGAATCAAACAAAATCTCATTTAATTGTCATAGTACGTGGATTATATATAAAATATGAAGTACAAATTAAGAGTGATTGGTAGATAGTAACCCAAACGGGAATGATACATTTGAGAAGAAATTTAAAAAACTAAATTTTGAACTTCATCGGGAAAAATACAAATAATTTGTTAGTTAATTTATAGTAAGAAAAATATGGTTTTAAAAAAAAAGAAAAACACTCTCCGTTCTTAAAAGATTGTCTATTATGGATTATTTACACAAATTAAGAAAACTAGAATCTTTGTAGTAAGTGCCTAAGTGGATATTATATTAATTCAATAGTAGCGTGAAGTAATAACTGTATTGGTATTATGAGAAAAAAAAAAAAAAGACATTTAAATTAAAAATTAAAATAAAGAAAAAAAGAAAATTATCATTGTCATTAATACTTTGTTATATCAAATAATGATCATATACACTAAAAATATTTGCAAACCATTCCCATAATACTTTTGAACTACTTAAGATATACAATTTCAAACTCCAACATCATCATAAAGCTGATTTGAAAAGTAAGTGTTAACAATAGCAATAATTATTCCAATTAAAACAATTAAAATAAATTGATCTTACGCATTCGATAAAATAATTGGTATTTATTTTTTTCGTAAGTACCTTACATCAATTAAAATGCAACTATCAACTTGATCTGATATTGACCTAATCGATAGAGCTCCGTAATCGACTCTAAATTGGAAAATAAAGCCCGAATTTGATTTTTCCCCAGAAAGATCAAACAAATCATAGACCAATGACAACTCGAACTCGATTCACACTTAACTCGAATTTCAATTGGTAACTAAATGTAAAGTTAATGGACACTCCAAATATTCCGCACAAGGCAGGGTTTGAATGGGGGTTTTCTTTTTCCAAAAAGTTGTGAACATTTCATACTCGTTCCCCCAAGGAGTAAGTAAAGAGAGATGCGCGCAGTTAAGAAACTTCCAACTGATACCTGTGACCAATAGGGTTTGAACCCCAAACCTTCTACTCCGTATGCAGATGTTCAATCCATTGAACCTAAAGCGCTTTTAATAACTAACCGGTACAAATCCGATAACGCAAATAATAATTGTTACATCAATCAGTAACTAACCGATTTTACCTGAGTTTGATCCGTCGATCAAGTCAAATAACTTCGGTCCGAAACCGATCCGATCACCCCAAGCAAGGAGGCCTCAAAATTATAGAAATCACTTTTTGAAAAATACAGCAATTCATAAATCATAAGCAAAAAAGAAAAAGGCAAAACAATAAAAAAGGAGAATCTTATAAAGCTAAACCCTTTACAATGGCGCGTATAATCGCTAGCTAGTAGCTACTACTACATTGGATTATTATTAGTATCCTTCCACCATAACCAGTTCAAATCCCACTATAACTACTAATTCTATTCGATCTTCTTCTTGAATCTTGCCTTCTAATTCAAATTCACTTTCCCAATTTTCTCCTGCATTTTCCGCTTCTAAATTCATCTTTTGCCTTTTCTAATCTATGGAAATTTCAATTTCAGTTTGTAAATCTTCTTATACTGTCATTTCCTAATAATTTCCAAGAATTTCTTCAAGAAAACAAAAATGGGTAGTAGGAAACACGGTCTTTGGAAAGGTTCAAGCAAAAAAGCTTCTACTAGTAAGCCTGAAGATGGACATGGACCCGTTGAACCACCGGCTGAGTTCTTATGTCCGATTTCTGGGTTACTCATGGCCGACCCTGTGATTGTTTCTTCGGGTCAAACATTTGAACGTGCTTGTGTTACTGCTTGCAAATCTTTAGGTTTTGAACCCACTTTAAATGACGGTTCTATACCCGATTTCTCAATAAGTATTACCAATGTAGCCCTTAAAACCTCCATTCTTAACTGGGTAAAAGCTTCTTGTTCTACTCCTCCACAACCCCTTGAAGTCTCTGATGCTTTAAATATTTTGAAGTCATCATCAATGGTGCCAAAAGAGAACGAAACTGGCGTGTCTGGTGAGTTAATTGAAAGGCTTGGGGAAAACCCGGTTTCGAATCTTTTACAACACTCCGAAAGCGAGTTAAATCGGAGACAAATTCAATTTAACTCGTCCGATCAGTCATTGTCAGGATCGTTCAGAAAGACGCCATTAATTTTAGCGACTCGACCGCGGTGCTGGTCACCCTCACCGTGTTCACCGAGTTCCGAGTTTGAATTACCCGAATCAGGCACGTGCGAGGATGATTGGTTCGTGGCAAAATTAAGAAGTCCACACGTGCGTGAGCTTCAAGAAGGATCGTTTGCGTTAAGGAAGATAACCAAGAGTAGTGTGGAGTCGCGTATTAGTCTTTGTACTCCTCGTCTTCTTTCTGCTCTTCGACCTTTGATCACTTCCAAACATTCTGATATTCGGGTAAATTTTTATATAATTTTGTATAATTTTTAATATTATTCAAGTATTTATGAATGCTAAATGTTGGGTATTTAATGGTTTGAATCATTGAATTTTTCCTTTGGATATTGTTGAAATTCTTGTTGAAATTCAATAATTGGGTCAATTTGATTTGAATGAATAATTATCAATGATTGATTCAATTAGGAAATTCTAATGTTGATGTTTTTAGGTCTAGATTTGTTCTAATGCTTCCTCCGTTCCATGTAGTCTAATGCACTAATATAATCATTTTAGTATCTCTAATTATGCATCTTTCATTGAGACGAATTAAACAAAATTTAACTTGACTATCATTGTGCAAGTAAATGGAAAATTGCAATTATGGTGCAAGTACATATTGGACCCATCATATGATATGTTTTGCTAATAAATGGCCCTTAATGATAATGTGGACTCTCATTGTGCAAGTAAATGGAAAATTGAATGTGCATAATTTTTGCCATTGATGCCATTTTTCTTTAAAATTTTGGTTGATTGGTGATAAGGTTGAAGCCTAAATGCATAGTTTTTATGCTTCTTGGATAGATTTTAAATTTGTTTTATTGATTAATGATGGTTGTTGATCAATATATGAGGAAGTATACCCACTACATTTTCCATCCACAGGACCCCATCCATGCCCTATCAATGCCAATCACATCTGCATCCCAACAAGGATGAATCTAAGGCCGTCCCTAAGACATCGTCCCATCGGGTGTCCCCATCTCCATCCCCTTGGATCCTCACTTTAGACACGTTAAGCATTTAATTTTAGCAGTAGTAGATACATTACGTTATTAGCACTATTCATGGTTCAAGCTTATTTCATATGTTGCGGCTAACGTGTAAGGAAAAAATATATAAATGATTATAGTAACACATTAAATCACGTAAAAACTCAAATGTAATAAGTGTAATGGAACGGAGGAAGTACTACACAATATATTAAAATATTAATAATGCTGAGGTACAGGCCATGGTGGGTACAATTTCTCATTCCCATTTCCGCCTCATTCCCATGGTGGTTATGATTTCGCATTCCCATCCGTACCTCATTCCGTTGGTGGATATTATTTTCGTTCCCTAATCTGCCTCACCAACCACCAAACTTGTTTCCATGAATACTCTATTCGGACGAGTTGATGCAAGGCAGCATTTGTTTGGCTTGTAACTGCAATGCTTTCGGAAGCAATATTGAAATCTGTATATGGAATTTATTTCAGGTGAACTCTTTGGCATCGGTGGTCAACTTATCCCTTGAAAAAGAGAACAAACTCAAGATTGTAAGAGCGACGTTTCTTCCTTGTTTAATTAATATTGTGAGAGGGCGATGTGATGAGGCGCAGGATCATGCTTGTGGTGCACTCTTCAGCTTAGCTCTTGAGGATGCGAACAAAACAGCTATCGGAGTCCTAGGCGGATTACAGCCATTGCTTCATATCATGATGAGATCCGAGAGTGAACGTGCCAAGGAGGATGCTGCATTAGCTTTGTACCATCTCTCATTGGTCCAGAGCAACCGGTCAAAGATGGTAAAATTTGGTTCCGTCCAACAACTACTTGGCATGGTTAGGTCGGGTCAAATGCCTGGGCGGGCCTTGCTAATACTATGCAACTTAGGAGCTTGTAGTGAAGGTAAGGCTGCCATGCTGGACGCTGGTGCAGTTGAGTTTTTGGTGGATTTGCTGAAGAAGGGCAAATTTGATTCGGAGTCGACTCAAGAGAACTGTGTTGCAGCATTATATGCATTGAGTCATGATGGGGGGTTTAGATTCCGAGGATTGGCCAAGGCAGCCAGGGCAATGGATGTGCTTAAGGATGTTGTCGAAAGGAGTAGTAGTGAACGAACAAAAGATAAGGCAAGACGGGTCGTACAGATATTAAAAACAAAGGAGGAGGAAGAAGAGGGAGCGGATTGGGAGAAAATACTTTTGAGCGATTAGAATGGCAGTTGTGTTGATAAAATTGGTGGTGATTTTGATATTTTTTTTTGTTTTTTTGTGATCGTAAGTGTAAATAACGGGCGATTCTAAAGAGTAGATACTAGACTAGAGAAAAAGGCGATGGAGTCGAGATTTAGAGTATCCCATTCCCACGCGATGTGGTGTGGTGATGTAAATTAATTGATGATTGTTTGTTTGAGTCTAGAAATGGTTAGTTTGAGTTGTATTAGCTTTTTTTGAACAGCTCAATATAGCAGATGAACAGCTAATGGCTTCTATCATTTTGATTCCTGTTTTTTCACGTGTTTACTATCACTTTTTGGTGCCTTTTTTATATCTTTCTACTCTTTTAAGTTTTTTAATCTTCTAATCTTATATGGTTTATATCCTGTAAATGCCAAAACTTCGACAAAATAACGTTTTTTTTTCTGAAAAGAATTCTCAAAGTTAGCTTGGGAAAATTATAGTTTCATAAGAGTCATTCGGTCTAAGCGTAAGGAATGTTCATAGGCAAGGTTACTAAGATTAGGATTCTACCTAATATTGTTGTGGGGTAAGATTGAAATAGGTAGAATTGTATGGTAGGTAGTGGCGGATTCAGAGTTGAAACTTAGTGGGAGCGCAATTAATAAAAAATTCAAAAAATCATAAAAATATATAAAATTAATGTTTTCAATTGAATTTTTTTGTTAAATCGTAAAAAAAAAAAGGATAGTTAAGAAAAACTAATTATGTTTTAGATAGGTTTTGGAAATCGTCACTGCATTTGATTAAGCTTTGTTGTATAGCTAACATATAATAAGTCTAATTAAAATCCCTTCTTGCTAAAGAAATCTGAATAGCACAGCTGGTTTAGGTATGTCACACAACCCATAGGAAAGTAAGTTCAAAACCTATTGTAGTCAATTATGTAAAAAAAAAATAAAATTGAATGCAGTGCCATAACATGAGCGCACCTGGATCCGCCCATGATCGTAGATCAGTGTGATCCTACAAATATGTATTAATTGTGCTTTGTAATACTGATAATTAATCATATTTGATCTTTTTTCAAAGTGTAAGTAAAAACTTATTTAACTTCATTTACTCGGTTTACACTTTTAATAATCAGTTTAAACTAGAAATCAAGGCTTGACTTTAATAGTGGTGTTGATATTATCATTTTAAATACATATATTTATAGACTAGTTTGAAACCCGTGCCAAGCATGGGTAAATTGTAAAAAAATTATTATATAAAATTTCAAAAAATAATATTAATTATGACAAAATGACAATGACAGAATGCAACTGACAAAAAGTTTGAATGATAATTAGTATATTTTACTTTTATTATTTTATTTTAAAAAAATTCTATTTAATTTATTGTTATTTATAACATTACTTCCATGAAGTATGAGGAAAATAATTTAGCTAATATTATCAAAATTCGTCCTGCACATTATATTTAGTTATTTACTCTCAATTTCTATTAGGGATTATCTAACTTATTTAGCACAATTTAAAGTTTTAAAAAAGTTCCCACCAAAATATTTTAGTATATTAGTATAGATTAGTAAAATATGATTACATATAAATATTTTACGATTACGACTACCCTTGTAAGTTGTAGGATTGGGACGTTGGATCGTTAGATCGTAGGATCGTATTATGATTCTACCACCTAAAATCTTGAGTTAGATAGGATCGCATGATTCTATTCTACCTACAATCCAGATCGGTCGCTTATTATTGGATCGTAGGATCGTACACCCGTAGATAACTATGTTAACAACGAAGTAAGTACTAAAATTGAGTCGAAAAGTTAGCCTAGTAGGGTGATTGTTGGCTGACTTTTTGACTTAGTTGACTGCCCATAACTTAGATGTTAATGGTCTATTGCCAGTTAGAAACAATGGGCGATTATTGAGTTGACTTTTTGGCTCAATTTTAGTAATTATCCGTTGTTTGTAAGAGCGAACAATGCTATTCCTCATGCTCGACTGGAAGACGCTTCTTTTGGAAAATAAATCATCCCAAATTCACTTTGTGAACTTTTTTAGAAAAAACAAGTTTATTTTGTTTAAATTTTTTTCCAGTAAATCTCATTGGAGACGGTCTATCCTATAGACGAGTACTACAAAAGCCCAGCCCAAACAAAATTCAGCAAGTTTATTTTATAGAAAAAGAAAAAAAGAAAAAAAAATTCTAGACAACCTTGAAAAACCAACCATCCAACTTTCTTAAGTGCCATTTGATACTCATTAGAATACCAAAAAATTCCAAAACACCATTAGAATACCTTGAATCTCTTCCCCAAAACCATTAGAATACTAAAAGACAATCATCATTTTTATTCTTGAACGCCAAAACACCATTAGAACACCAAAAACCTGCAACAACAATGGAAGACACAATCATCATTTAATGGGTATAATAATAGAAGTTTTATACGATTTAATGGGCATATCAAGTTCTTTCCACATGGGTTAGGTGTTACTGTATAGTGTCATTTTATCTTCCTAAATTCATTACAAATCATGGGTTTTATTTATTTTATGATTTTTATCTAAATTTTTATTTTAATCTTATTACAAATCATTTTATCTTCCTAGATTTTGTTTTTTAATGGGTTTTAAACTTTTTTTAAGGGGTATTTTCAGATTTTAATGGGTCTTAATCTTTTTTAAGGGGTATTTCCAAATTTTAATGGGTTGTTTAATGGCTATTCTATAATCCCAAATATAAATTATTATAACCCTAAATATACTATGTTATAATCCCAAATATAGTACATTGTAGTTCCAAATATAGTACATTATAGTTCCAAATATAATCTGGAACAAAAGTAACCAATTGAAAAATGATACCTTGATCTATCAATTAGAATCAATGAACGAAAAAAGTAACCAAAACCCACCTAAAAGAATAACTTTTACAAAATAGACAAACTTTAAAAATTGAAAAGAGGAAGATGAATGAGAAGATGAATCAGCTTTTCTTTCTTTCATGGGTTTTATTTCTTTCTTTCTTCCTTGGGTTTTATGGTATTCTAATGAGTATTCTAATGAGTATCATGGGTTTTATTTCTTTCTTTTTTGGTATTCTAATGGAGATGAATGAGAAGATGGGAACAAAAGTAATCAATTTTTTGGTATTCTAATGAGTATCATGGGTTTTATTTCTTTCTTTCTTCCATGGAAATCAGTTTTTCTTTCTTCCATGGAGATGAATGAGAAGATGAGAAAAAAGAGAAAGAAGTAACCAACAGTATATCTTCCACGGAAATCAGTTTTTTTTTTTATTATTTTTTTTTATTTTGTTTTTTTTAAATTTAAAAAATCAATTAATGGGATGGGAAATGAACTGACCCATTTTGATGGTCTATAGGATAAACGATATTCCCTGAGATTTTGTGATTTTCTTCAAGTCCTTAGTGCAAAAACAAGCGTGTCATTTGATATGAATTGGGATTAGGGGTGGGCTTGGGTTGCATTTAGGAATGGGCTTAGACCAAGAGTGACATTGAATTGGGATTTGGCATGGGCTTGGGTTGCATTTAGGGATGGGCTTATTAAAAGAGTGTCATTTGATATGAATTGAGATTCACAAATTCTTGTTATAGACTGTCTATAGCATAGATGGATAGATATGGGCCAATCCATTTGTTAAATGAGTAACTAAATAGTCATGTCAGCTATTGGGTTGGTCTATTGAGAGAGTCGTCTATGCCATAGACGATCTCTCTGGAAACCTTCTAATTAGGATTAGGCATTTAGGGAGAAAATTTGAAGAACATAAGCTTTTTAAGCAAAAGATATTCGGTTTTAAAAGATATGTGATTCGGATTCGGTATCTGGTTTTAAAACTGGGTACCCGATTCGGATTATCGGGTTTGCGAAAATCGTGTAAATTATTCGGTTTTTGAAACCTGATCGGATATTTCGGATCGAGTTTTATTGAACACCCCTACCGGATCGGATTGGATATTTCGGATTGAACACGCAACACTACTTGACAACTTTGGCATGTTAAAGGCACCTACTTGACATACTGTGAACTCCTACTTGTTGTATCCTAAATGCATAGTTAAGGTAGATTAACAATGAGTCTGTTCAAACATAATCAACCCGCTTGACAAGAATCGCAGCCCATGGCGGGTCAATAAACCAAAAATATTATAAGACCCACCTTAATCGGGTTGCGTCATAGGCCACAAAATAATTTTATCCGGGTATTCGATAAGGCGATAACCCGTTTATGATGAAAAATGTTCGCTTTTCTACTTGATTTGTCCTCGAGTAATTTCTCAAGTAAGGCAGCAAAGGAAGAAAAAAAATACGTGAAGCCACAATTCTAATTTCATGGTCGGAACAATGCTTGAATTTGCTTAGCTTCTTTGCTTCATGTTGTTGAATTTCTTATTCTCATCTACCACAAAAAAATAAAATGTCACATATACAATCGGGTATCCGGAGTTTCGACCTGATTCATTCAGGTATCCAGAAAAATTAGATTGGTACACAGGCCATTAATTTAGCTACCCGATTTTTCGGGTACCCGGTTATAAACACCCCTACCTAAGATCCTACAGAATAAACGTGCAGTTACACTATATTTTTCGGCTTTTTTTTAAATTATATAATGGGCTGGTCCACTGTAAACAGTCTCTTTGACACCATCTTTCACTATAATTAGTTGATTCTTATAAAAAGCATATTATTTTGTAAACTACATTGTTTGTTAAGTTTAATTTAATTAATTAATTTTTTTAAATATACATAATTTAGGCTGCTTGTATGAGCCCCGTTTTATTGTGAGACGATCTCATACATTATATAGTGTTTTTTATATTATAAATGCAAATTCATAAGCATTCCCTACATAATTTCCATTTTTTAATTTAGACAATTTTATTTGTTAAATCACTAAATAAAATTACTATTATATCACATTTTTTTGACATAAACAATTAGTCTACTTCACCTTAGTTAATATTTTATTAATATTTATGATTCTTATATGTTTCCCACTAATTTTATTGTCCTTATATGTTTCACACTAATTTTATTTTATTTTATTTTTTTTTTTGAAATTTTTAATTTTATTTTAATATTTTTTTAATGTTGTAATCTCTTTTATTTCTACTAACTTTATATTATATAACTTTTAGTAATTATAGTCTTCACTTTTTTCTCTATTAATCATATACTCCCTACTTTTTCTCTGTTCCTTTTTTGTTTTTCCACCTTACTAAAACGGGTAGTTTTATAAGTTTTTCCACTTTAGAATACTTTTCATTTTTGGAAAGTTTTCATCCTACTTTTACCCATTAAAACCCCACTTTCCTTACTTCACACTAATATTTAATTATTTTCTCTCTTATATTTCCAATACAATCATTACATTACACTATTATTTAATTATTTTTTCTCTCATACTTTCAATACAATCATTACTTCCCACTACTATATAATTAAAATAATACTCAAAGATTTCATTTTTCTTAATATTGGTGAAAAACCCAAATAGGAACATCAAAAAGGAACAGAGGGAGTATTATACAATGAATATTTTCAACATTCAAAAGATTTAACAATTTAATTTCCAAGAACATTATGTCATAATTGACACTATTATTTGTAGTATTAATTATTGTAGAAAATGTAATTCGGTCTATGTACTCTAAAATTCTTTAAGACCAAATCTTTTTGTCTAGTATGATTTAATTAGTACCAAATTAAATAAAATCGAACTGCGTACACTTCTACTTATTAATATCATTTCCTTAACTTAATCATTTTTATTTCATTTTTTATCCATCATACTTTCTCTGTTCTGAAATACTCGCTATATTTTCGTTATTGACACTATTCATTGTTCAATCTTATTTTATATATTGCGGCTAATGTATAAGAAAAAATATTGACAAGTGGATCTTGTTTGAATCGTCTAATCCCATACTTTCATAATATTAATTTTTTAGGAAAAAGTGGTAAAAAGTACCTAACAAATTTTTATTTTTAAAAAGTACCTAATAAAAAAAAATTAAAAATACCTCATAAAAAATTATTTTTTCAAAAGAGTACCAACTAACGGCTGGGTTAACTTTTCCGTTATCTTTTTTTGCCCATTTTTAAAAAGTACTTGATAAAAAAAAATTTTTCAAAAAAATACCTAATAAAAAATTTCTTTTCAAAAAAGTACCAAAAACACAACATAATTATCCAATACAAACACAACATAATATTAACTCTAAGAACATCATCACACACACATCATCCAATACAAACACAATATATGAACATCATCCAACACAAACCTAGAGCAAGTAACAATTAGTGTTAAGTTGACGGTTTATTAAAAAAAATTTATTAGGTATTTTTGACATGTTTTAATAAACGGTCAACTTAACACCAATCGTTACTTGCTCTAGGTTTGTGTTGGATGATGTTCGTATGTTGTGTTTGTATTGGATAATTATGTTGTGTTCTTGGTACTTTTTTGAAAAGAAATTTTTTATTAGGTAATTTTTTGAAAAGGAAATTTTTATTAGATACTTTCTAAAAATGGGCAAAAAAAGATAACGGAAAAGTTAACTCCAACCGTTAGTTGGTATTTTTTTGAAAAAATAAATTTTTGTTAGGTGTTTAAAATTTTTTTATTAGGTACTTTTTTGAAAATTTTTTTTATTAGGTATTTTTTTGAAATTTTTTTTATTAGGTACTTTTTAACACACTTTTTCCTATTTTTATAATTTTTATAAGTATATAATTCAATATATAAATGATCAAAATAATGCATTGGCCTGTAACGAAGGAAGTATAAAAATGAGAGAAGAGGGGAACAGGAGGAATCCAAAATTAAAGGATCTACAAATTTTGATATTAGCAGAATGGAGTTGAGTTGACCGACCCGTTTAATGATGCAATTATAACGGAAACTGATTACAAGTTGGGCTACCTGTTTTACACTAATCACTGCTCCGCATTTCAAGATCACTTGTCCCATTCATCATTATCATTACCGCTCATAGAAAATTATGATCAGGGTCTAAGGAGGGAAGAACGATGGCAAACTCATACTCAGAAAGGAGAGTGCGATTAAAGAATCCCCGAATCGAGAACAGTTTTCCAAAGAAAGAAAAACCTACAGTTGACAAATATAAAAGAGCACAAATACAAAGATAAGATCAAAGAAAAATACAAAGAGCGAACAAATTCAATTTCTCATCATACTTCATTTTTGTTCAAACGATCTTTCTTAGGTGCTCTTAATTTGTATTTTAATCTTAATTTTAATTTATTAGTAAAAGTATAGTTAAATGAGATTTTGTTTGATTTGTCCTAACATAAAGAATATTTATATCTAATTTTTATAATATTTAATCGTATTCAATTAGAGATAGAGTAGTTAGTGCGTTGGCAAACGTAGCCAAATTAAATGGGACATTTGAGGAGTGATTTTTAGCAGTACAGCATACTACACTCTAAAATTCTAGATGTTTGGCGTATTTTTGGTTAAATTTGAAAACTTTTCTTTTATTGAAAAAAATTTTATGGGATGAGAAAATTAATACTAAAATATTTTTATTGGAATATTAATTCAATGCAAGATTAGAAGATTGTTAAGAACCTCATAAATAATACTTATTCCAATAACAAATTCAGAAATTAATAAATTCCATACCAAAACTAATCTTCAATTTTTCAAGTTCAATATAAAAAACGCAACTTTCTAAATAACACAGTCTTATAGTGACACTAAAATATGTTTCGAATATATATATATATATATATATATATATATATATATATATATATATATATATATATATATATATATATATATATATATATATATATATATATATATATATATATATATATATATATATATATATATATATATATATATATATATATATATATATATATATATATTACTCCCTCTGTTCCTTTTTGTTTGTCCACTTTAAGTTTGTCCACTTTTAGAGAGAGAAATTCAAATTAGTTTTTTGAAATAAATATTGATGATAAAATATATTCATGTGAGATCTTGTTAGATTTGTCTTGATGTAACGTTTTTTAATATGTAATTTTTATAATTTTTTATGATGCCCACTTAGCGATATTAAGGCTTAAAATTTGCTAAAAAATGTCTGCAAAGGGTAAATTGGACAAATAAAAAGAAACGGATATATATATATATATATATATATATATATATATATATATATATATATTAAAAACATCATAATTAAGATTTTAAGTCGAGCAGTGATATATATACAACTCATTATCTGAATTTCAGAACAATGTTGCTCTGAGCTTTATAAATTTTGGGGTGCAAATTACAAATTAATTTGAGAAAAACTTTTATTTACAGACCAGATTAAACTATCAATCTAAGGAAGTTAATATACATTTAGTATTCACCATCTACCAATTAAAAAGTATATTTAATTATTTATTAATTAATTATTAATTGCCACAACACTGAGGATTCAACAAAAGCTTTGAAAATAGTGCACACTTTATTACAAAGTTTCAAACGAACAATGCAAAAGATTAAAATCTAAAATGGAGAAAAGAATCCAAAAAGTGACTACTTTTTTGTATGTACTCTATATATTAATTACTAATTAGCCTTTGCTGTTAAACTGTTATAACAATCTGAATACAACACAAATTCAAGTAAAATCGTGTAAGCATATAAACAATACCCATAGAACAAAATAAATTACCCAATTTAAATTTAAAAACATCAAAATGTCCTCAAAAAAATGCAATAAATCATTGCAATTCATCAACTCTTTCTTTCAAATTTTAATTTTTCATGTTTGAATGTTATTGAAAGCATCACACCTTCGCCTAATCTCACCATGTTTTCCAGTTTTGATCCCAACAAGACTCAATTTCTGCATAGCTTTAGCAAAATCACTGAAAAACGCATCCTGATCTCGAGCATACAACTCCACAAACGTTCTAGTTCTTGCATCATTATACAATCCTCTATCTGAAGCCAAGATCCCTAAACCTTTAGGCAAATTCTGAAAATATACATTATCAAATTTATTTGGCGTCATTATATCATTGAACACAGATAAACTCGGATCCTTTTTGTAATTCGCACAAGCATCACTCAATCCTTGAGCCAACCTCGGGTTATAACTCGGGTCGAATTTCTGAGTCGAGCTATAATTATAGATCTCAGAAGCAAACTCAGAGCAATGAGAAAATCCAATAGAGTGAGCTCCACTAAGAGCAACCATTTCTCTTGCAGAGAAATTATGACGCTCGAAAATCGAAAGCATCTCATCGATAGTCATATTAGGTTTAGGCAAAGTATTGGACAAAATCAGAGACGCTTTAGAGGTTAAACCGTCTTTGCGACCGAGAAGGACAGTGTAGAACGGACCACCGACGAATGAGACGAGATTGCGAGTTGCGACAGCCAGAATATCGGCGCATGAGACAATGCCAGGGCAGGAGAGTTCGAGCGCGGCTTTAGCGCGTACGACAACATCGAATCCATCACCAGGAAGAGAAAGATTGATGTCCGCATCTCGTTCGGCTTTGTTAAACGGTGTAGATGAGATTAAAGCGGAAGCATCGCATCCTGTTACGAAGCAGTCATGGAAGAAGAGGCGGAGTGCGGCGCCTGCAGTGGTGGGGGATGTGATTTGTTTGTTTGTGGTGGTTTCTTCCATGATTTCGAAGAATCTGGGGCATGATTTGGAGTAGTAGTTTGTGGAGAGGTGAGATTGTGAGGTGGGAAGTGTGAAGAGGAAAGAGAGTAGGAAAATGAGAATGGAGGTGATGGACGCCATTGATGAAGGAGGAGAGGGAGAGAAGGAGAGGAATGGGGAAATGGGGTTTTAAGCAGAAAAAGAGAATGAATTTGAGATTGTGGAGATCAAGACAAGACAAATGGTGATGACGATGGGGTGGGTGTACAAATTGACAAATTTTACAAATGGTATATGTAATTTTAAAAATTATGATATTATTCTAACAATTTCATATTAATCACCTAATATTTTTTTCGTTCTATAATATTTGCTATATTTAACTTTTTTACGCAATTTAATATACTATTTGTTTTATTTATATGTCGAATTATACACATTTAAAAATTATAAAAAGTTTATATTATGATAGTATACGATTAGACGATTCAAACAAGATTCAACCTGACTATATTATTACTTACATATTAGTCGCAATATATAAAATAAGCTTAAACGATGAATAGTAACAAAATGTAGCAAGTAATTCGGAGTGGAGGAACTAAGCATTTTAATATTAAGACCCTTGATTTTCGGGATCATATACGATTGAACATATTAAATATGCTTATAGGGTAATAGAAAAACCAAAAGCGCTTGTGGCTCAATGGATAAATCATCTGCATGTGGAGCAGAAGATTTGAGATTCGACCCCTACTGGGCGCAGGTATCGATTGGGGGTTTCTTTGACTGCGCGCATATCTCTTTACTCCCTCCTTGGGGGTACAAGTATGATTTGTCCGCATCTTTCAAAGAAAAGAAAATCCTCACTCGAACCCTACTTTGTGCGAGATACCGAGAAGATCCTTTCCTTTTCTTTATAGGGTAATAGAAAAATTATTATTATTGTTGACATGAAGAAAGGTGATTTGAATTTAATCATTTGAGAAAACCATTTTATATATTATTATGGTTTTTGTTATACTTCATATACAGCTTTCTTCACGTTAATCAGCTTTGACTCTTTGGGAAGACAATAAATACTAATTTCTCCGTTATCTTTTTTCCGCTTGCTTTTTTACAATTTTCAAAGTAAATTTGGAGTTTCGATAACTTTATATATATATTTAGCCCGTTTTGTACGAGACCGTCACACAATGAGATGATCTCAAAACAAGAAACCCATTAAATAAAAGTTTTTATTATTGTCTATTAAACCCAAGTATAACGCATGTCTCACGATAAGATCGTTCATACAAAAATTTATGATATACATTATAAAAAAGCATGAAAAATATATAATAAAAATGTATACGTTAAGAAGAATCTAATGAAATCTCATTTTCATATATTTTATCTTCTTTCCTTTCAAAAAAAAAAAAATCTAATTAAATTTCTCTCTCCTGAAATCGGAATATATTAAACGAGAAGAACATTATAGAATTAATAGAATAGTAAAAAATTGTTTAGTGTTCACTATAAGTCTTCAAAAGAGATTCCACGATTTAATATTCACCTGATTTTGTAATTTTAAAATAACTTAAAATTATATAAAAATTAATGTAGACACAAAACTCAATTTTAAATTGACCCGATATAATGGGGTAGAAATCGACCCGATAACTTGAATTAACAACTCTACTTTTGTAATTTTAAAATAACTTAAAATTATTTTTTCTTTTAGTTGACTTATTTTGCATAATTATTATTTTTGGATAATGATTTATCACTTTCTTTTAATTTCTTCAGAATAATTTATTCTCTCTTTTCATTTAATATCAATTATCTACAATTCTCCTTATATATAATTCAATATTGTTGGAAATACTTCACATTTGAGACAAGATCTCACATCGATAAAAGAGTGAGTTGTGGACTTATATATATATTGGGTGAGCTAACATGGGGAGATTCTGAGCATGTTCAACATGTTCAAACGCACGGGGCCCCGAAAAATTAGGGGCCTCCAAATTAAATTACTTTTTATATTTTAGGTGTTTAAAGATACAAAATTTTTAGAAAAATATCATAACTTATAAAATTGCACATGACCTTCATAAAATTTTTCAATTTTTTCTCCGCCCCTGAGGTAATCCTCTTAGTACATATAAATGGGTTTGGGAAACAATGAACCGCACCGAGTGTATGTTCAAGTCAACGCTCTTAACCCTTGGATTTGTGGTCCGAGCCCAAAAATGTCCCGTGTGCACGAGTGGGCCACAGTGAAATTATGTGACAAATTATTATGGCCTAATAATTATCTCTTTGCTATTATGCTAAGGAAATAAAGAATAAGAATGGTGACAAAAATGGGTTTTAAAATTTTCTATAAAATGTAAATAAACTTTTAAAAAAAATATCTTCAAAAAAAAAAAAAAAAAAAAAAAAACTTAAAAATATATGAAGTATTGGTTAATATTTCAAATAATGCTACTAGCAAAATCATGCTTGTACTACAATTTCACACTAAAAACACAAACATTAAACCTAAAAAATTTGTAACAATGAAGTGATAAAAATTGAAATTGATCATTAATGAAGCAGTGACAAAATGGGGAATAATCCCAAATTGGAATTTTTCCAAAAGTGGTTAGTTTTAGCTAGTATTAGTACCGAAATTTAATTCATATCAACCACTAAACAATTAAACATAACTTTGGATTCTTATCTATAAACCACTTAAAAAAAAAAAAAACACACTAAAGATTCTTAAATAAAAAAAAATTAACATCATATTCATATAAATTAGGTCCAATTCAGTCTAATTTGAATTTTCCCGGTTTTAGAACAAATCAAACTAGAAACCCTGATTAAAATTTTGCAAGACCTGGAGATCAGACCGAATGCAAACGGTTTTTTCGATTCCTTTTCGACTTTTTGTCTAAAGTGTCGGTCCAGTCTATTTTACAATGATACTTGGAAAAAGAGTGAAATTCACAAATTGATGGAATTAAGCTCTATAAGAGTATATAATATTCTTGGGGCCTTAACGCATGTATAACTAATTGAACGGGTGTTTGGAAAAGGATAAAATAAATACAAATTCTTGGGAGAGAAGGTCTCTTTGAGAGACCATGTTTAATTGGGTCGGTCCATTATATAGATTTTTTAACATATTGTAAGTAGACATTAAAAATACAATAAGTAGGCATTGAAAATACAGGCCCTCTCTTGAGAAACCGTCTATAGTATAGAACCCTCTCAAAAGAGCCCAACCCACATTCTCAATAATTTAGAAAAAAACAATCTAAAAACTTATGCCCGCAGTTGAGCTTATTTCGAATTGGTGTTATAACCTATAGAAGTTGGTGTTATAACCTATTGAAGTTGGTATTGTAACCTATTAAAGTTGGTATTTGGAGTTGGTGTTATAACCAACTAAAGTCTATTTGGAGATACCAACTTTTAATAGGTTAAATAACTAACTCTTACATGTTAATACCAACCAACTCCAAATAGGATACACAATGCGCATTTTTGTTTAAGTTCTTTTTCTAAGTAATAATGGGCCAATCCATTTGAGACGTGTCTCTTGTAAAGACGATCTCAAGTATAAATTTGTGTTAAAAATAATGTAAGTAAGCATTAAGAATACGGTAAGTACGTATTAACTTTTAATGGGCTAGACTTAATATACATGTGTCAAAGAGACGATCTCTCAAGACACTAGCTATAAAATAAATGAGCAAATTCAATAGAATATGCGTGTTTTTACTAGTTTTACTTTCTAAGAGACAAATAAATGAGTGTTTTTACTAGGTTGGATTTGACTCTATAAGTCAAGCCTAGGTCGAGTTTGATCCGAAAATATTAGCTCCATGTTCAATAGTACGTATTTGCTACCCTAAACTATTAGATTTAAAATAATACTTCCTTTATTTTTTTTACTTATATCCAAACACCTTTTCCGAGCAGTCTCATTTATTTTTGGGCCTCAGAGCAAAAGATAAAAATGAGCCCTTAAAAACTTAAAACGTAACGTATAATATAATATACCTTTTGTTTTTTATTGTTAATATTTAAACTACTTACAAAAAAGCACTAAAAATTCATATTACTTAGCAAAAAATGTAAATTATATATAAATTTAATTCAAATTAGTATCACTTATATGCATTAAAGTAAGTTTTTTAGGCCCTGGGCGGTAGCCCGCTTTGCCCTTGCCAATCGACGGCCCTGCACCTTTTTATGCAGTCCAATACGTTTGTCAGGTTGCTTATATTTAGAATTATACTCAACTAAAAATTATTAAAATTTGATATAATGAAAGTATTCGACGAGAAGAATAAAACAAAATTCCACGTGATTAGGTTTTTTTCTCGTTTAATAGCCACACTATGCAAAATAATATCAAATGATGAATAGTGTAAAAAATGGAAATGGTGCAACTAAAAAAACGGAGGAAGTATTAAGCTCGAATTTGAGTTTTATATACGTCATGAGTTGAGTCACGTTTTGATTTTTTTCAGAGTTAATGAACTTAGTTCTAATACTCAAAGTCTAGTATAACAACATTAGATTAAGTTTAATTATTTTAATTAGACCACCAACAAACCAAGATTCTTTTGGTTGAGAAGGAGTTTCAAATAGAATAAAGATTGGGTGAGGTTAGAGATATGGCTTTGAGTTTTATTTGAAAATATTTGCAAACCCGAATTTTTAATAGACGGGTTTGTTTGGTAAGCGGTGCTAAATGGTGGAAATAAGAATAATTTGTAATACAAATTTTCATGATATGTATCATGTCATTCCTATGATGATGAAAGCTTGATTATAAAAAATTTTGAGAAATTCCACATGGTAACCTTAAGGTTTTGGGTTTTCCACGTGGTAAATAAAACTTTTTAAAGATCTATGTGGTAAACTGGTAACCCTGAGGTTCACGTAATTGTTCCACTGTGACCTTTTGGAACAAAAAACGTTAGCAAACGTTAATTTTGAAGCTCTAAGGTTGTTGTACGTCTATTTATCCGACTCACCATTTCAAATGCCATCAGTTTCAACCTTTTCCACAAAACATAAACCTCAACTCTACCATCTTTTATCCATATCATATTTTTTTTTCCCCAAATCCAAATATTATAGAGTTAGGATTTATATTTTAGAAAAAAAAGGTTGAAACTGACGACTTTAAGAGTAGTTGATGTTGAAATTTAGTGCACCGGTTCATCAAATAAAGATTTGGGCCTACATGTTATCATCATCATCATGAGTTATAATACATATATATACATGTACAAAGAAGTTTCAACATCCGACCTTAGCTCAGTTGGTAGAGCGGAAGACTGTAGTTGTTTCAACTGAAATCTTTAGGTCGCTGGTTCGATTCCGGCAGGTCGGATATTTTTCATTTTAACTTTTGCTTTAATTTTTAGGCAGCTTAATCATATCATTATAATAATAAAAACTAATCCCTCATTACTAATCTTTATTTTTTTTTTTCTCTATTTTCATTGCTGATAACTGCATATTTTGATGACAAACTGTTCACAAACTATTATTTGATGCAATCAGAGATACAATTAATTAATTAAATTTTGGCTTAATTGATAAAAAGTGTAGGTGTTGGTGTCTTTAACATAAATAAATAAACAAGGATGTCTCGTTCATTTTTGAATCACATAACCAAAGAAGCAGATAATAGTTAAAAATAAATCAATATTTTCTTGATCTACTGAAAATAAACCAACCTCTTATTTATTTTTAATTAAACTCAACTATTAAAGATATTTGAAAAAAGAAACCGCAATGTTTGTAATATCTTTAAATAATTAGAAAAAAAGTAATAGTTTGATATATTTTCGGCAATATTCCCTCTGTTTCTTTTTGTTCTTTCCGTTTACTTTTTGCAAAGTTTTAAAAACAAATTTAAAACCACAATATCTCTAAATACACATAATAAAAAAATTATAAAAAATACATTCTATTAAAAAGTATACATTAAGACGAATCTTACAAGATCTCACATGGATATATTTTCAAAAATAAGAGCATTCATCAATTTCGTAGCAACAGTATTAAATGTTAATCACAAAAACTTGTGTGAGACCGCCTCACTTGTGAGACGCATTTTATTGGGCCGGGCCAATTGTACTTTTTTTTTTTTACCAATTTCACAAATTAAAATGTCAAATTAAGAGTTAAAAGACCAATTTTAAGACTTAAAAGATCAATTTCAAGAATTTGAAAGTGGCATTTTAAGACATGCAATTTGACAATTTTAAGACTTAAAAGGTCCATTTTAATACTTAAAAAACCAATTTTAAGACTAAAAAGATCAATTGCAAGACATTAATTTCTTATTCCTCAAACATTAAAGTTGATATTAAAAACATTGAAATTGACTTTTAAGTCTTAAAATAGGATTTATAAGTTTTAAAATTGTCCTTCTAAGTCTTGAAATTAATATGTCGGAATATTTTTTAAAAAGTTATTGGGTCTGGGCTATTTGTACGGCTAAGGCCGTCTCACAGGAGAGTTACTGAATGTTAATAAATAATCCATTCATTTTCACATGTTCACCTCAAATATAATTTACGAATTTCAGTGTCAAACTTTGACAACAATTTCTCATCAATCTATAAAAAAACATATTAACGTGAAATCTTATTAGAATCGTCTCAATATATACTTTTTAAATACCAACTTTTTAGAATTTTTAAAATTTACAATTAAAATTATTTAATTTTTAAGTTTGTGTTGAAATCTAAAAAAAATAAATTTGAAACAAATTAAATTTTAAAAAGTCATGAAACTATATATTCTACTCCATAATGAATAATAATCATGGATGATCGCAATATCGAATCAAAACAACTACATTTCTATAAATAACATCTGAAATGGCAATATGTGCTCCATAAAATAATCAATTGTACCCAAAAATAAGTTTAAAATCCTAACAAAATTGACAAATGTTGGTTGAAATTAAACTAATTTACGGGAAAGGGAAGAAGAAAATTGAATTCGGAGGTGTTTAGTATAAATATTTGTCAATGCAAAGAGCAAAAGCAGGAACACCACCTGCGCACTCATTATACCGAAGTGACTAATGCTGTTCCCGATTTCCATCCAACTTCCGGTATTCCGTACCTGTTCCATTTTCAAATTCATTACTTTTCCGATCTCTTCAATTTCCTACACTACGATGTCGATGGCTGGACACAGGTTATTAGGATCGGAATTCTACCTAGGATCGTTGAGGGGTTGAATCGAAATCGGTAGAATTGAATCGTAATATGTATTAATGTGCTTTGGATTACTAATATCAATTATATGTGTTCACTTTTTAAGGTGTAAATAAAAACTTATTTGACTTCATCTATTACGTTTTGAAAAAAAAAAGTTTCAGTAATCATTTTTAAACTGCAAGTCAAGAAAAATTTGTTATAAAGGTATCCATGTAGGAATGGATCGTAGTATCGTAGATACGTGTTATGATCCTACCACCAAATTCTTTAGCAAAGCATGATCGCACGATTCTACTACATTAAGATCCTATTTATGATCCAAATTAATTATCTATTTTTAGATTGTAAGATCGTAGAATTGTAGATTAGAATCGAGATTTTAATAATTATGAATGGACTGAAAATGAAATCAAAAAGATAAGTACAAAGTCGACGTACCAGGAAGAAGAAATGGATAGTCATGACATCGGAAAATAGAATGACAAGAAAGTACAAGCCCAAAAGCGGGACTCGAATCATTTTCGTTATAGCACTGAAGACACATCTGTACATAAGATTACGAAACGAAACAAAAAGCAGTTTAGCAAGCCATTGGCATATGCACAATGAAGCATGAAGTGCTGTGAGGTGCACTTACATTACGAGCATGAAGGGTATGAATAGTTTGAAGATCAGGAGTCCCGCCATCAAGAAAGGCTGCAATGTAAACTTGTCAGCGCTAGCATTGTTTAAAGATTAATCAAGCGTTTTGTAAAAAGTTAGTTCGGTCACTTACACTGAAGATGGTGATGAAGCGATAGACGGAAGAAATCTCAAAACTTGCAATACTTGCGAAGTTCCCCGTGCCAAAAAATGCAACATTAAACAATACCATCTGTGAAAAATCGAAATGTCGTTATCTACAATACCAAAGGGTAGAACCAGTGAAACATAATTCGCTAATTCATTTGCGTTTTGAATTCACGATTAGCTCAAAATAGCTAAAAATAGCCTAAATTCGAACTTATTCCACTTTTTCTGATTCGCGATTCACGAGGCGGCTAGCGAATTATGTGAAAATGGGTAGAACAGAAAAGAAACTAAACAACCATTTAAGGCTGGCTCTAGCCTCTTTACTTATACAGTTATACAATAATAAACAATAATCTTCTCCAAATGACAGTTGACGCTGTACTGAGCAATCTTTCATCCTAAACATACAAAATGATGATAAATTTGTTATCGGGCTTGTACACAACAAGACCCGCATAAGAGGAGATTTGATTACTCTTAGAACCAATGAGGTTTCATCCTAAAACAATTGGTATTAGAAAGAGTAGCCCATCAAGTATATATGTTAGTCAACCTCTCTAATTTTTCGATGTGAGATCATATGTGGATTATTTTCTAACAAATGAAAGTGAATCTAAATCCATGAAAAGTATCTTGAAAGTAAAGCAACACAAAAAAATGAACACATGTGGACTATTTTCTAATTTTGATTAAAATATTCTTCAGTTCGTCTTGTATGGGACCGTCTCACCATGAAACGCTCTCATATAATTAACTCATTCCTCAAATTGATCACTTTGAAATTGTAACTTTGTAAGTGATCACTTTAGCACACTAAATGTATACGGGTCAGCTAATAGAGATGGTTTATAATGAACCCTTTACTCCCTAATATGAAAAAGATAGAGATTAGGGCTAAGTGAGAGTAAAGAGTTAACAGAGGAGAAGAAATTGCAGATTACATCTTTATAATTATAGCTAACAAGTCTAACAAACTAGTCGCCATTTGCTAAATAATATTTCCTCCATTCCATTTTACTTGCAACACTTACCATTTTTTAAAGTTTCATATTACTTGCAACATTACTATTTTTGGCAAAAATAATCTACTTATTTTATCCTCACTTTATTCCTACCACATATCACCATCAATCATACATCATCCCATTAATTATTTAATATACCCACAAGTCACAACCACTATCTATTTATAATAATTTTTTTTATTTCTACCCCACATATCACCATCAATCATACATCATCCTTACTTTTACCATACTGATTGACAGCCCTTAAATATCGTGCCAAAACCTAATGGTGCAACTAAAATGGAACGGAGGTAGTATCTTTCTAGAAGTTTCATAGAAGACTATTCTGCCCCTCTGATATTGATTCATCACATTACCAGCCTCCCAAAGATCCACCTTGTCCTCAACGTGGGTAATAATCCGCATCAAAGTAGAGGTAAGGTGGCACAATTTCCTTATTTACTTTCCAACCATGTCCATAAATGTACTTCTTTGCTATGTGACTAGTGACATCATCATTTGTTATTACTAATGTAGCTAATGACAATATAACCTTAGCTCAACTCCTCAGTAATTCATTTCCTCATAAACCCCAAACCCCAAGTTCTTATCTCTAGAATACTCTTCTTTTCTCACCAACCCTAATTATTCTTTTTCCTTGCATAGAAAACTTCAATCAAGTAGAAGAAAGAAGAAAGATGAAAAAAGAAAGGAAAAACATGAAAGAAGAAAGAAGTGGATAAACTGGCAGCCAAAATGATTTTTTTTTACTGTTCTAATACTTAAGTACTAAGAAAACTAGTATTAATAAAATTTCATATTAATCAAAAACAAAAAATTGTATCCACAAGGCACACAAAAGGCGCACTTTTAGTTCACCTGATGTATCTTGCTGCATATAGACTCATGAAGTGTTTTTGTGGTCGCCTCTTAGCGCCTCGTGCACACTTTTAAAACACACATACTAGAAAGAAACATAAAACCGAGGACAAAACACACTCAATCAAGCACATTTAAAAGTTTTTTTCTTGGCTTTTATCCTCCCTTCCACCCAATAATAAGAGAAATTCTCTTATGATTTCCTAGAAGGTTAAGTCCAACCAATTATAAAATTAGACATAGGGGTGTCAAATGTCAATTGATTGGTTCTTAATTCTTTACATTTATCGGTAATTTTTCATATATTTTTTCACATATCGAGTCAAATTGTGTAGTGTTGAATTTAGCTCTATAACACTTAAGTATAGGTCAAAATGATTCGCATAGTTCCTTTACATACCTTAATGCAACAAGTTGCAAACATATAAAAGTATTCTATATGAACAAAGTCTCCGGTCTTTTTTGAAAATAATCAAGATCTAGATTCGAGAAACACAAAGCTTACTTCTTTACATATAGTGTATCAATCGATCATACTGATAAAATCAAGGAAAGCACATAAACATGGGGCAGTGAATAATCATAAATTTCAACGACGAGCATGAAGGAGATGGCTTACAAAGATCAGTACGATTCTTGCATCTGACAACTCCAAAGATCTAAACTCGTTCTCAATAGTGGCCTCTTCCACCATACTCTTTGAAGAAACTGAAATTCCACTTCGCTTTCTCAAATAGAGAATGGTATTTTCAAATAGTATCCATGCCATAAGTACTAGACCAAGAGCAGCATAAAAAAGTGCTTCATATCTAAAATTTTGAGATGTGGAAATGTTAGGAAGTTCAAGATTGATGACTACTACAGTTGAACACAATCGTATAAAGAAATGAAGAGAACAAGATACCCGATTGATAAAAGCAGAAAAGCTGGTGCAAACCCAAGGAAAATTGATGTTAATCTAGACAACAGGCAAGGGGCTGAAAATAAAGGAAGAATCATTGAAAAGCCTGTGAAAGGAAACAAGTGTTAGCAATACAACATCTGGAGAAGCACAACATAAAGATACTTAAGTCAAAAAGGGACTTAATAAGTTAAATATCATATAGCCATATACTCCCTGAACCACAAGTCTTCAAGTTATTTATCATGTTACCCTAATTTGAATGTACCAACTAATAGTGATATTACCTATAAACTATAGTGATAAATTATAGCATACAATGTGCACTTAAATGGAATTAATTTGTTTGAACTTTGTATTAACGGTAGGAAGCATTGTAGTAAATCAAGTGTTCTTAAAATCCGTCATCCAATCATTCTTGAAATTTGGAAAAATAAGATGGGACGGAGAAATTGAATATAAGGATCACTGATGTTTATGACCTTTGTCCTTTGAAAATTTTCACGTTTGGGTTTGGCAAAACATTTAAGGGCAGCTATTACAAGTGATTGAAGTTTTTGATATTGGACAAATAGAGAAGACAAGTGAAAGAGTTTGAATGAGAGAACAAAGAGGTTGATGTGAGGGAAAGAAAAAGAGAAAATTACTTGAAATAGCAGAGAATAATTAGCTTGGGGCAGCCCTTAAAGGAAAAAGTGAAAATCCTTGAGGGCCGGTGGTGGCTCTTAGAATTGCGAATCCTAAATCATTACCACAAAAACTTCAAGATACACACGTCAAACCACATATTAAAGTGAGCAATAAACATTGTGACGTGCAATATAACTAAGCTAGAAGGGAAATTAGATATAAAACCATCATAAAATTGAGAAGAGTATCTGAGAGAGAACATAAATTAAGCAATCATCATCTCAATCTTTCATGAAATGAATAATTCATAAAATATTAGGTTAGCTTAGCCCAAGAAAATCAACTACAGAAAGAGGCCAGTAACATTCTTGAAGATAAACGAACAACTAATAAAACATCAATAGTGGTAACAAAATTACTCATTTCGTTTGCGATTCAAATAATTAAGGTTGTGTCATCGATTATAGTACAAGTAACCCACAAGTACACCCACATAAGCGCCACACTTCAACGAGAAAGAAAGACTTTATAAGGTAACAAGTGTAGGGTACGGTGAAATTTAATGGAAGTCTTTCTTTATTTTCTTCTTTATACCTTCTTTATTTTAGAATAAATAGTGTGGGATAGGGTGAAAATGAGAAGAAAGACCATACCTGCAACAAACCAATTTATTAATTGATGAATCACAAGTAATTCTTGGTTTTGCGTTCTGTGAGATGTTGCTAGAAAGACCATCAGTGATGATATACCCACCAGAACAGCCTACATATATTGGAGACAAAGCATTAAGACTTGTTCATCTAAATGATGAGAATGAAGTCACGTTGAATTAAAAATCTTGCAAACATATCTATTCTCTGTTTATATAGGTGTGAGATGCACCAGTTGGAGCCAATGCGCAAGGAGCAAGGCGAATGCGCAAACTTATCGCACTTTTTTGCTCAAAAGCTTAAAAAACCATACTAAAGCATATTTGAGACCTTAAAGGAACACGGTATTCATATTATAATTGCATAAAAGATCAATAAATTTTGTTATCATTGCATTATGCTAATAATATAGCTTAAATGATACAAGAGGACATCTACCACATTCTAATGTGGTTTGCGTTCTCTCGAATTGTCATCACATTGTTATCAGAGAAGAAGAGAATAAAAAGATATGAAAAACCCAGAAGGAGAAAAGAAAAAAATTAAGAAATCAAATGAAAGAAAATGCAAGTTGAAGAGAAAAATTGAAAGAAAAAAAATCAGTAGACAGAAAAGGATGGAAAATCAAAGATGAAAACTGGACCAAGAAAACATAAGAAAAGCGCTAAAGAAAACTTTTTTCCCCCTTCTCTCTCTCTCTCTCAACGAAAACCAAAGAAAATCATATTTTTTCATGTCAGACTATTGAAAATGATTGCTATCTCGAAATAAAAAACAAAAGCGCCAAAATCAAGAGGCGCAAAAAAGCTCGCGTTTTCTGTATTGCTGAACCAAGACTAAGAATAACAATTTTTCTAGAGCCTATGGTTTAGCAAGTATCTATTCACCTGCACATGGAAAAGCACTCTGAACTTGGGCTTGATCAATTCAGGATTAAGAATATACTGCCAATACTTATTCTCTTTATAGCGTAGTTCTAACAATCTTGAAGCTAGTCCAATCAAAATAATCAGAGCTCCACTTGCAACACTGTTTACAAGAAAACTAAACATCAGCATCCATATCAAAATTCATCAATAAACCAGTTGAACCCAAATAATCTGATTTCATTGTCAATTGTCCAGATATATTAATCTAAAAAGTAATAGTAAGCATCACGTCTACAAATCGTAGAAAGTACATGAATAATGCTATCATGGAGAACTAAATTTATTATAAATAGTGTAGCAACATTTTGCAGTGTAAGATTGATACTAGAAAACAACATAATCAACTAAAATCAGACAAAAGATTCTATGTAAACTACTCTCTTAGTATGTATTTTTTCGGACTTGAACAGTTGATCTTTTAAGAATGAGAATAAATTTGAATTTAGCACAAACTTTTTCAGTCGAATCAATTATTACCAGATCTCCATTTATCACTCAATTATTTTCTTCTTATTTAAAAGTTGGAAGGATCATCAAAAAAAAAGTTTCTGGTCCATGCTATGTCTACTGTTCCAAGCTATGTCAACACAAACAAGATAACGAAAGAAGGTAACATTAAGCTGTAAGCCTGCAACTAAGAGGCATAGACAAGGAGTCGGATGTGGAACACAAGTAGACAAATTGAGAAGTTATCAATGAAAATGGAGATCAGACTCCATTTCTAGATGAAAGGTTACAATTCTGAAATCTGAACTAAGGGTGTTAGCCTGAAGAGACTATAGTCCACTGTGAGAAGATGTGCCTACCAAGAGTAGGCTGATAAATTATCAACAATGTTGGGATTTGGAATGAAGCTTCAAAAATCAAATTCCAATACATAAGCTGTTGTGAGCATTAAACTAAAAAGGGGGAAAATTTGGTGAATGGGTAGACATCTATTATATGAAAGGCAGAAGACTTGAATCACTTGACAAGCCTTACTATCCGAAGTTGTACTCCTGTATTTTAAGAAAGTCCAGAGCGTAGAACGATATGAACGAATTGTAAGAGATTGGTTTCTTAATGAAAAAAGAACTTTATTTCTGTTAAGCAGATGTGCCACTCCTTCAAGACTACAACCATGGAGAAATTTATTGTGCCATGATAAGACTGGCATAAGCCACCTAAGACAGATGTTGAAAGTAGAATGGAACATGCAAATATGCAATACCATTAGACCCATTGATAAAGAGAAAGAAAAAAATGGGCAACGCTTTTAATTTGCAATCAGTTATCAGTTTCATGTAAGGTAGAAAGCCTAGAGCATAAAGAGTTGTACTAGACCTGCAGCTAAATTGGCTGCTGAGGTTGAGAAGTAAAGGCAGGTAAGAGAAACAATTAAACAAACAACTATGACAGCCTGTATGTCAAGTCCTTAGCAGACTCTCCATATTTTCTGGTTCAATAGAACTGCTATTGCATTTGACAAGGGATATATAGCTAGTGATCTCTCGTGAAAATTGTGTTTTAAGTAGCTGTAGAAGCTGGAAGAAATGCTTGCATAACCTCCAAGTGCACAGGAAGAGTATTTCTTATCAATCCTATCTAGAAGGTGGCCTTTGAATAATCATGGAACTTTATGAGTTTTCGAGGTTTGTTGGCGCTGTCGCTGGGTATATGTATTTGACAATAACATGATGTATACATTGTTTTGCAATTAATAACTATTACTATGGCTAAAAAATTAATGGTACCATTGGTGGCTTATGATGAATCACAGTATTAAAAGTTTACCAACACATGGCTTCTAAGTAGGAAAACAAATCAACGATAAATCAGGTGAAAACTTACACTAAGGATGTATTGTCTGGGATTTCCGCAGGCATTAACGTGAAACTTGATAAAAACCAACATGACACCCACACAAACCCTGGTATCCATGATTTCCAGGGAATCACAAAATGAAGATAAAAGGGAGCAACAGTACCCACAAGTAGGAAGCACCAGGTGTACAGCTTCCTTTCTGTGAAGCTGTTTACCTGCAAAAAAGGGGCAACAGTTTAAGTCAAAGGATGTTTCTGGACTATATCATAGGCAAACAATATAATGTAGAACCAGCAATACCAAAAATTCAAGAACAATGATTGACACGGCACAATACGCTAGAAGTTTGATTATATAAACAAGTTTCTCCTTCCACAAGCTTCTCAGCAAAGCAACTATAAACTGGTATTGACTTAGAATTTGTGTCCAAAGAAAAACAGTCATGGCGGTGTAAGCATGATAGAGTGGAGGAGAACGTTCAACAAGAAATAGTATGGATAATGTCCCCATTAGTAGAGCTCCAAGAACATAGACCTGCAAGTGAAGAAATTGTAATGTTGATGTTATTCCATACATGCAAATAGTCTGAAAATGGAAACTAACATTTCTACTAACACTCTGCCTCATACATTAGACATGAGTACATGACAAAAAAAAAATCCAGACTTAGATCTTTGGAAAAAGAACATAGTAGTTGTAATAACAAGCAACAAATTTGATCATTGGATTAGGAACAAAGCATTTGGGAATTGTGATGACAAATGATGACAAAACAAACAGCACAAAGTAATTATATGTATCGAAATTTTTTGATAAAGAGCAATTCATTAAAAACCTCATATAAAATCAAACACTCTGCCGCTTTACTACAAGCTGAAGGCCATGCCAAAGTCAAAAAAACACTTACTAACCAAAGGTGTACAAACTAAAAGCTCAGTTTAAGAAGGTCAGATACTAAATATCTTAGGTAAACAAGCACAAAATCAGCTACATTCGTGAACTAGGACTTACTGAACAATAATTCTTTTTCATACTCATGTATTTGGGCAAGAGGTTACCGCATATGCTAGTTATCTGAAACACAATAACAGAATGGGTTTGGAGACAAAAGCACATTTAATGTAGAACACTACAATTTTAGTAATTATATACCACATAAGAACATTTTCTTGACTACTTCAAGCTATCATAATTTTTTCCTAGAAAATAATTTTAAAGTTATAGTGTTTCAAGTCTAGCAAAGACCACAACAATGGAGGGCACCACCACTGAGTACTCTAATATTGAAAGGCAGTCAAATTATCACACGAACAGAACACTCTTTGTTGTATGACAAGGAGAAATATACAGAATCGATTAGTAACGACAAACACAAGTAAGCATGTATTTATCCATACCTTTCCAATCTTATTCGATTGAGCAGCATCCGCATTGTACATTATCTGATCAGGAAAACTACTGTATGATTGCATCACGTGGACAACCAGATAAAATATCCAACCAAGATATCCAAGAGTCACTACTGTCATCAGCATCATCCAATCATAAGTTTGGAAATAATGCAGTCCTTTAAGTGCAAGTGTTCTGAGGTTCTCAGATAATTCCATCGCATTTTTGTATTCTCTCGCTGAGATCAGCTCTTCAATTCTATCCAATACTAGCGTATAATTGTCTAATGGCTTGAAAGGTTTAAAGTACAAAGAATGTGACTGCTTTATATCTAATTATGTCAAGGAAATATCATGAAATATATTACACATATTTTCCAAAATCATGCATGATCGCAAGAATAATTAACTAGGAGTAATCGCTAGCAATTAAATGTACATAAGAATGATCATGTATAACAAGATACAAACATATATGAGGAGCCATAACACCACAAAAGAAAAAAGAAGTGTGCATAGAAATAAGTGATTAGCAGCAACAACTATAATGACAGGAATCCAACATAAATGTAGTCATCAGTTTCTGGAGGTCAAGAATTATATTATACTTCCAATAACCAATAAAGGAACTAATTATTTATTATGATTGAAATCCTTTCACCTGCTAGAAAACCATTTATTAAACATATATTTAGCCCTTTGAAAGATTAATTCACTGATCCGCCAATGTATTTGCGAGCCAAGGCATGCAAATTACAAAGTTTAGGCCATTTTGGGCTAATATTTAAAGTAAAGGTTGCAATTAACGAACTAATATGTAGATTCTGGCAGTTATTAGGTTAACTGTTAGCTGTATGTTTCAGTATATCAAAAGCCACAGCCCAACAAAATAGTTCTCTAAAAAACAGCAACGTTGAGCATAGAAAATGCAGCGAAAGTTGATACTCTCAACCTTAAGTAAAAATTATGATGAAGGATACAGGACTTGCGAAGAAATTGGTTCAAAATTTGTTTGGTATTAGCAAGCACAGCTTCAACTTCTTCTGCCTGGAAGCTTCCAGTTAGTGAAACAAAGTTACACAAAGGAATGGCAAGAAAAATGTAAAATAATCCGTCATACTGTAAGATATATTAAAATGACTAAACATTGAACTTACCTCACTGAAATCAATATAGTCGAGAGGCAAACTTCCAACAGAATTCACAGGGCATGGCAGACCAAGTAGGGTGGACTGCAAAAAGCCAAATGAAAAATGAGAGCAGATTCTAGGCAGTGAACAGAAAAGAATCACCAAAATAAACAATGAAGTTAATAACCATCAATGGTGAAATATCAGCCTGATTGACATCCACCCTCTCTATGCCATTCAGACCCCATTCATTTGGCGTTGGTGTGTCATGAGAATGTTCATCGACAAAACGAAAACCACAATCAGAATGGTTGCTGGAGTTAGGTTTGGGAGTTTTCACTCCTGCTCCCCAAGCAACAAGGGGAGTATCAGTGTTTGTTGGATGTCCATCCCCATGACTACCTATACATCAAACACAGCAAGTCAGCACAAAAAATGGAAGCATAAGACAATCTGACATAAATATGTAGCACTTCAAAGTGACGGACTGCTGCCAGTCTTCCAGTTGATGTAGCTTAACGTCTGTCCCAAGATTAAACGAGTCCTAAAAAGTTTTTTACATTACCCCCTCTGTTTCATTAACATGTAGAGGTTATTGACAACTGCAACACTTGAAGTCAAAGACAGCAGGGGAAAAGGAAAAAAATAAACATGTCAAAAGAGTCGGATGGGGGAAGAAGAAACGCTTCATTAGAAGAACTGAAGAAGAATGAAGTGAATGCATAAAGAAAATTCTGGAACAGATAGAATCATATGTACAAATATCATCAATCAATTTTTTATTGATAAAAAAATATTATATTAATGGGAAAAACAATCAAAAGTATAGATAAAGGATGAGAAGTCCCATTGCAAACAACTAAAATCTACATTACAATTTCCTAATTGCTCTTACAAAGATCACTGATAGTAGCGTGCTCAAAAAGATCATTTGCTCTTGCCTATAAGTTAGTGACGCTAGGAATTTAGTTTTTTGCCATATGATTTCCAACGGAAGGAAAAGATCATTAAACATTAGTCTCTTCTTCTGCAATTAAATGGACCAAACCATTTGAACTCCCTCTTATTTCCAAAGCCCCGGTGATGAAAGACTAGAAAGTTTTTGTAGAGTTCCCAAATGAAAAACCCATGGAAAGAAGCCTGGTTTATAGCTAATTTACTACTACAGACACCATTTATGATTACATTGCCGGAAGGATTAGCCTCAATCAAGAGCATTCTTTAGTGACAGGAACTCCTACTATTATCACGATTATTACAACTCACAAGGTTGAAGTTTCCCACTGAATTAACCAGATACTAAAAACATTCTAGCTCCTCTTATGCAGTGACTGACAAATTATAACAAACATGAATTCAAGAATGGCCAATTCATTAAGTAGAAATTTACATGTTATTGGTTTTGTTGAGCATGAATACTCAAGGAAAGTTTGAGTTCCTATGTATATTCATTTCCTGCTCCATATGGAAAGCCAGTGAGGTAGTGGCCACACTCGTTAGTGAGCTAATTACTTTTTGCTGAAGAGCTTTTATCAACAAAACCGCAAAAGTTCGGCGTATGCTGAATGTCAAAGAGGATTGATCCTCAAGTTGATGGTATTCCGTTGCTACATGCCTACATCAATTGCCTATGCGCAGTTGCTGAATATCTCTTTTTCCCTTTTCTCTTGTCAAGGTTGGTCATTTGAGATACCATGCATAATTTAACACACTTTGCTCTTCCCTCAAAACTATCAAGATAAGAAAAGAACAAAAAACAATAAAAGAAAAATGCCACACGGATAAATTTGGGCCTCAATGGGTTTTATTTTGTGGAAAAAGTCCTTGGTAATAAGCTAGCGAACCAAATAATCACTACTAGGGTGTCACGGATTGGACAAAACACGTTCTCCTATTCAATGTTTGATTAAGTGGAAATAATCTAGGGAGCTTATTCTTTGAGATCTTAAGTTATGTAGGGAGGTTCATGCTTAAAAAGCAACAAGGTCTAAGCCCTTTGACATTGATTTAGCTATTGATTAAATTTCTTCTATACCTTTTGGCTTTTGGGACTAACATTTGCTCCTTACACAGAATTGTAATGACTAGTGAAAGTGTTTTTGGTGCATGTTATTCGCTGACAATATTGTGCTCGCAGCCAAGACTAGTGAGGAACTCAATGAAAGGCTAAAGCATTGGAGGACGACTTAAAATAGGGGGCAGCAAACGCGGTGGTGTGTGATAGGAGACTCGTGAAAGAGTGTTGGCAGTTAAGAAGATATTTGAGCATAATATGGATGTAGAAGAGTGCACCTACGCCTTAAAATAGGGGGCAGCAAACCATGATGGATTAAATTGGGAAGCAAGTTTTAAGAGTCACTACAAAAATGCGTGAAAGTCAAATTGAGATGTTGGACATGTGCAAAGAAAGCTCATAGACAAGCCGGTGAGAAGGATGGAAAACGTCATGGTTGACAGAAAGAGAAGTCACGGTAGACCTAAGAAAACGTGGAAGGAGCAAATTAAGGATGACATGTGCAAGCTGGACCTCTCTGAGAATTTTACTAGAGATAAAACTAGTTGGAGATGTCGTATTTGTGTCTGTCCTAGACCATGGATAGTCACCAACGCCTATACCTATGCAAATGTGCCTTAAATATTGTTTTAACCTTTATGATTGCATTTTTTTAATCATATTATTGGCCTTAATATTTCTCTTGCATTGTTTTCGTCTTGTCTTGTTGTGCAATTTTCTTTGCAGATCTTTCTCAAGCCGATAGACTCTTTAATCGTATCCTCCTTTATGAGGCTTGATGTGCAGTCTTCCATCTACCCCAAACTTTGATCATAGTTTCTATGAGCGGGATATACTGGTGTCATGATCATGATTCAGGTGTACATACTTCTAAATAATCTAAAATTTCAAGGAATAGGAAAAATAGAACATGCGCTATAGCCTCGTAAAAGTTGAAGCAAGAAGCCAAAGTATCTACTTAGATTCAGTTAACTTTGGTGGTTTTTTTGTTCATAGTTCATACTAAGGAAAAGAAGATACTCCTACTATCTTTTTTTCATTTGAAATTCTTTAAAAAAGTTGGGTTTATGATAAAAAGAAAGGAATCACCAAAGGTGCCACTGCAACCCCTTGGAAGAAAAGGTTTGTTGTTGTCAAACTTATATTACAACTATCATCCTTTTACACCTCACCAGCGTCACCACTCACCAATCACCACTACCCTCCCCTACATCCCTATCGCTACAATACCATTGACTTTTGGTCCTTTGTTCAAAAGGAGGAGCTCACCTCATGACATCTGACAACCTCAACTCCCACCAAATTTTCACCTAGGCTTAAAACTAGAATGGGAAAATTCATATAGTGGAAGGGTGGTGAGAAGGCGTTGCCGCGTTTGAGCCTTGGCAATAGGATGATTAAAGAAAAAAAAAAAGTTGCAAAATGATGGGAGATTGAAAGGGTATTTCAGAACTACATCGATCATGACATAACTTTTTTTGTATTCTTTTCAACTTTTGTAGTCTTTAAACGTGATCACAAAGGGGAAGAGAATGTTAAAATTGTCAACCAATCATCAACCATGGAGAGTTAGCCAATCAGGGTATTGACTCTCATTCCATTCCATCGTTCATATGAAGAACTAGCCCTTGAAGAAAACAGAAAGGAAATATAGAAAAAGTAAACATACAGAAATCAAGTTTGAAGAGTCCAGAATTCTAGATATTCTGACCTTTGTCACTCATTCCGTGATCAGCTGTAAATATGTATGCTGTGCGATTGTCCTTGAAATGACCTTCAACTAGATCATAAACTCTCTGTGCTATCCGGTCCACAACCTTAACATTATTAAGATAGATCGAAGAGAATGGGCGATGAGCATGACCATTCGAATCACAACCAAGAAGGTGCAAAAAAATGACGATTTTGTCCTGCTTAAGTAAGTGCTCCAAGTTCTGGTCACCCTTTGACTTATTTAAAAGGTTTTGAAATTGATCAAAGGACCATTCATCCAAAAAGGATGCATCTGCATAATTAAAGCACTCCATAAACACCAAGAAATTACAGTTAAATAAAGTTTCACACAGCACCATTCCAGTGGTTACTAAGGTACATGGAACAGACACAGTACATACTAATATCAGCAATTACATCAAATTCTTTCACTACATACATCATTCTTGTACAGTGCATTAACTTGCGCTATAACTTATACCTAACTTCAAGCATTTCAGAAAAACAAAGTCCAATTACACTATGTTAACCATTTAAAAAGGTAGAATACTTTTTCGAGGATTATACTAAAAAGTCTTGTGAGGCCTGGTTCAAAAAAACTTCCTTACAAGTTTCAATAAATGAAAATAAGTCTGGTTCAACATACTTCTTTCAAGAAATCAATTGACCATTATGGAGACCAATTCTGCATGAAATTTGGACTCAGCATCGAAAAATTTCCAATCCTGTTCAAAAAAGGCACCTCACATATGCTGTTTCTTGTTCTTTACCAGTGACAACCCTAGGTATTTTTGTCAGTATCCAACAGATCAGCCAAATTTTTACTATCAATACAGGTTGGTTCCTACTCTAAACTAATAATGATGATAGATACAACAAATCTCCTTGTACTGTTAAGGAAATGAGTACATCAAGTGCAATCATTTTGGGACAATCAAAACATACCACCACTTGAATGTCATCCAAAGCTCATCACACGCATCAACATCACTTCACAACAAAAATATCAAAACCATAAATATTAGGCCCTTTAATCCTCACATATCAAAAGGTTAATCCAAGATTTAGTATTAGGGTATACATCAGCACACAAATAAAACACCTAGTTGGATTACCAGCAAAACACCATCAGTGAACAACGATGGGCGATGAGAAACTACAACAAAGTATCATAATAGATAGAAAAATAACCAGTTGCAAAGTCTTCAAATTCATGAGGATATGAATTCCATGTGCTATGGGGTACGGCACCACAAAATATCGGTACAATATCTGGGCTTCCATATGAAATTGTATGACGACTGCGGTTGAATACTGAATCAAATTCAACTGGATTAGCTTTCCAACCTGCACAGTTAGACAAAGTACTTATAGACTTTCATAGTTGACCGATATCTACTCAAACAAAGAACCAAATAAGTTAACAAAAGAGATGAAGAAAAACCAAGTAAAAACCTTTTGTAACAGCGCTAGGATCCTCATAAAAACCAGCTATAATAGCAACATGTCCAGGCCTTGATTCTGTTGGAGGTCTAGCATGGGAGACACCCCAGCGCCCACGTTCTTTGATCACCTTTCTGAGGAAAGGTGCTCGGTAATTTCCTTCTTCATCCGGCTCAAAGAATTTATCAGCTCGTAAACCATCAGCTGGCAGTATTATCGAAATGTCATCATACATCCAAGTGACGGAAACAATATACAAAAAGTTGTATTCCAATTTCCACACCCTAATTATTAAATAACTAACAGCAGACACAAAAATGAAAAACAAGAATAACCCTGCTATAAAACAGCAAAAGTTAATGCATTACAGAAGCATAATATAACCATGAAACACAACATAAACTTGGTTCAAAGCTTCAATTTACTACTAACCCACATCACATTTACTAAAGAGATAGTATAACAAATTGAAGAACGCTACTAATATGTCAAAACCCAAGTGTAATAAGGAGTAGACTTCAAGAAAACTAAAGCAAACCCAAATCATAATTTCCAAAATGATGAATTTTGAAAACCCATAAACAGAAAATCAAAACGAAGTGCCTAAACAACCCAGATAAATTCAATTTCAAGAACATTAATAAATTCACTGAAATCAAGCAAAGTAAAGGGAAATAACAGAAAATACCAACTATAAGAACGAGGCGTTTAGCAGGGGAAGAAAAGCGGGGTTTGACTGGATCCATGCCATGAACAATTGGAGTTTTGAAGTAAATATCGAAAATGCTTAACATATAAACAGCATGAAGCACAACACCCAGAACTACCAGCCATTTTTCTCTTCTTTTAACCCAGATTTTGCTTGTTTTAGTCTTCTTCTCCAATCTCATGCTTGATTCACTCACATCGCTGCCCAATATTCCATCATTTCTCAGCTTAATCTGTCTCATATTTCCTGCACAGATCGTTGGAGGATTAGAATTGGAGTTGCTGAATTCCTCGATTTGATCATGAATCGGGCAGTGCGGTTTTGTTGAAGCTATTCTATGCTCTTTCCCACTGAGTTGAGAGACCTGGGTGTTGTCAATGCAGACTTTCGAGCTAATTGTACGTATTGCCTTGTTGCCCGTTGGAATAAGTGTTCAAACCCCAATCCAACACTACTCGAACAACCTGCCCAAATCGAAATCGACCCCGATCGAACCGAATAAAAGTTTTATAAAGTTTAAAACACAATCGTTTCGATTAGGAAACCAACCGAAGCATATATGTTCGGGGAAAAGGAACCGGAGCGTGGGTTGTCTAGACCATGAAGTGACTTGAATGGTCAAAGTTGGGCGGGAAGTGATCTGATCTGGATGCGCTGGTCTAGAGTGTCATTTTTTGGACGGAAATCTTCAGTTCTAAATGCTGGATGAACTACTGAGAAGCTAAAGGGTTTAACTTATTAAAAAAGTTAAGAGATATGGGGAGATTTGCTGAGATTTGGATCATTAATGTAAAGTAGAAGCAGCAAAGTAACTTGACTGTAATTCTTCTATAATCATTGTGTATTAGATACATGCAGTCATTGGGAATGTATAGAGGTCTCACCGTTTTATAAAAGGTCGAGCTTGGCATTTGATGAATGGTTTTAAGCCTATGAGAAAAAGGAACACGTGGAGTATTTTAGTCGCCTTCACACAAAACCCTAGGGGTGTGTTCCAATGTTAATAATGGTAATATCACAAGGTCAAAAAGAACATTCAGTAGACAAATGAGTAAGATACATACTCTAAATATAAATAGGGAACTCATGCATCAATATTTCAAGTATCATTATCGTCATCTTACCCAATGTATTCCGCTCATAAAAAACTATGGGTAGGGTCTAGGGAGGGAAGGACAGCGGCAACCATAAGGAGAATGCGACTAAAAAAGAGTCCCCCGACTCGAGAAACAATAAAAAAGGTTCCTGCGACAGGGAGATAAAAAGAAACTCGAAAGATAAAATTAAAAAAAAAAACAAAAAACAATTATAAAAAAGAAAATAATACTACTACTACTAATAAAGGAAACGAGAGGAAGAAAGCAGAAGGTATTAAAACCCTAGAAGGTACTCTAAAAGGAAATCAGAAGTCTAAAACATGGATATAACGCCTCCAACTACTCCTTTCCCTAGTTAGGTCCTTAGAGAGGGTTAACTTGTGTAGGTCGACTTTTATTTGCTCGTCCCAACTTTTCTTAGGTCTTCCTCGACTCCTTTTACCCTCTACTATAATGCTTTCGACCTTCCTCACAGGGGCGTTGAAACTCTTTCTCTGCACATAACCAAATCATCTCAATTTATATTCGCGCATTTTCCTAGAAATAGGGGCAACACCTAGTTTGTCTCTGAACTTTTGGTTCCTAATTCGATCCATTAATGTGCGCCCGCACATCCATCTCAACATACGCATTTCAGTGACTTCCATCCTGTAGAAACACTTAGAGACAATGAACTGTAACAAGAGGGAGGTGAATTGTTACTTTCGCCCTTTGAGTATTTTTAGCCCTTTTTCTTGCGGAATTATGAATAACAAAAATACTCAAGACAATATAAAAGAAAACTATAAAAGGAACACCAAGATTTAACGTGGGAAAAAGAACCACGACCCACTAGGGATTTCTCTTCTCTATTATTTTATGTAAATCACTCCTCTATTACATAAAATAATTTCTCCTACTCTTTCTCTTCTCTCTACTCTTTTTCTTCTCTCGGTAACTCCTTACCGTTTCTCTACTCTCGGTAACTCCTTACCGTTTCTCTTCTCTCTACTCTTCTCTCTTCCCTTTAGACTTACCCAAGTCTAAATAACAAATTCACTCAAATAAACCCTTTACAAGATTTATCTAAAATGGATAAATCAAATCAAGAATAGCACAAGGATTAAATCTTGGAATTAATTAGCAATTAAAATCAATCAAGATTTCCTCTTCTTTAATTTTGAAAACCTCACGAAATATTTTGGACACAAATATTTTCGGGAAAACAATTTTCTCTCAAATGATCACCAAATGTGCCGGTTGTAGAAAAATCCTTTAAATAGATTTTTAGATCTAATTTACCCATAATCCCATGATCAAAGATAGTGGGAGTTGAGGGCTAATTTACGTGAGAGAGTGGTGAGGAAAGTTTGGTGGTTACTCCAAGTTTTCTTGTTTTTTAGCTAAAAATAGCTAAGACAATTTAAGAAAACTAATTTTAAGATCCTAATTTTAAGGAGTCTTTTTAGGAGTTAGTTATCTTAATTTCTTAATTAATTTCCTTGTGCATTCTAGACTAATTCATCCGTACAACAAAACTAAAAAAGAAAAATAAAAATTAAAAATTATTTTCTTAATTATTTTTGTTGACTTCTCCTCTGACCGTTGATCTGGGAACACTGCACTGTCTCCGATTGACCAAACTTCGAACTCTGACTTGATCTTGGAACAGTTACTTAGTAATCCCTTTTCAACGCTTAATGGTCCATCAACGACCCTTATAAAGATCGGATATTTGACCTATCAAAACAATCTCAAAGACAAAATATGTTTGTTTATTAAAGTTTATGTTATCATCAAAACCAAATGGGCCAACACATCCTATGTTCAATACTCTTCTTCACAGGCCAACATTCGGTCCTATATAACAAAACTGGTCTAATTGCCACCCGGTAGAATTTTCCCTTTAATTTACTTGGGACCTTCATATCGCATAGAACCGCAGTGGCTGCTCGCCACTTGAGCCAACCCGCCTGGATACAATGATTTACATCTCCGTCAATCTCCCCATCCCTTTGAATGATTGATCCTAAATAATTGTACTTAGTCGTTCTTTTAACAACTTCTTCACCAATGGACACATCTAGTTCTCCTACGGGTAATGTCCTGCTAAAGTCACAATGCAAATACTCAGTATCTAATTGTTAATAGTGCAAGCATTTACTCTCAAGTATTTATTAAACTTGATGTAATATTTGTTGGGATGAGTTATCCCACATTGACAAATTGAAGATCATATGCACACTTTATAAGTTATTGGAGTTCTTCCCATTGCCATAAGGTTTTGGAATAGCATATATATCTCCTTGGCTTATGAAATGTGTCAACGTCGTGTTTCCCGTTATTGTGCTAGCATTCACAATAAGTTCAGCTTAATTTAACATGGTATCAGAGTCAATCGTTCGATCAAAAATTAGAAAATGGTAGGAGGGTGTTGGGATGGGTTATTCACATCGACAAATTGAAAAAAAGGATATTAGTTATGATAATTTATTAAGACCGTCTCATCATGACGGCTAAATATGGGCTAGCACAATTCTAATTAGCTTTTTAAAAAAGAAGTTTAGATGTAGATTAAAAATTTTATAAATCTCTCAGTGAAACGGTCTTATACAAGACTTAGATTAGTTATTACAAAATAACGGTATTACTTACCACTATATCAAAACAAACAAAAGGTTAAGGATATGCTAATAGGATCTCATTAGTCATTACCAATCCATAAAAAGCTTTACCAAACAATCTCATAATATTCAGCAATTTGCATATTTATGTTTGTTTGTTAGCATTTGTTTTAGACTCTTTAATCATCTTTATTAAGTTTTTATGTTATATTTCAATATTTCATGTCCATTTACATTCAATTCCCTTTAAAAATTAATTTGAGAGCTTTTTGACATGTGGGTCAAACACAAAAGGACTATTATCATATATTAGTCATTATTATTGTTTTTAAGTATTGAAGGGTGGTTATTAGTATATAGAAGTATATTTGAAGGGAAAAAATAGTTCACATAAAAAGGTGTTTGGTATATAAAAAATTAGAATAGGAAACGGATTCAAAAAAACATATTTATTACATTGTATTTGTTTGCTCAAAAATGTAACAATATCCGTTAAATAGAGATAACTACTACTGTTACTTTGTTACCAACCCTCTACCACCAGTAACATCTAATAGAGGAAATGTTTGGGAAAAAAAAGCTAATTGAATTGATTTTGTCAAAGAACCAACTCAACCAAAAGTTTAAGCTGATGATTGAGGCCCCAAGATATGTTATGCAACACAGGCCCTCCTCATACCTGGTGCTAAATATTCCACTTTTAAATGAGGGGTGGTTAAGATTCGAACCTGTGATCTGTTGTCACACTGGCTTCTGATACCATGTTAAGAAACCATCTCAACCAAAAGCTTAAGCTGATGGTTGAGGCTCCAAGATATGTTATGTACTCTAAAAGAATTATGTTGGTGGATTGCAATGGCTTATATATATGGGTTTAAGAATGTTGGAGGTTTGATGCATTTCAGCATTTGCCTTTTTTTTTTTTAATACGTATTCTCTTACATCTTTTTGTACCAAACAATAATTAACAATAACACTTCAGAGTACCTTTAATCAGCATAACATATTCCATTTCCATTACATTTCCACTTCTTATACCAAAAACTCCCTTATATAGTTATATAAAATGAACCCAAAATTTATATTTTGCCCGGCCTTAGAAAGTTCAATATCGAAATTCAAAGCATGATATAGTAAAAGTACCTATAATATATGTAATCAACAAACAAAACAAATACTCCCTTTAATTCACTACAAATATGGGATATTAAACTTTTGACATTATTCACATATTACCCTTAATTTGTATTTCATTCATAATCTATAAATTAAAATAAAATCAAGTGAGATCTTGTTTGATTCATCTCAATGCAAAAATTATGAATATCCACTTTTTATAATATTTAGTTATATATAGTATGGGATATTAAGCATTGAATAAGTCATTGAATAACGTTAAAAAGCAAATGTCCCATTTTCAGTGAATTAAAAAGAGTATTACCTACATTTTGATTTTTGAATACTTACAACTAATTGTACTATATAATGAAAAAATATAGTTATTAGTTGACTACATAGACTCACATGAAGAAGACATCTATATTGAATATTTCATGGCCATGAGAATCTTAAACAACACAAACCGACATACAAAAGCCTTAGACAATATCACATTAATAATTAAGACAGTCCATTAAATTAAAGCATTGGTACAATACTTACTAAATTATTTAAGTCACCCTGCAAGGCTTAATTACTAGCAGAAGATCAGACCGTCTATGATATAGACGGCACTCTCAGCAGCCCAACCTAATGGAAATTTCAGTTGCTTTTTTTGAAAAGAGTAAAAATGGGTTAGACCATTACACCCGTCTATGCTATAAACCGTCTATAGCAAGATTTGTGAATTACTAGTTAGGACAGTACAAATTGAACATAGTAGGATTAGGAGGAGGATAAGAAGCTAAGTTAAGGGCACTTAGGCCTTCCTCCATGGGTAGTCATATCTGTGTAACACCTTCCACATACTTCTTTATTGCCATAAGTTCCTGGTGGTACACACTTGCATCTTAAGCAACATGTTGAGCATGCCCTTACACATACCCTCTTCCTCGAGTGCAACGAACATCTTTTCTCGCATAGTGGCACGCATTCTGCGTATCATCGATTGAGTTAATAGTCTAACAAGTTAATTTCATTAAACATGATTAGAAAAAATAAGTGAGATCTGTTAATTATTAGGTTGAGGTTGGATAAATAATGTGGTGTACATATATGTGGTGTATACACTTCATATGGAAATTGGAGGAAGGGCTCTGATGACTTATAAAGTAAGCGTGCTATTTTTAATTCATTGATGTGGGATAAATAATCCCAAGAAGATTAGAAGTGTACCTTCTTTCTTGACGGGTGGAAGATGGCCGTAGTAAGGTGTAGATGCCTTTGGTGGGTATGGAGCAACAACTGGAGCTTTTGGCGGGTATGGGGCGACAATAGGTGCCTTGGGTGGGTATGGAGCAACTGTAGGTGTCTTCGGTGGGTATGGGGCTACTACAGGTGTCTTAGGCGGGTATGGGGCTACTACAGGTGTCTTAGGCGGGTATGGGGCTACTACAGGTGTCTTAGGCAGGATAGGAGCAACTACAGGTGTCTTAGGCGGGTTAGGAGCAACTACAGGTGCCTTAGGCGGGTAAGGAGTCACTCTAGGTGTCTTAGGTGGGAATGGGGCTATGACAGGCGCCTTAGGCGGGTAAGGAGTCACTCTAGGTGTCTTAGGTGGGAATGGGGCTACGACAGGCACCTTAGGTGGGTAAGGAGATACCACATGCGCTTTAGGCGGGTAAGGAGCAACTACTGGTAGGGGAGGCGATGGTGCCTTTGGAGGTGGGGCATAGGACATTACAGGAGGAGATGGCGGTGGAATCGAAGGCTTCGAGGCAGCTGGTGCTGGTGGTGTAAGATCAGCATCCTACAAGTTAGTAGCATGGAGTAAGCCTTTAAGTGAACTAGCAAACATCAATGAACAAACACAATTTAAAGAACATTCTATTAAGAGAATAATATATATATAACTTAAAACCTATACATTTTTTTATAATGTTAAAGTATAATTATATGTGAGATCTTAAAAAAATTTATCATACACTTTTGATAATTTTTGTAAAACGCATAGATATATAAACAGAAGAAAACATTGAATAAGAAAGAAGAGACTAGTTTGAAACAATTACACAGAAATTTGGGGGTCATATGCCAAATTTTTATTTTGCGTCTTATGTATAGTATATATATTTATTTTTATTAATAAATTTAACATTTTTCTCTTTTTAATTAACCTTTTTCATATATGAGAGAAAAAGAGGGCCCTGCATGGTTGATCACCTCGCACATTCTAAAGACTCATATTTCCACTTGATGAGATTTAAAACCGTGATCAACTTGTATTTCACATTAACTTTTAATATAAAAATAACACGATAAAATATCAAATTAATTAAAAGTTTAAGCTAAATTGCGGACAATGTTTTAAAGTCTAGACATTGGACAGGGTGCGTTGTGCTATTACCTGAAGTACACCTCCATGTTTTCCTTAATCCTTATGATTTGTCACAATCTCACTATCATCTTTTATTCTTTTATTGTCTTAAAGCCATAAATAAAACAATTCTTAAAAAACTTAAAATATATAGTACTTCAGTTCAGGATATATTTGATGTTTTCATAATTTTATAAAAAACTATTATAACTTATATTATTACATAATAGAAAATATAATTTAAATCTAAATTTAATTCAGGGTATTAATGTGAATTTTGTACATGAAAATGTATATTTTTCACAAATTCTTGTGAGAGACGTTCACTTTGAGAGACTATCTTTAAATTAACTGGCCTATAAAGAAAAATGCAAAGTAAAAGTAGATATTATGCTTTAATACACTAGGCCTGAAATACGTCTTTCAGAAAGACGACCTCTCAGGAAAATAAGGCCTTAGATCAGAAAATAAGCGTTATTCCTTAATCTTGCTAGCTATTACTACTTCACTCAAACACTTCACTTGTTTAATTAGTAATTAAGGGTTTATAATACTTGGGAGAATGAAGATAATCAAGAAATTAAATGGGCATCAAAATTAATTACAAAGTTGTAGTAGTTCCTTTTTCTCAATGTCATAAAACAAACTTGTATATATATTAAACTTGTAAAAATGATACTGAAAATTTACTATAATTTTAGTAGGAAAATCTCTCGTAAAGATCTATGATTATACTTGTTTTACTTTAAATATCATTTGCTTTCAAAAATTCATTTCGATACATTACTATTAAGAACATAATATTAAGTGATAATAATAAATATTTGTGAGAAAAACTTTTTTAGGGTAAAATTACATTACCGTGAAAACTCCATAATATATCTCTTGAAAATTTACACTTCAAATAATTATTACCATTACCAATTTACCATCACCATTTTTGGAATGATTTGCCTAAGTGGTGTTGAAAAATAAAAAAATTTCCAAAATGGTGTTCATTAAAAACTATTTCCCAAACTAGTGTTGATGAAGAAAAAATTAACTAAATTTATTAGATTGTGGTTTGGGAAGTTCCAAACCTATTAACTTTAAACCAAGACTAATTTTCATTCAAATTCCAAAAACCTTTTAGTTTTCTTAAACCCTAAACTAAAACTTGGTATAATTGATGAGGGGAACTTGAAGATTTTCATTGTTCTAACCGTGATTCTTTTTCATTGTTCATCAATGGAGGTAATTTTTAAATTTTCATCTCTATTCTTGATTGGGCGCCATATAATGGAGCAAAAATAATTGCCGATGTTAGTCTCAAACGAACCAAAGGATGACCCAAATCCCAACGTTTACGGAACGAGATGGATGACTCGGTACGAGGGAAGGTCACTAGTAGCATTTGTCATAAAAAAGGTCATAACAAGAAAACATGTTCTTCAAGGTATGTATAATGTTAAAGTATTACAATATTCAATGTATTCTTTTTTACATTAAAAACTCACTTGATTTTTTCTATGTCAGATCACAAGGACGAGGCTAACAACCGATCACAAGGATACACAATCTTCGACAAACATATTTAATTAATGATTTTGAATTTTGGACTTGATTGAGATTTTTGGTTGTATGTTGAAGTATTTTTTGGGATATTTTACTCTTTCTGTAAGACTTGTGGGATTTTTAAAATTTGTTTAACGCGTATATTTGCTTGAGAAAACAATTTATCCTCTTGCAGGTTTGGAATCACCAAACCAAAATAATGTAGCTTAGTATAACTATTTTATTACATGAACACCATTTTGGGAATTATTTTTAAAAGAACACCAAAGTTGAAATTATTTTTTTTTTCAACACCAATTAGGCAAATCACTCCCATTTTTGAGTAGCAACAACCACATTGACCATAAATATAACCATTATATAAGCACACAAATAGATAAAAACTAAAGATATAATTACAAATGTGGGTGTGAGTTACAGGTTTTCGGATAGTCACATGGTCCCTTTTTGAAGACCCTAAAAAGTCGGGGACTCTTTGACCGCACTCTCCTATATGGGTATAAACTGCCGTCTATCTTCCCTTTCCAGACCCTGACCATAGTTGTCTATAAACGGAATACACCGACTATGACTAGAAAAGGACCAAAGTAAATAAGAAAAAATAAATGGTGGTATTAATACAAACACAAGAAATTAGAGAGAGAGAGAGAGAGAGTAGAGAAAAGGACGTACAGCGGTGGAAATCAGAAGCACAAGTAGAGAAATAATTAGGATAATAATGTAGAAAGAATCCATATTTGATATTTTGATCATAAATTAAGAAGAAAAGAATGAACACCCAAAAATAACTAAAAGGTTACTTTAGGAATGTGATGGATCATTCAATAGACAAGACTCAAGAGAGTGTATATATATAGAAGTAGCAAACTTGGGGAGCTTCATACATCAACCATTTCACCTCATATATATTGATGACACTAAATTGCAAGCTGTAATTTTCTATCAGAGCCGTCTTAAAAAATTTAGAGGTCTTGTGCAAAATTTTTATTTCACACTTTATTTATAGTAAATATTTTAATTATTTTATTGATAAATTTGATATACTTCATTTGTTTCATATTAGTTGCACAATTTGCTTTTTCACACTCCCCAATGTACGAATTGCATCGTTAATATCTCTAATTATACATATCGAAAAATTATAAAAACTCAAAATTAATAAACTTTGAATCGAGATGATTCAAACAAGATTTCATATGACTATATTTTAACTTTTAGATTACCGACAATATAAAAGTGAATCGGTAATCTAAAAGTGAATTTGCTTAAAGAATAGTACCGAAGTCAACAATGTAGCAAGTAAAAAAGAACGGAGGAAGTATATATTTTTTATTAACTTTTTTTACACGGGAGAAAGAGGGGTCATGTGCAATCGATCACCTCATACACCCTCCAAGACCTTTTGTTTGCCAGACGCTCTATTGGAAATTTGTTCTAAATAATTCAATTTAATGTCTATTCTTCGTTAATAATCCCACCTTTTGAAAAATTTTAAATAATTCAACATTTACATAGCTTTTGTTGTGAATGGACCTTTTTTGCGAAGAACCGATTATAATGGGTAAATCCCTTTTCCTTTAAATTTATTCAAACACCTTTTATTTTTCTGATTAAAAAATCTCTTTAATCTTTATTAAAGCCTCCATCTACCTCTTCCTCTTCATTTTGGACACGCATAAAAATTCTCACCAGCGTATGAATCCCTTTTTCGCTCTTTGCAACTTTGCTTCGAAGTCATGCTTACATTTCACATAATTTCTGGAAATTGAACCAACACTTTGAGGAAAAAATGAACTAGAGTTCATACCATTTAAAATTATTATGATTCTCACTTAATTAAAGATAATGTGAAAGTTTTGTTTTCTTGAGGGTCCATTAGCGAAAAAATAAAGGCAAATGTTGGATTATTAAGAAATAGAAAATACTTTTATCCGGCAATAAATAAAATAAAATTTTAAATTATGTATATAAAATTAAAAAAGAGTTTCAATGTATGGATGATAATTAAAGAAAAACGTGGGTCTATTGCTAAAAATATAAATAATGCAAAATAAAAGAAAGAATCATAACTGAAACAAATAATGTTAAATGAGAGCAACAAATGTATTGCTAACAATTTGTCGTGGTGTATATCATAATATGTTTTTATTTTCAGCTACGCTGAATAAAAGAGTAAAATTGAATTTAAGAGCTTATTTAAGAATAAATGGTATTTTTATGAAATTGAGATTATTCTATTCTCATCACCAGTCATAGTTCAGTAACCCTTATACGTCGGGATTTGAGGAGAGAGAGGAAGATAGCAAAAAGACTATACTCGTTCGTACCTCATTTAAGAAGAGGAAGAAGAAAGTGCGCACTGAAATACTCTTTCAGATTAATGGACCCTATAAAAAAAGAATTAACATACAACTCGTATGAAAAGGTACCTACAAGGCTGCAACATACATCCTCCGTTTCATATACTTGCTACATCTCACTTTTTACGCATTCCAATGTGTTGTTTTATTTATTTATATCTTGAATTATACAAATTTAATAATTATAAAAAAATTCATATTATGAAAGTATGCGATTAGACGATTCAAACAAGATCTCATTTGACTATATTATTACTTAAATCTTAGTCACAATGTATAAAATAAGCTTGAACGATATATAGTGCACATAATCGAAATGTAGCGAGTATTTCATATACTCTTTAACTACAATTGTCAGTACGGGAGTATTTCATTTTCAGTAGTTTAATACTCCCTCCAACTCAACCAAGTTGTCCCATTTCCTTTAATGTGCAATTCACTCAAGCCGTTCCATTTCTATTTTTGTTTACCTAAATACCCCTACTTTTTGAATTTCCAATACCCAACTACCACCTTTACAATTAATTTAATCAATTAAAATACCCAACTACCCCCACTTTTACTACTCCCAATATTCAACTACCACATTTACAATTAATTTAATCAATTAAAATACCCCACCATTTTACTCTTAAAAACTGTGCCCAATTCAAATGGGACAACTTGATTGAGCTGGGAGAGGGAGTAAAATTTATTTTATGTTCTATACCTATGTCCAATATTTCAAAACATCTTTCAAATATATGAGTAATGAAATTGATAGGCATTTACTCTTCTAAATCTATAAATTTGCAATTAATAGAATTCACGTGACAAATAGAAGTGCTAATTAATATTTTAGCAATGAAGAATATTTTATATAAAAAATGCTAAATTAATTAGTTAGTAGAATGAACATAAATAAAAGTTGTAACAAATCCAAAAAAATAAAAAATAATGATTATAACTCTCATTTTTTGAATTAACTCTTTATTTATTAATTAATAAGATTTTAGGTCAACATTATCGCTTAAACAAAATAGTTGTTAGAGATTCTACCCCTTGTCACCATTCACCAAGTAGTTCTTCTATGTAGTTGGTAAAGATTCTAGATTTTATTTTGTAGTAATTTAGAGATTAATACTCTTTTATCTTATGAATTTTTTGCATTTTTTGTCCCCATTTGTGATTTTTTAATCTTCTTACTCTATAAAATAGAACATAATTATCTGAAATCTTGTTTAATTCATCATAATATATACTTTATTAATATCAACTTTCTATTACTTTTAATTATGCATAAAAATATAGACATTAAAGATTAAAGTTATCCATGACAAACATAAAATGTACAAAAATAGCTAAATTATGAGAAGTATCACTTATTTGGCCATAATTTTTATAAGTCATAATTAAAACTATTCAACCAAGTATTCCACTTCATCAGTAATTGGTTTGTAAAATAAAAAAAATCAGTCAATTTTGATATCAATATATATATAAAGACATCTACTATAAATACACACAAATAATCTAATGAAGTAAGTTTCGCAAAATGCTCTCTAATTCATTCTATTTTTATATTTGTATTCATTAATTATCTGACTTAAGTATCAGAGGAACTTTCGGTGTGGTGCCTTCAATTTAGTAACATTTGTGCCTTTTGTAAGTTTATTGAAAGATCTTTTCTTACATTCAAGTGCATGGACAATTTTATTTGGAACACTAACATTACTTTTCATCCCCTAATTAATACAAATGATAAACAATTATGTTTTGTTTTCAAAATTTTATATCAAAAAAAATATTGTCCCCGTTAGAATATATTCTCTCTCATTCTTTTTACTTGTTCCATTTGGTTTTGGGACATTTGTCGATGCACGTTTTCATTCTTAAATATCTCTAATTGTGCTTGAGATAATTATAAAAAGTTGATATTATTAAATTTACAATAAGCTGAATTAAACAAGATTCCACATGAATATGTTGTTAACTTATAAAATTAAGAACAAATCACATAATAAGAGTGATTGATAAATAGTGTTAAAAAACCAAATAGGACAAGTAAAGCGAATAGGAGGGAGTATAATATATCCTAGGCACTCAACCATCTGGTTAAACTTTTGGTTTAATTGGTATTCTAATATGGCATCAGAGCCAATGTGACAAAAGGTTAAGAATTCGAATCTAAAACTACCCTTCATTTAAAATAAAATATTCAACGTCAGATATGCTGAGGAAATTCGTTGCTCTTTTACTTAGTTAGATGTGTGTTTCTCTAACTAATACTTCCTCTATTCCCTCGTACTTGCTACTTTTGGTTGAATTGGTTTTCTAATATGGCATCTGAGCCAACGTGACAAAAAGTCAAGAATTCGAATCTCAACTACCCTTAATTAAAAATAGAATATTCAACGTCAGATATACGGAGCAAATTTGTTGCTCTTACACTTAGTTAGATGTGTGTTTCTCTAGCTAATACTTCCTGTGTTCCCTAATACTTGCTACATTTCTTTTTGCACGTAATTTAATGTCTATTTTAATATTAAATATTTTTATTTTCACAAAACGAAAAATTATAAAAATTACATATTATAAAACACGAATAAAACAAGATCCCATATAAATATAGCGTTTCTTATGCATGAGTCAGAATTACCGAAATAAAATCAAAGATAAATAGTGCTCAAGTAGTATGTAATGGAGGAACTACCAACCTACATTGATAAAGAATAATAAAAGAGTAGAGGTGTTCATTTGAATCATCAAATTGATTTTAAGTCAGATATTTCGGGTCGGTTCAAAATCGACTTACTCTAATAAAATTAGAGTAGGAGGAGTATATGGACAAGACACAAGACAAATGTAAGTCCTTGGAAGCTACAACCCACTAGCCTAGATCCAAATGCGTTGTTCCCCATGTCCATCTATTCTTCTCATAAATTGTGTTGTCCATCAAATTTAAATACTACATTTACTTCTAAACTTGTAACCTGTCTCAATTTCCAGAAATTCTTCCCTAATTTACACGTTTTATTTGTATTTTTATTTCATTTATATATTTTTAATTTTTTTATCACGGTATTTTGGAATGAAATATATAGATTATTTTCTTTTGCGGCTTTTTTCTCACTTGTCCTGTCTGAATCGCTCATTAAATGTTTTTAGAGTAAATTTGATGGAACAAAAATAGTATGTTATGTCTATTAATTAAGCTTAATTAGTACAAGATTTCATGGGACTTGATTTAATCTCGACTTTATTACTTTTTAATGCTTGAATCTCGCTCAAAAATTTGATTGCTTTGAGTTCTATTCAAAAAAGTTTTCGATACAAAAAACTCAAAAATAGTTCTAACCTGAATTTAATTTAGATTTATCTAAGATTTAGATCCAAACCTTAACAATAGTTCAATTCTCAACAATTTTAAATTCATTTTAAAGTTCTTTTAACTCTATCAATTTAAGACGCAGATTTGACCAATCATTAGACGTTAAAATAATAAAGATACTTCATCCCTTCTGGCAATAACATTTTGTTTGAATAAAAATTGTTAAGAGAAGAGAAGGGCAAGGAAGGGGAACGATGGAAGGAAAAGGAAATGACGAGAAAAGGAAGGAAAATAACTCTTCATTGTTTAGGTGATCAAAACGGAAGGGATATGTCAGTTTTTCATCCAAATCTTTTTATTTTTGGAGAGATCGAGATCTTAACTAGAATTATTTATGTAATTTTTTCAAATATCTTCTCACTCAATTTGTTATCAAAACAAAAGATTTTTCATCCCTACTAATCCCTCTCTTTTTTTTTCCCTCCATTTCCTTTCATCCAAATGCACCATATTTTTACATTTTCTTTTTATGCTCTATTTTTTTGGCAAATAAAAAACTTTTTCATTCACCAGACTAAAGTCAATACATCAAAACAAGAACACTCGGCTTTACGCACTAATATTTTATCCTTTTTTTCTTATTTTGAAATATTAAGCAATTCTATCTTTAATATCACAGTATCCTTAATCATGCATTACTATAAATAGCAAAAGTTTAATTGATGAGATTTACAGCGAATCAAATCAAATATGATCTCATTTGATTATATTTTAACCTATAAATTAAAATTTAATAAATTAATTAAGATTGATTTGTATGTATGAAATAGCTTTCAAAGTTAAGAAATGTTTAAACAAACTAACAAAAACCATTGCAAATTCAAAAGCCAAAGAGTATATACAATATCTACTTAAATGAATTTTCAAATATTTTAACTATTTAACTATATCTATTTAAGTGAATTTTTAAATATTTTAACTATTTTACTATATTTGTTATAATTGACAAAGCTTTTCCCAAGATTTATTGTAAAAAATATATTATACTAATTTTATGTTGACAGATTAAATAATTACCTATCCACCGTCCATATAGGATTAATAAAAACACAATTTTAAACACTTCGCTATATGTCAAATAGTAATGGGTTGTAAGTAGCAATATATTATAGCATCTCATTCATAGCGATATATTGAAAAAAGAAAAATTATCTTTACTCAAAAAATGTATTGCTAAGTAAATCATCTTCATTATATTTAGTAAATAAATCTCGCACACAACAACTATCATCAAGGTTTGAAGAGGGCTCAAAGATGGCGGATGATACTCATATCAAAGGAAGTTACAACTAAAACGACCCTCAACTCCTAAGGATCTGGAAAAAAAAGACAAGACTAAAACAAGGCAAAGCAATGCAAGAAAACTATAGAATTGTTTGACGAATGACTATTAGTTGGAGCTGTTGACTAAAATTGTTGGCTAGTTTCACCAGTTGAAAACATTGACTGATAAACTACTTGTTTGAACGAGCTCTTTAAGCAAAATTATTTATTATTTGTTAGTTTTTTATTAAATAAAAAGTAGATCTAAAGCTAAAAATAAATTAAGAAAACTACTATAAATTTTGACCCAAAAAATATTTTTTTTTTATATTCTTACAACTAAATGCCTTCCTTCCCTCATCCCCAAACTATGCTCATAGTTTTTATAGGAAAAATATTTCTAGAATATTATTTAGATTAGAATTGATTGTGTAAATTATTCCCTTATTATTTTGTTTCCTAGAATAGTTCATAATTCATGTATAAGTGGGAGACTAGGTTTCACATAACAATGAATACAAAATCAGTATTCACTGACCCAAACACTAATCTCGACTTAATTTTATCTTTTTCGGTTTTTTATGGACGGAATACATCGAATATGATGATATTCTTACCAACACAATAAACTTGACAAAATATATTGTAAGTTTTCCATCATCCACATTGTTTTTCATGATTTTGTCCGAAATGTCATCATCATCAACCCAATATCCCGCTCAAAAATAGAGTTCAGGTGAGAGAAGGTAACAAACAATTCATACCCGTACTCCTTTAAGAGAAAATAATAGAGAAAAATGGTCAATTTTATACGGAGATAGTCTAATAGAAAAGAAGTGTAATTGGTAAGGAAAATTTGCCAAGAATAATCCCAACTATCACCTGTTGGCCAGAAATAATCCCAACTATTGATTATTTTTTAATAATCCCAACTATTGATAAAGTTTGCTGAAAACAGTCCCACTCTATTTTAAACCGGCTGTAGCAGGTTTTTTGAGTATTTTTTTTTTACCTTTTTTTAACTTTACTTCAACAAATTAAGTAAATCTATATTAAAGTTAAAAAAAAGGTAAAAAAAATACTCAAAAAACTGCTACAGCCGGTTGAAAATAGAGTGAGATTGTTTTCAGCAAACTTCATCAATAGTTATTAAAAGATAATAAATAATTGGGATTATTTCTGGCCAACGGGTAATAGTTGAAATTATTCTTGGCAAATTTTCCAAATTGGTAATAGATGAGAGGTCTGAGATAGTCTGATAGAGTGCAGTGGATGGATTTCAGAATTCAGGCAATGGTGGGTTTGGATTGGGAGCTTTTTATGCACCAGAAAATGACATGCCACCTTATATTCCCATTCCAATGACCTGTTATCTTATAACCCCTTTTTCCTGCTCAACTTGTAAGAATTATATATGCACTTTTTTTTGAGGTAAGAATTATTTATGCACTTTAGTAGAGGTGTTCATTCGGGTGGTCGGGTCGGTTTCGGACGGGTGTCATTCGGTTCGGTTGTATTTCAGATCGGTTATGTTTCGGCTGTTTGTTATGCCGGGTCACACTCGGGTCAGGTCGGTTAGTCACGGTTCGGTTATTTGAGCAAACGGTTAAGCATCGGTTCGGTGACGGTTGAAGTTCGGGTCGAGTGTTAATCGGTGTCGGGTTGTCATCGGTTAATAATTGGTTCGGTTTTGTCGGATACAGATCGAGTTCGGTTTTTTAGAAAACAGAATTCGGCTACGTATTAATTATTACTATCGATCAAAAACAAAATAGTTAAAATGCAAATCAATTAGTGATCATTATTACTTTGTTACTTTTACATGTTTGACCGAAAATTAAAAATATAAAGTTATATAAATTTTCCTCTAGTACGATTAAAAGTAGTTTAATAAACATTGACCATTGATTATTAGCTCTAAATATATGAAATCATGTATTTATTAGATTAACTAATAAAATGATTGAATATAAGCATATCATACTTCTATCTTAAAAATTGGTTCAGATATAAAGCAATTCGATCTAAAATTCATTCGGGTTAAGTCGGTTTTAGCCGGATTGAGTTCGGTTTCGAGCATAATTCGAGTCGAATATGACTCGGGTCGGTCATTTTTAAGTTCGGGTAATCTCGGTTAACGGTTATGTGTCGGTTACAAAACTCGGTTACAGTTCGGGTTCAGGTTTTCCATTTTCGGTTGTCAACCGATTCGGGTACAACATCGGTTCGGATATTGTCGGTTCGATAAACCTGAAAACGAAAGATATTTTTCGGGTCGATTTACTTTCGGTTTCGGTTCGGATTTTCGGGTCGGGTCACTTTTGAACAGCTCTACACTTTAGGATGTGGAAAGCAAGCAAAAGATTTTTTTTAAATAAATAAAATTTAAATATTCCATACAACATATCACACTCCATAGTAAATACTATGGAACAGAGAAAGTACTGCATAAGAGAAAAGAGAAAAAATAGACTTTTAAAAATCAAAGGAATTTTAAAGGTGTGAACTTTGACTGATTTGCTTCTAAAGGTGCAATTCAGGCAAAGTTCACACCTTTATAATCAAATTTAACAAAATCAAAATAGGTATTGATAATAAATACAGAGAGAGATAGAATTGTGTGGATGAATTTAAAATAGAGTTAAAATATATAGATGAGATTAAAAGAAATTCCTAAACCATTTTTCAAAAACAAAAATGATGCAACTTGAGTGAGAGTTGCTAAAATGACAATTGATGCAAAATGAGCGGAATATTTGAAGTCTTTGAAACAATTTTACTTCAATATATGTTCCATAATACTTTTTATTTATGATGACATTTTTTTCATTAAATATGTCACTATTAGCTGCAACTATTTCAAAATAGAGGTAATATTGTATTGAGTAAACTTAATTTCCCTAACTTCAAAAAAAAAAAAAAACTTAATTTCCCTTATACATTCAAAGATTAAATGATTCTTTGCATTCCAATAGTAGTCTGTTCAAAAAGACAAAAACTATAATATGTCTAAGCGGCTTATTAGTCTTATGTTCTTAAAATAAAAACTTTAAAAAATAATAAGTAAACTTGGTGGTGTTTTTTGTTATTCTAATCATAATATTTTAAAAAATATGAACCGTAATTTATTAGGGAATCTTCGTTTTGAATGAGATAACTAATAAAGTATTCTTTTGTCTTCTTTTATTTGCATCAAAGAGAAATTTAATTATTTTTAAGAAAATGGTAATAAATGAAGAGAGAATAAATTGTACGAATAAAATTAAAAGAGTTAAATTCCGTAGATGAACTTAAAGAAAAAGATGGGCTATTGTCCAAAAATGGAGTAACGCAAATTAAGTGGAACTGATCATTAAAAATGTTATACCTCGTTGAAACAAACCCTTCTTGAGAGACCGTCTATAGTATAGACGCCTCTCAAAAGAGCCCAACCCACATTCTCAACAATTAAAAAAAAAAGAAAAAAATCTAAAAAATGAATCTATTTCGAGTTGGTGTTATAACCTATTGAAATTGGTGTTATAACTTATTAAAATTGGTATTATAACCTATTAAAAAATTGGTATTGGAGTTGGTGTTGTAACCAATTAAAGTTGGTATTATACCTATTTCGAGATACCAACTTTAATAGGTTTTACAACCAACTCTAATAAGTTATCATACCAACTTCAATAAGTTATAACACCAACTTCAAATAGAATTAAACAACATTTTTTCTAAGTTTTTTTTAAACTTAAAATTTTCTTTATGAAAACAATGATTACAACATTAAATTACATCGCCTCAGCATCCAATGGTTTCTAAAGCTCAAAGTAACAGATTAAAATGATTTTTCTACAATGATTTTTGGAAAAAAGTACTAGACCCCAGCAAGCAATTCATCGTCTTCAAAACTCAAGTTCAATGTTTGCAACTTGAAGCCAGCTCCTTGTATTGTTTCAAGCAGACTAGATGCCACACCCGTCGCTTGTATTGTCGTCTCCTTCGTAAGCTGAACAAGAACACCAAATACATTATTGCTACAACTAAATACTCCCTCCGTCCCTTATAATTTGCAGCATTTTTCATTTTCGTTTGTCCCACTTAAATTGCAGCATTTCTATTTTTGGACTATGGCCCACCACTTTCTTTTAATCTCATCCATACATTTTAACTCTCTTTTAATTTCATCCACACAATTCATTCTCTCTCCTCATTTATTACAACTTTCTTAATATTCACCCATTTCTCTTTGCTACTAACTCATCAGGACAGAGTAGTACTAATGCAAATTCTCGTTTTAAAGTGATCGTGCAATACAAAAACATCAAGTCAACCAAGTTTAAGTAACTCAAAGAATGATCGATCTGGGTTAGCCTAGTAGTTGAGAGCTTTTCATTCACCCTTGTGAGTTGTGACCACAGTTAGATTGAAGAACTAATTTTCCCTTTCCCTTGCCTATATACCTCGAATGAAAAAAAGAATGATTGATCTGATAATCTTATTTTGTAACATGACACTTGAGGAAAAGATTGCAAGAACGGTCATATCTCAGGGTACGGCAGCACATGAAGTAAAATGTTGGTAAGTTGTTGAAAATAACCCATATGTGATCCCATATCGAAGAATTAGAGAGATGTTGACTATCATATATACTTAGTGGAGTACTCGTAATACGAATTGGTTTTAGGATGGAACCTTATCGAGTTTGTGTGCAATCGACTCCGCTCTTGTGTGGGTTTTGTGTACAAATCCAAATTAATCATAAGCATTGAAGAAAGAATGTTTTCAAAACAAATGATCAAGTGAATGGGCGAAATGTTGAAGTTTGCTTGAAGTGTGTATATAGGGACGGATTTTCTCTCTTAATATAGCAGAAATTAGAGAACAAACCCGGGAAGCTGCAATTATTTGGTTGTTCGGACTGCTCTATTGACTCGTAAAATAAAAATCATGAATGCACACACACAACACAGAAGATGATAGAAAGTTCTTGGGTTTAAAGTTGTTCTTTCTCACCTCAACACTTGCAATGCCCTCGGAAATTTGAACCTTCAGATCAGAAACTCCTTCTGTCACCTGAAAATAAGCAATGGACAAGTGATCATGAATAGCTCTTCTGACGCACACTAATAGCAGGAATGACATCAACAAGGTACGAGAATATGAGGATAGAATTCTGGTAGTGGAATTTTCATAATCTATCTCATTCTCAACAATCAATCAATTGCAGACAAGTAAATAACCAAGATTAATTCGTATTGGCAAATATCATAATCATAATCCATACCCTCGAGTCTTGACCACTAAATGTACCTATTTTTAACACAGTACAAGCCTGTTACCAATAAGCAGAGACAAGACCAACGTTCAAAGATGATAGCAAGGGATTTGAGCTTTATCCATTGCAGAATCTAGGTACAATCAGATTCAATGGGTGCCAAAGATCCGTGGACCTTTGAACCCAGCTATCGTGAATAGAGAGAGAGAGTGTGTGTGTCTGTGAGAAAAACTGAAATACACATCAAAGTCCAAAGACTTTGAAGCCAAACATGTAGTTGAGTCCGGCCATTAATATGTAAGACATTAGACACCAGTAGTGCTAAAATATGCTTGTTTTTCTCTGATAGGAGTGCCTGAACTGAAGTCAACTAAAGAACATAGTGTAAAAACAAGGTCGCATTGCATCACATCAGCCGTGATGTATAGACTATGTTAGGATTACCATATTACTCTTGTTTCCACTTCACCGTTACGTACTTACGTTACCGTGATCGTGAACATTACCGCATTTTTACTCTATGCTTAAGAAGAGATTTTGGAAGAGTCGAGCTTGTTTTCTGACGGGTCATAACAACAATAAACTAAAGCCATGTAAAACTCAATGTAAAATTTTAAACCTTTTTTTCAACTACTATTACAAAAAACAGGTTGTATGGTTTGAATCTTTACAGGAAGCAACGGGAATAAATTATGTATAATTAGTTAAAGCCAAGTGCAGAAAGTGAAAGAAAGCCTTTAGCTATTTCTGAAGTAATGTGAAATGTAGGAAGCAGGCAGATCATTCAGAAAGATGATAGCAAGGGATTTGTGATAACATTATATACTGATTTACCAAATCATGTCAACTAAAGCAAATTTCTATTTTTAAGATATATGTCATTACTCATTACAGTTCAAGATTTCCGCTATACCCTTTAACTTTCCCCCATGACTCTTAAGAATGTGCTTTGAATGAACTAAGACCGCCTAAGACTAATAGCTTTACAATGTGGTTGTAGTGCGGTGATGCAGCCAAAATTTGGCGCTAAATTGCGTGCCATGACCTAATATTGTTTTTTCTTCAAAAGAAACCAACATTTAACGAAAAATGTCGCATTTTCTATTAGATTGTGAATCCCGCCTAATATTTTATGATTTTATTGATTTGCTACGTTGTGGGCTCTACTTCTTTTTCCATTAATCTTGACAAAAAATGAACTTTTCGTTGATTGGTGGTGATTCATAAAGAAAATGTGATATAAGGTAGTTGTGTAAAAACTAAAAACATATTTATATAAGGTGCTTGTTCACAAATTTGAGTATGTATATGATGTGAATGTGTGCAATCTCTCCTAAATGCTAAGAAATCTCCTAAATTCAGATGGATCGCAAACAATGATAACCAACCAAACAACTTCGATATTGCGTTAGAGATTCAGACGATTGCAGCGTTACCAAGTCAAAATAGAAGTCTCCAATGTCAAGTATAGCAAAACATCTCAACAAGAAACATGTTGTACTTCTCGTCTGACATGCTTTTAAAGTTGAAATATGAACATAGTTATTTAGCTAAAAAGTAATACCAAAAGTACTCATATTTGATGAATATCATGAATCAAGAGTGCTACCTCTAATGCTTGGGTGACATTGGGGATAGCTGATTCATTCAATGTTCCTTCTGCCTACATCAATAGCAGAAATTAGTCAGAAAACATGTCGTAGAATTCATGAGCGGAAATTTCTAGATACAAAGAAATGAAACGAAGTAAAGAACCACCTCAGGCTACGGCTATACAAATGCGTTGAAATCTAAAGGCATTTGAAAAAGAGAATAGAAAAATGTTTACATTATAAAGAAAGATGGGGATATCATGGCTAAAACAACTTGGATTGTTTTACCATATACTGCTAGGAAGCTCAAACGGAGATGACAACATCACTCGGTTGGTTTAAGTACATTTAAAATTTTCCATATCACATGAAACAATGCATACAGTTCATATTCCATCAATCATTAAGGTCATTACAAAACAAAAGCCCCATCGATGATTGTTTAAAATGAAATCATACGAGAGGAAAGCCGAATCTCCATACTCTTACAGCCCGTTTAGTAGGAACTATTAAACGGTGTAATGAGAATGAAAAACTAGTATAATTTTGGTTAAGAAATCTCTTGCTACCTTGGTAGCCATGCTTGTCCAACTTCAATCATCTCATTTTCTTTATAAATTTCATTCCAATGCATACTATTGGAAAAGGTGGTATTAGGTGCTAATAAAAATCTGTATAAATAAAAATTCTTTTGACCAAAGTTTAATTACTATGGGAATAACAAGAAACTTTTGATGAAATTTTACACTAAAAATCATTCCCATTACCACCATTTAGTCCCACTAATCAAACGCGCCATAAGTGCATTACATGACTCATGAGTAAGATTGAGCCAACCTATATGCAACCATAAAGGGCTATCATAGGAGAATAGAAATCACCATAACATCACCATAATCAGTCAAATAGCTTAACCTTTCACACTTCCTTGCAATGAACACTTCCTCTTGTTAGCAGAGTATACACCATATCTTGGGCCTTAACCATGATTGAATTAGTTCGTTGAGTGGTATCAGATTTAAGAGAGCGAATCTCATCACCCCTCGTTTCAAGTAGAATTATTAGCCCCGAACACTGGAGACCAAACTTCTAGCTCTTTACCCCAAAAGCATGTATCAAATTTGCACCGAAAAACGCAAATTCCCCTCATATCGAACAATCACAATTCCCACATGTATGACAATCCAACTTGTAAAACATAAAACCATTACAATTTACCGGGCACCACAACATCAGAAACGCATAACCACAACAAAAATCAAATCAGTAGCAGAATTAATCCACACTAATGATTTTACCAACCACAATTCGGTTCAAAATCAAGAAAAGATAATAAAAAAGTACCTGGAAAAACATAATCAACTTATCAGAAGGAGAAACCGGGATAGCAACAGTTTGGTCAGCTTCTTCAGCAACAGCTGCATCTGTATCAGTTTGTGTTTCTGGGATTTGAGCGTCTTCCTCAGCTGACCTAACCCGTATCCATTTAGAATTATGGGTCATACTCAAATTATGGGTAGCAATTGCATTTTTCTGGAAGTGAAGTGCAAAAGAATTGGTTTGGGATAAAGATTTGGGGTAGTTGAATTTGTAAAGTGAAGGAGAAAATGGTTGGAATGTTGAAATTGTCGACATTGTTAGCTTCAGAAGTGAATGAAGAAGCTTGGGAATGGCGGGGGTTTGCAGGGCTTCGGTTTTATCCTTGCTTTATCCACGATAAGGGTTGGATTGGTTTATCATTTTTATTCTATGATAAAATTTTGAAAAAATTATATCGATTAATTCAATTTTTATTCGGTTTTTCTACAATAATCATAATTATTGAATGCACTTATAATTAATATGGCATTAGATGAAGAGAAAACTAATTAGTTTATTGGGTGGTTAAATTACGACAATATGGAGTAGTGAATGGATCATTACGACATAACAGATTAGGGGTACATTGGAACACATTTGTCTTTGTCCTTTCTTTGGAGAGGATATGGATATGATTTGTTCGTCCCCTTTCTACACCTGAACCCTGTTTTTAGCGTAATAATGAGTTTTTGACTATAAACAGTGACTAATCCTGTACGACATGCAAAATAAAGTAATCTAATTAATAGTTTTAACCTAATACTCATTTCAAGGTTCTTTCATTATACCATATCAAAAAATGAGTAGATAATCCAAGTCATATTAAAATTTGAACTTATACAGTTATACCTAAACATGAAACTTCCAATACTATATATAATAAAATTTTCCAAATTTCACTAAATGAATACCCTACCTTGTAAATTCCAAGTTTCATAGGCTATAAATGAACTATGAAACATTGATCAAATGTAAAACCCATAACCACACACTAATTTCCTTCTTTGAATAAAAATTGGTAGTTTCTAATTTTCTCTTCTGAGAGACCGTCTTTCAAAGTGACGACTTTAAAATATGAAGCCCTCATTCTAATTTTCTCTTTAATTTGTAATAATTGAGCTATTTAGCCCATAAATCTAATGCGTCTCTTGAAGAGAGACCGTCTCTCAAAATAATTTGTGATAACTCAAATATGTGAAATTTTTTGAGTTAGATGCTTCCAACTCAAAGTGAGTCTTAAGCAAGTCTTTATAGTGAGTCTTGATTTTCAATATTGTGCTAAGGTTCTCATAGACCACCCATGTTTATTTCATTACAAATCGTGTACTGCCACTTATTAAATTTTTGTATTACGATTTATATTGTCACTAATTTGTAATAAACTAGTGTAGAACTCCGTATAATGCACGATTTTTTTTAACATCGATATATAAACATATGAAATTAAAAAAAGCTAGAAATATTATGCTGTAGAAACACTCAATTTTGACAGTTATATGTATGAATTAAATTTGTAATTTTGAAAATTTTCAACAATATATTAAGCAATATATTATACTAGGATATAATCCCGTGCAATGCACGGATTTTTTAATACGTTGATATTTTAGTGAAATTTTATACGAACGAAAATATTAAATGAAGGTGCGTGATAAATTATTTACATACATACATCGTAATTAAAAAAAAGAATTAAATATAAAAACCACAAATAGGTTTTTAATAAAGAGTTTATAAGTTTTGAAACACCTCTTTATATAATACATTCTCAGTACGATGACATATTTTAAAATCCTGCCATTTTAAATTTGTAGAAATTTTGTCTCAGTTGTCAAAATCCTTGGTCATAAATAAATTAATCAGTACACTATTATTGCCACATGTGTGTTATTTTAGCTTTTATTCTCCAAGTATCTCTATCACTCGTAATTTGTTTAGATAATGAAAATTGGAGCTAAATTAGGTATAATATAGACTATAATTTATTATAACAATTCTATATAAATGACCTAGAATTTGATATATTTAATTGAATGAAAAACTAATGAATTCGATAAATAATTTTAAAAAACAGTATGTAATTTTTTCTTAAAAAAGTCATGTATTCCATAAATTTAATCATGATACTATATTCATGCATTATCCTTTGAATTTTTTAAAATGAATGTATTTTTAGAAATAAAAAACTTTACTATTAAAAGACCAATAATCCTGCTGCATTTAACAGATGGCTGTGAGGCTGCCATGTGTCATTTTGCAGCAAAATTATACTCCCTCCTATTCACTCAAAATGACACATTTCTATTTTGGGTCAATTCACACAAAATTTCCCATTTCTATTTTTACTCTCACCTTTACAATTAATTTAATCAATTAAAATATCCAACTACCCCACTTTTACTACTCCCAATACCCAACTACTACCTTTACAATTAATTTAATCAATTAAAATACCCCACCATTCCACTCTTAAAAACCGTGCCCAACCCAAATGTGCACTTTTGAGTGAATAGGAGGGAGTAGAATAGTATGATTCATTAATTTACTCAAACTAACTATAAATAAATGTTAGTCAAAAAATACTCTAATAGTAGATATATTGTTCAAGATCAATTGCCATATCATTAGTCTTTAATCAATAAGTGAATTTTGGTATGTTCTCTTAAAAATTAACCTCATGATAGAGCCAAAGAAAGTCCAACTTGGTCAAGCCCAAGTTAAAGATAATCGAGCCTAATGGTCAGATATTAATCTGTCTTATCATTTTATCAGTTCATCAAACAAAACCAATCAATTTCACTATCGGTGGAGAGTCATTTTACTATAATTTATATTAAATACACACAAATATGTTAATGAAGTGAGTTTTTTATTTTATTACATTTTATTTTATTTCTCCGAATTCTATCTAACAAATCCTATTTTTGAATTCATATTCAACCTCCATGGATGAGTAACCTTTATTCATTTTCTAGGTTAACTCATAGATCTTCAACCACCTTCAATCATATTTAACTATATGCAACCACAAGAAACTTAATTGGACAACCCTTGGCCAGGACAATTCTACTTGGATGTATATAGAGGTGTTCAAAACATGCCCGATGATTCGATAGACACTCGACTTTATAACTGAATCCCATTTGACCCGACTTAAAAATAGATTTACAATTATGTAAAAACCAATGTGAACACAAAACCCGATTTTGAACCGACCCGAAACACCTGACCCGAAATCAACCCGATGACCCGAATGAACACCTCTAGACGTATTATACATTAGTCTTCCCCCACTTGATACAGATTGCAACAAATTTTCACGCGAAATAGTTTGGCGCCCTTTATGGGAGGAGTAACACGTTACTTTGAACTCTAACGTAAAGTTATGCCTTCAAACTAAAACACCCGAGCTCTTACTCATCAGCCTAGACCTAACTCATCTAAAGCAAATAAGTCTGGTCTTAATTCTTATTCTAATTTAAACCCAAATTCTATCACCCACCAAGACCTTCAAGAATTTGTAACTCTTATCATTGCACAACTTTAGGAACATATAACTCAAGCCTCCCCCAAGGAGATGACCAAAATTGTTCCATAGGCCTACCCCACTCAATCACTTTGTGGAGGATGTAGTTGGAAGCATGGAAAAACCACTCACTCAAAACCAAAATGCCAATGATTCATCTCAAGGAAATATTCTCGTTAAATATCATCTCAACTTTAATCGGGTTAGGGAGAGACATGACCCTAATACCTAACAGGGGAAGAGAAAAACATCGTCAAGATTCTAACTGGACAAAGGCACACTCTATTGTGAATACTAGAGAGATAATTACTAATCAAAAGCTTTGTATCGAAGAGATAGATATTCGTGTTCTCATCAAATTTAAGAGGAAAGAAAGAAAGTATGCATAACAATAACATTAACCTCCACCCCTATAGGATGAGTTATTCCACCAAAGCCCATTGAAGTCAGATCAAGATTAGTTTGAAAAAGAAATACACCAACACATTAATAAGTTCGATCTTTGAAAATGAAAATACTAAGTTCAACTCTAAAATGTTCGGTCTTTTAAAATGAAAATAGTAAGTTGAACTTTAAAAATGATCGATATCCCCGACTTATTTGAGCTTAATCTCCATTCTCAAAAATATTGATACCATTTAACCTAGCCCATTTCTATTTGAGATTAGTCTAACCCATATCCGACTCATTGCATAAGTCAACATTTGCACAGAGGTCACAAAGTAAAAAAAAAAAAAACAAAAATTGGAACTGCTTTGGTCGAGAATCGATATTGAACGACTTAAGTCAAAAGTTGAAAAGTTCGAGACAAATAAATCGACTCGAGCCTATATAACATGGATCTAATGGTAGCTAAAATATAACCCAATATGAAAATGGACCATCAAATGGCTCTATACCTCCCTGTTTATGAATCGAACAGCAAAAGACCTTAGGTTGTGTTTGGGAACTAGCATTTCATTTCAAATTAATGATTTCAAATATGGAATCATGAATATAGAATTTGAGAATGACAAGGTTAGGGAGGTCATTCTCAAATCCTCATCTTTAAACCATCTTGATAACAATTGTGGATTTGACTCAAATCCAAATTTGAAATTCTAGTGTTTGCCAAACACTAATTTTAAGTCAAATCTATATTTTCAAATCAAATTCTCATTCCCAAACATAGCATTAGTTTACTCGAAAATTTGAAACAAATAAGATTTAAAAACAAAAAAAGTAATGGAATAAGATTGAAATCAAATTTTTCCAAAAAATAAGCGTCAAATGCCCAGACATGTGGTTTGGAGCTGTTCGCAGTTACTAAGTGCGAACAGCTTGCTCTGACTGTTTTGACCTGTTCGCACTTAGTAACTGCGAACAGGTATGCGGGGTTTTTAAAACAGAAACTTTCTTTAGAAATCAGGCAACAGGGCTGTTCGCACTTAGTAACTGCGAACAGGTCAAAATCAGTCAACAGGTCAAAATCAGTCAAAATTCCCCTCCTGTTCGCACTTAGTAAGTGCATACAACTCCAAACCTGTGCCCAGACCTAATAGACGCTTAATTTTGGGATAACTTTGATTTGGGTCTTATTTCATTATTTTTTTGTTTAATAATCTTATCCTTTACAAATTTTCAGTTTACTCAACAACAAGCAATAAGCAATTAACATTTCTAATCAATTCAAGTCAGCTAAAAACCCTAATTACTCTAAGAAAAGTAAACCAAATCCCAAATTAGTCAAGAACAATGCAATACGCACTAATCAATCGATTAACTTATTTTCAATCAAATTCAATAACACCCAAGAGAATTCAAAATCAGATTTAACAACAAAAAACAATCCAACAAAGATAAAAATAAATTAAAGAAAGGAAAAGGAGAAAGAAAACATTGTTTGTTGTCGTCGTGGGGTGCTTAGTAGTTGGCTTTTACATTAGCTGTTTGGTCGACTTTTGACTTTAAGCTTGTTTGTTGGTCAAACAGCCAAATAAATGTTTGATAAATGACTTCTAAGCCGGCCAAAAAACTGACCTCTAAGCTCAAGTAAAAAATCTACTCTAGTTATCATTTTTGGTTGACTTTTGACTGGTTGGTTCACTTTTTCTCTAATAAATAGCCAATAGTCAAAGCTTAAATCAACCAAACATCTCCATAAACAACTAGTAAAAGCCAACATTTTCAGCTAGTCATACAAGCCAACTGAAAAAACCAACAGCCAACAGCCAATTGACACACGCTCCTTATACCAGTTCATGATGGATGGAACCAGCCCACGATTCAAACTGGTGTAGAACTAGCATGAATTAGCCCATGACCACCTCTACACGAACGGTCCTACCCCATGAGCGGCCATCTCATCAAAGATTCACATTGTTTACAAGCAAATCTCAACTGACCCACAATTTGGCTTTTGGAATGCTGCCAGGTCTGAGTTTTCAGCTTCGTTCTGCTTTTAAAGTGTCATATCAGGACAGACTAAGCTAAAACACTTTACTAATTTGATCCACTTGTACATTAACATTATTTTCATCACAATTCAAAATATACACCAAATGATAGACAGATAAGTAGTATTTGTCTGAATAGCCAATGTTTCCACTTGAAATAAAGAAGCAAACAAGAAAGCAATAACAATTGACAACTGACAAGTACTGAAACACTTCTGAGCATAGTGCAAAAATGCGGTTTCGGTCACGGTCGGGGTAACAATTGCAAACCGGGTTTCATGGGTAATACGGATATTTTCACAGTCAACTCGACCTATACTTTGGTGACGGTAAACTCAAAAACCTTTACAAAACGGTCGAGATACGGTGATGCAGCCTTGTTTTTGTACTATGCAGTTCTGAGTTGTCCTAAACCCTTAAGCTAATAACAGCTGAGATCTTAGCATATTAACTGCTCCAATACAGACTTCATCTTCTAGTCTACAAGATGATTACTAGATTCACCCATAACACTAACATCTGTCCAATGACCAATATTTGGGGGCCATTTACTGCTACTTATTACCGCCCTTCTTAAAGCTTCGACTGTAAATTTATCAACTATAGAATTTTCTATATACCTCCTAATTGATACGCCTCATTCAAGCGGTAACCCAGTTTAACTATTCAGTTAAAGATTAGATGAGATGCAAAAGAAAAACGCAGGTATGCGTTTAGGGGCAGACAGCCAAGGCCCTATGCTAAGCAAACACTCAATTTGGATTCCAAAAATGGATATACTAGTGAGCTTGGTACCTTTCTGAAAAAGCCCTTCAATTTAAAAGACATTGACAAAAAGAATAATTAATTACGAAATGCAAAGTATAGAACAGAGACACTGAAGCAAGGGTAATTTACGATTAAACAAAGCACAAAGTATCAAGAACAAAACAAGTTATGCAGTAAGCAATTAGTGGGTAGTAAATGGGGAATCGGCTGACTTAGTGTGAATAACCTACAATAATCTTCCATAAGGTTTTTGCACTGTTAGAAGCATAAAAATGATGGAAGTCCTTTTCTAGATTACCAAACCATACAAATGCCCAAGTGTTGAGATTGAGATGAACAAAAAGAGAAAAAATTGCACATAAAGATGTTGAGGCCGAAATATTGCAGTATAAGTTTATAACAGATTGCTTATAAGAAAAGCAGAAAAGTAGAGCACGAGAATTTGTAAAAATAGCTTAAAACCAACCATAATTAGCTCTTTACAATTCGCGATTCGCGAAGCGATTAACGAATCACGTGACATCCAAACCTTATCATGAATCAGACATAAACAAAGAAATGTGGTACCAGGACAAACATGTAAAATCACAGCATTATGTTCATGTCCATTCATCGTCTAACATGCTAAAGGGGTGCTCGTAGGTGTGTGTAGCAGTTGTGTTTGTTCGACAAAATAAAATTTATCGTCATGCCATTACTAGGAATCCTAGCTAGAACGCCAACACATCAAAACTCCAACATTGGTTTAATGCAATCGAGCTATCAACAAGCACGCAAAGACCTCCTTGCTTGTTAGTGTTAGTATATAACATATCTCGGGTCCTCAATCATCACCTTAAGCTTTTGATTGAGTTGGTTCCATGACATGTTATATACTAAAACAGTTAGATCCCAGCTCCATATGCAACAAAATTTCAACTAATTTACGCGAACTCAAGTTGATTGCTTCCTAAAACTCACTCAAAATCACAAGTGATAGGTTATGCACAAAGCCAAATCTCAATAAAAACAATGAGAACAATGCCAATTCACCATGAGCATAAGGTTTCACAAAGTAAAAAGCTTTTTGATACATCAATTTCTCAAGCTTTTTCTCATATTCACCATGATTAAGAAAAAGATCTCGTTCATCAGCATTGAATCATGATTTAAACAACAACCATTCATATTAATCTACAAACAGTTTTCTACAAACATCAAAAGAACATCAAGCTTTTGATCTTCAGATATATGTATTATATATAAACTAAAAACATTAATACTAGAGAAATCTAAACAGGGTAGTACAAGAAAGAAGAAGCAACTGATTTTACCCTTCCAAAGTGTTACCAATAACGAAAGAAACCACCTCTCTGACAGGCGGAAATTCAACCAATCCAATGTCCATTGCATACCCATTAACAGGCAGCTTCAAATCCCTCAAAATACTAAACGCTTCGGCAATTCGATTCTTGGGGACTTCTTGGGCAATTGGGCAAACGGGTATCCAAGAATCAACACGAAATTGATCCCCAATTTCAACACCTTCCTTTTTCAACAGATCACAGAGTTGGGAATGGAATTGGAGGAGAGACAATGTAGGAGTAGGAGAAAGAAAAAGGAGATTTCCTTCATTAGGGATAGACCCAATTGAGGAAAAATTAAGGTGTAAAGGTTCTTGTTTAGCAGCAAAAGATTTGATTAAGGGTTCAATCTTTGATGGGTCTGTAAATTGGGAAGAAAAAAGGGTAATATGAGGTCGAGATTCGATTTCAATGAGTTGGGTACTGATTTGGCGACGAGCTAAAACATTCCAAGCTTTGAGAATTTGGTTTTCCAAAGCTGGATCGAAGTAAAGCTCGATTGAATAGGTTTGAGACATGATTTGATTCTAAAAAAATCCTGAAGATCAGAAAAAATGGAGATGGAAATGGAAATTGAAGTTGAAAAGGAGTAATTCAGTGAACACTACTCCTATAAGCTATAGCAATTAGGGAGACAAGCCAAGACCATTTTGTCTGCGTTAAAAAAAAATGCAAAATGGGGATTTTTTTGGTGTGCATTATAGACATGGGAAAATTTGATTTGACCCGAAAATGAAACAAGGATTCGACCCGACAAAATACGAATTCGACCGACCCGATCGAAAATGACCCGACTGGTAACCTACCCGATCGACCCGTTTTGACAGGTTCAATATTAATTTTTAGAGTAATTTTAATACTTCCTCCGAAGCATTTTAGTTACATTTTCTTATTTGGCAAAATCATATTAATGTTCCAATTTCCTTTTTTGTCTAGATTTTTTTTACCTAAATACCCTCACTTTTACTACTCCCAATACCCAACTACCACCTTTACAATTAATTTAATCAATTAAAATACTCAACTGCTACCTTTTTAATGGACCCCACACCACCTTTACAATTAGTTCAATTCTTAACACCTACAAATCAATGATCACATTTCCTTTAATATAGCCAAATTGTTAGAACAATAAAGTTTTAATCAAACTCTCAAACACTAAGAAGCTTGGCTCATTTGTTTAATTTGTGTACGCTTTATTTTTTTCATGTATTTTATTACAAATTTTTAGCCTTAATATCTTTAAGTACGCATTATATAAAATTGTAAAAATTTATTTAAAAAATTTAAATCAAGTCAAATCTAACAAAATCCCACAAGAATATATTTTATCTTCAATAGATATTTCAAAACTCTATTTTATGTTTTCTCTCCTAAAATGGAAAAATTGAAAGTGGACAAACAATAAGAGAGAGAATATTGATTAATTGCGTATACACATATTTTCATAAATTTTATTTAGATTTATTTTTATTTTATTTTCAAATAAATATAGATAAAGTTAATAAATAATTTTCCTGATGAAATGAGGAAAATTAAATCTACCAAAATTGAAAAGGAAACTAACATTGTCAATAATTGAGAAATCATAATTGAAAAGGTAAAATTAAAAATTTAGTAGTATAGAGAAATAAAAAGCCAATGTAAAAGACGACCAGATAATCAATAAAGTTCATTCATGATGTATGTCATCGAGAAACCTTGACTTTTCCATAAGTGAGTTGCCATTTCCAAAGCATTTTCTAAGGAGTAAGCGCGCAAGATTTAACGTATATTGAAATATGGATTATTTACTTTTTCAAAGCACTAATTTGTTTTTATTATCGTTTGGGGCCCTTTTAATTTACTTAATATAACTTTTAAAGGTTGATCACTAGGTGGTTGTCCCTAAGGCCTACCCTCAGGGCAGATCCTAAAAAAAATTGGGTAGCATATGAGATAAATTTTTAAGGATAGAAGCAAGGTAGTTTGGTTATATTAAAGTAGGGCAAGAACTTTAGCAGTTTAGGAGGGGATATGAAAGTGTGGCGCTTGGTTGTTTAGAACGTAATTTATTCAAATTAAATTTAAAGTTAGATGAATGGACAACAAATTTCAATGCTAAAAAAATACAATTACTTCTTACAATAACAAATTGATAACAGTCTCTTTGGAGAAATCTGATAAAATTGGAATTACAATTTGATAAATCTCCCACATTGTGTAGAGTATAAAACTACATTCCAAATCAAATATTAGTTTATGTAATTGACTACCTAATCATATTATTTTGACTAACATTGAAATATTCTTAAATGAAAATACAAATTGTACTAATATCTACTCTAATAAAATTGTTACATCTCTCGTTTATATAGAGAGTTTTCATAGAAAATGTAACAATATTATTTAGACTCATATGTTTAAAAACATAGCTCATTTTTTTCATAATTATTTTTGAATTCCATTTCACCCCTTTTGGCTATACGAGATATAATGTTTACAGTTGAGGAGCTGGAAGTAGCCACTTAGCTGCATCAATATACTCAAGACTCATAAATGTCTTAGCTTCTGCATCTGTTAACTTCTTTGTATATGGTACTCTTTTATCCACTGCTGCACCTGGGCCTGTGTTGCTGAACTCGCCAAAAAACACCGTTCTACATATACAATTAGTAATACATGTTAACCACAACTTTGTATTTGTATGAATTGTTTCGTAAAACTAAAGTGAGATTTTTAAAAAATATAAAAAATCATGTTGCTGAAAAATGCAAAATGAGAAATAATTATTGTCTTACTTTTGAACTTCGGGCTTGTTGTTGTCGGACCATCCCTCGGGTCTAATAACGTCACTAATGTCACAGTAAGCGAAAATTACTCGAGCTGCTTCAAACCAAGCTCTGCCTAAGTGTGTATTAGCACCAGTTCCAGTTACTTTACAATGGACAAAAGAGTATCCACCGGCTTCTTGTTCGTTCTTCCTAGCGTGAGCAGTTATCACTGCCATATTATCTCCCGGTAAAACTTTAATCTCAGAATTCTGTGAATTTGAATCAAATATTATTTCTTATGAAGATAATAAATTAATTAAATTAAAAAATAATATAATAATAACAAAGAAAAATTTTCATACCAAATAAAGTGATGTAGCTCCGCCAAAGATAAAATCAACAGTACCCTCAATATAACAATCCTTAAACAAATGGTTGCCCTTGTCATCGCAAAGAGTGTCTTGAAATCCAATAAATTTACAGTTATAGAATGCAGCTTTGTCGCCAGAGATTCTCATTGCAACAGCTTGCGCTCCTTTTGCTTTCCCATCAGGCCTTGGGGCAGAATTCTGCATTTTAAATATTCAAATGACATCCACATATTATAATTATGTTAGACATATGAGATGAAAACTAAAAGTAACTAAAATTATTCAACACTATATAAATATTAATTACATCTATTGAAGTCTAACTATTTTATAAATTTGCAAACTAATACCATTTTTAAAAATTATATATATAGTGTGTATTACATACTATATCGTCTAACCCTATGATTAATATCTAGACTCTTAATCTTGAAATATTATTTCTAAATCTAAAACATATTTATGATCAAATAATTTCTTAAATATCAAAAATAACTTGTGTCAATTTCAAACACAATAAAAATAACATGTGTCAATTTCAAACACAGTAAGATTTCTTGAAATTCTCTTTGCATAATTAGTGTATAGCTTTTTTTAAAAAAAAAAATGTTTTGCATTTCTATTTACCTTTTTATATATTTTTTAAAAAAACACTTTTTATAGTTAGTATTGTAGATTTATGGAAAAACTTGTTTTTATGTTGATCTTGTATATCTCAAAAAGAACAAAAATTTGATATCTTAATAGAATTAAAATATTAGAGCAATTATTAAAGGCTAAAAGAGATTATTACCGAAATAATTATATTTGCAGCAACAAAATAATCAGCCTCAACAATTAGAGTTGCACTATCGACTGTCCCATACTCAAGAGCAGTTCCTGCAAATGTTATTGTCGGCATATTCTTTGGGTCTCCAAGAAATGTAATATATGACTGATATCTTTCGACTTTAACTTTTTCTCTATATTCTCCTGGACCAATTTTTATTATTACACGTTTTAGGTTTCCTACTTTAACATGTTTAACAGCATCAGATATTGTCTTAAATTTTCCGGTTCCATCTTGCTTTACTTCAATGGTTTCTACCTCTCCATTTTCAGCTTCTATTACATTTGGTTCCAATGTTGTTTGTTGGCTACAAAAGATAAATCGCAATAAATAATTAATTAGCATATAGATAAGATTTCAACTATATTAAATAACAATAAACATTTGCATATGCGAGAGTAATAAATGGTAAAGACATCTAAAATACTCTATTTTTTTAAAAAAATATTGTTACATGCCAAGCGATATTAATTATTTTCAAAAACATTGTTTTTCAAGAAAAAAGAAATAAAAAGTGTGTATTTAGTACGTACCTGGCTGGTTTGACAGCAGTTTGAAACCAACTGTTAATTTCTCCAGCTACTTGTGGAACCAAAGTTTGTGCATATGTTGTAAATGCTACATTAATCAGTAGAAAAGTCACCAAAACAAGACTAATTGGTCCTTCCATATTATGTTTTTTGTTTTTTTTTTTTGTTTTTATTTTTTGTCTTTTTATGTTTATTGTGCAAAATAATTTTCTTATATAGGGTAAAGAGAGAGAGAAATAAAAATAATTTTGGGCAAAGAAAAAGCTTTTCCAATCAATGAAATACTAAAAATAGGTTTGGTTTCTAAAAAATTGCACATCATATAAGGTGATGTATATGAATAGATTTTGTTATGATTTATATTAGCCTTTTTTCCTCGAGCCACAACAAATGTAGGGTAATGTAGTTATTTCTTTATATAGAAATGACAAAAATATTAGCTCTTTTTCAGTTTTTGTATTTTGTCATCAAAGGTTAGATTTTATTTATAAAATTTAGTTAATGAATTAGATAAAAGAAAGTTGATAGAAAAAAGGGGATCCACGAAAAAAGAGATTACATTTGTTGATATGATTCTTTTTGATAAAAGAATTTTTTATAGGAAAAATTATAAAAAACTACTTAATTTACAAGTCTTTTTTCAAAAAACTATCTTATTTAAATTTTCTTACAAAAAACTGTCTAATATAATACAAATGTTTGCAAATGACTACCTAATATAACACAAATATAATATAACACAACATTATATTTGTGTTGTATTAAATAGTTTTTTTGCAAAAAAATTTAGATAAAGTAGTTTTTTATAAAAGAGGTCTATAGATTAGGTAGTTTTTTATAATTTTTCTTTCTTTTTATTACCATCATTGATAAAAATAAATAATAAAATAAAATATGGGACTATTTTCAAAATTAAAAATGTGACAATATGAAAAATTCAAAATATAAAGTGTAACAAAATTAAATGAAGATATAAAATACCCATGTATAACTCTAGTATTTGACGTATCCAATTCTATTTTGAGTTGTGAAAAACATTCGCAAGCAAGACTACTTCATCATGAGAAACAACACAATAATTTAAAAGAGTTGTATTAAACAAAATCAAATTGTTGTGACCAATTTTATCTTGAGCAGGGGATTCCTTTTGGTCACGTTTTTTTATGGGTATGAGTTGCTGTCGTTTTTCCCTCTCCAAACTCTGTTCATAGTCTTCTATGAGCGGATTTTACTGGGTAGAATGATGATGATGTGACCAATTTTATGAAGTTTTTAGTTAGGTAATTTGCTCAATCCAATACTCATGGGCTATACTAAGTGAATTACAAATAGTGGTTAGAATTTTCTTAAATCAAACATATGAAAGATTGAAAGATTAAAGAATATTCGGTTTGAATAGCAATTGACTTCTTCAAAAGCAATTAAATTCTCAAATACTCTAACTCAAGTTTTTGAGAGCTAGCTTCTGAAGTTTATAAATTCTTGTGAGAGACGGTCTGTTTAAGAGATTATTTCTAATTGGATCGACCCATAAAAGAAAATGTGGAATATGAGAACAAATAAGTTTTGATGAGTTGGACGGACCTAAAAGACATTTCTTTGAGTTATATGGTGCTTTCTTAGGGTGACATAGGGAGTACATTTTTTCATTGTTGTATTTGAGGTTATGAGGTTGCACATGAAGGCTATAATTTGTTGATTGTAGATTGTAGTTCATTTTTCTCCTTTTGTAAATCAATGTTGGTTTGGCAATATTAGGGTTGACTCTGAAATTGCAGGGACTTGGGACGAAAAATAAATTATGAGCCCTAATTATAATAATACAAAATTTTAATATCAAAAAATGTTACACACTAATAATTGAGCTCGATATTGTCTGTTTTTTGTTAATATTTGTGCATTTTTAATTCCATAATTAGTAAATAAGGTAATAATTATCATTAACAAAACTTTGGCTTGATGATTAAATGCACAATACAAGGTCTCAAGTTCGATGCATATGAAAGCAAAATTTATCTAATTTTTACGTGGGCCAAGGCCACAAGCCACAAAACGATAAAAACCCATGTCCAAGAGGAAAGAAATAAGCAAAGTTGAAACACAAGACATAAGGTAGTTCGTGACACACGTAGTTTTCTGCGGCATGCTGATTCGCGGTAGACGGTCAGTGCCGTTCCTGAAATTGTATATGGGCCCTAGGCAAACTGAAAGAAATGGACCCTCTTTATGAAGAGTTGATTATAAATTAAATGGGTGTTTGGAAAAATAACAAAGACAAACCTTATGTATTATAATTAGCATTAAAAAAGTAGACGTGTCATGTAATTCTCAAATGATAAAAGAACTACTAGCTCATAAATTAATTGCAAATTTTTAACTATCTACTTCCATCAACTAGCATTTTCTAATTTTGGGGCCCTTTCTAACTATGGGCCCTAGGCAGATGCCTATCTTGCTTATGGTTAGGAACGACCTTGTACACGGTCTTGTTTGCGACACGTTGGATCGCGGGCTTGTGCAAGTCTAGATTTGAGCTTGTTTTTTTTACGACAGTTTCATGGATTATTATTTGTTAAAGGAAAATTTGCCAAGAATTATCCCAACTATCATCCGTTGGCCAAAAATAATCCCAACTATCGATTATTTTTTAATAATCCTAACTATTCATCGAATTCACTCAAAACAGTCCCATACCCACAATTTGGTGTTATTGTAGTTGCTTCGAATGTGAGCAGGGATAATGTTTCTCATTATGATGAAAGTGATGAAGAAGGGACACATGTTGCGAATGAGAACACAGATTAGAAGAAATTCTAATGGTACTGTGGGACTGTTTTGAGCAAATTCGATGTATAGTTAGGATTATAAATAAATAATCGATAGTTGAGATTATTTTTGGCGAACGGGTGATAGTTGAGATTATTCTTGGCAAATTTTCCTTTATTAAAGGTCGGTTAGGTATATACAAATCTAATTAACTTCTCTAATTTACTCACTAAGTGACTTGGGGAAGTGGGATCACGAGATAAGTGGAGTATTAACCCCTACTCCTATATAAGGAGATCTAATAAAAGTTTTCAAGGGGTGAAATCTGCTATCTTTTTCTTTGTTCTCTCCCTAAGTTTTTATTCTCTAGAAGCTATTAAAAGTGAAGAATACTGGCCTCTTCTTTTCATTTTAATTCTAAGCTTACTCCAAACATTCTCTTAATCTTCATACTGTTCAATTTCTTATTGCTATGATTGAATGCAAAACATTGTATCTCAAAAGTATATTCCAAGTTTTTAAGCTGAAGCACCAAGTAATTAAGCAGAGTAACGCTTTTAGGAAAAATAAATAGTGGCTTGGTTTGGCATCAAGTTTTGTAAACAGTATTGTCTTACAACATCTTCGGTATAAGGTTATTTATTTATCTTTAGTATTTTTGGAATTTAGTGAAATCTATAAGATCTATTATAGATTCCAATGACTTTATACCAATTCACACCATTATAGAGTCATGAGACGCTATTTCTGATGAAACTCGTTTTTCTTCAATTACTAAACCTAAAGATTTACTTTAAAGTAATTCTAAAGAGATTGATCTCTATAATTAATCAAGTCGTCACAATGATCAATTGATCAATGACGATGAAGAGGAAAATGCTCTTATCTTGCATATGAGTAAAAGGCAAGTATTCCATATTTATATGGAGTAGAAGCAGATCTGTTAACATATCGTGAAGCTATAGTTTTACAAGACTCGAATTTTTGGGAGGAAGTCAACGATGAGATGGACTCCATTATAGGAAACAACACTTGGGTATTGGAAGACATACCTTCGGGGCACAAACCCATTGGTCATAAGTGGAGTTTTTGTAAAAAGATGAATGTTGACGGTATAGTCGATAAATTAAAAGCTCAATTTGTGGATCAAGATTTTAGGCAAAAGCATGGTGTTGATACTTTGACACCGATGCTCTAAGTGGAAAAAAAACGTATTTGCTGCGCGTTTTATTAAATGCAACATTAAATAGTAAAAAATAATTAGGCAAAAAAAAGATCAAATGTTGCGGTTCCTGAAAAACTGCAACACATAATTGTTTTAAACAAATTTAAAAATGCTTATATACTGCGGTTCTTGAATGCCCGTAGCAAACACTCTAAAAAATGAGCTTTTATGCTGCGGCTCTCCATTACCCGCAACAATTAACCTTTCTCAAAAAAATGAACGCGCCATTTAACGTTATAATATTTCACAAAACATAAACCTATTGTTGCTTCATCTACTGTTGTAATCCAAAGCCCTCCTAAATTGCTGCTTCATCTTGTTGTTATTCATCTCTAGTGTTACATTCTTTTCAAGTTGTTATATTTAGTAATTTGTTAATTATTTTGATATGAGTATTTTGTTTACATATGCATGTAGTTTGTTAATTAAATTTGTATGTAGTTTACATATGTATATGTATGTAGTTTAATTAATTATGTATATAGTTTAATTACGTATGTAGTTCACTTAATCACAATAGTTTACTTATGAATAATCACAATATACCCATAATTTGAATAATTTAAATAATATGAAGGTTAAATAGGGTAACTTTAGGTTAAGTAGGGTTAAGTGTATATATATACTTATCTATGTAATGTCTATTGATTTTTTTTTTGAATTCATTAATCACATTTAGGATGACAAAAGATCATTATTCTTGGATGTTAAGCAACATTGAATCGTCAGAATTTATTGATGGCGTGTTAGAATTTTGTAGTATTGCGGTTAGACATCAAGTTAAGACGGGGGGAGTTGGTTTTTATAGCCCATGTGTTATGGCAATGTATCAAAGATAGATAGTGTTGATATCCTTAGGGAGAACATACTTCAATGTGGGTTTAGACCCCAATATCATATTTGGGTTTGACATGGTGAGGAGAGAGTTTACAAAGAAAAAAGTGTTATTGAGGATGTCAGTAATGTGGATGTCAATGAGGATGTAGTAGATTGTGTTGATGGGTATGAGACAGATGAAGAGAATGTTGATGACGATGTACGCGTAGTGCGGGTTGAACACAAGGAGGCTTAATAATTCTAATTTGTATGCTTATGACTAGCTAAGACAAGGGTTATACAAAAATGTATGGTGATATTCTAATCCTAAGATGCAAATAACTAAAACAATAATGAAAATGATGTGTAACAATGGTATGAAAGATACTAGGGCGTCGGGCATCACCTAATTTTAACATGGAATTCAATCACTTTCATGATTATATGAAATTGAGCCATGAATATGAGAGAACGTGATCTAATTAGTCTCAAGCTTCCACTTTATTGACTAATATCGATTTAAGACCAACTAGCATTAATCCTCAAACTTCCGTTCTATTGGTTAATACTAGAAGGAATTTAACTCAAATATATCTCAATCCTAAGTTAAACCAATTCTCAAACTTCCATTTTATTGAAAAGGCTAACAAAGATGTTTAAATCGAGATCATTAAGCATAGGCTCAATCATCGACTCAAATCGCACACAATCAATCAATACAATATCAATCCATGCTTCGAATTAGGGATTTCACCCTAACCCTAGATAAAGAAACTACTCACTATGCATGATTATGTAAAACATACACCCAACAATAGATAATGATGTAAAAAGAAATAATGAAACAAGAAAACTTACAGAATGGAAAAATAACATAAACTGAAAAATGCGGAATTCGAATTCTACCAATTGTTCTTCAAAGGAAGCTTGAAAAAAAAAAACTAAGAACTACCCAAAGAAAATTACAGAAAACTAAAACTAAATCTCCCTAATTTTACAAAAAATAATCGCCACTTTATATAGTGGTTCCAAAAATCTGGAAGAAAACCGTCAAAATGGCTCGGATTGGACAAAGCGTTGAGCGTCGCCTATCAGAGCGACGAGTCTTTTCTCAGCTTCTGAAAAATCAGGAATGATGCTTCAATTGAGCGACGAGCGTCACTTATAGGGCGACGACTCGTCGCAAAGTTTCTGGAAAAATCTTCTTTGCTTGCACGAATTGGCGACGAGCGTCGCCTATAGAGCGACGACTCGTCTCTTAGTTTCTGGAAGATATTGAAAGCTGCTCATGAATGCAACGAGCGTCGCATATGGGGCTGGCTCATCGCTTGGCTCATTGTTGCATTTCACTCCATTTCCTTTGCTTTCTCCTTATCGGGACTTGCTTGTGGCTCGGTCTCTTCACATGAAAAGGGGTCTTAGGCTATTTCTCGAAGCCTTCACCCTCTTATAGCTCTGGTACCTACCTAAAAACTCAATTTTGCCTCAAAAATCACATAAAACATAAAATTGACCTCATGAGACAAAATATACACAAAACACCAATAATATACCTAAAAACCCACTAAAACTTCATATAAGGAGGATAAAATTGATGTGGATAAGCGCAAATAATTGCACTTATCATTTTGGATCGTGTTGATGAGATGATGGAGGGAGTCAAGGATGAGTTAGGAAAATGTTTTGACTTGTTTACATAGGCTTCTCAAAAGCCTTTGTACCCTGGATGTACAATGTTCACCAAAGTGACAATAGTGTTGACAATATTCAACATTAAGTCAAAGTTCAATTAGAGTGACACTAGTTTCATAATGTTATTAGAAGCGTATGGTGAGATGCTTCTTGAGGGAAATGAACTTCTAAAGTCGACATATTATGCCTTAAAGTAACTCCAACTTGGTTTGTTTTGTACGAAACTTTGCACACAACACTATTTGGTATATATTATTGTGTTTAAAAGGTTAGAATCGAAAACAATAGTTATATGCTTGATACTACGTGCTAAATTGCAATTTTTATGGTTTATTATTTTTGGCACTTTCTCGCATAAAACAGCTCAAACATGGTTTGTGTTGTATGAAACCTAGCACAAAAAACTATTTGGTATATATTATTGTGTTGAAATGGTTAGAATCTAAAACAATAGTCATATGCTTGATATTACGTGCTAATTTGCGATTTTAAGGTTTTTTTAAAGTTTTTTTGGCACTTTCTCGCATAAAGTAGTTCAAACATGGTTTGTTTTGCATGAAATTTGGCACACAACACTATTTGGTATATATTATTATATTGAAATGGTTAGAATAAAAAACAATAGTCATATGCTTGATATTATGTACGAAGTTGTGATTTTAAGGTTTTTTTTAAGCGTTTTTGGTACTTACGCATAAAGTAGCTCAAACTTGGTTTGTTTTGCATGAAACTTGGACACACCACTATTTGGTATATATTATTGTGTTGAAATGTTTAGAATTGAAATTACATTCCTATGTTCTAACATATTTCTATTCATATTGTCCTCGAGATTGAGACTTCAAATAATGAGCATCATAGTGAGTCTACTATGATCATGCGAAGGAGAAGGACATAATTGAAGATGATCATGACTACGAAGGGAGGTCGGGTGAAAAAGAGGATGTCGACGCAATTGCTAGATACGAGCGTATGGCTGAAGACGCCCAACCACTTTAACAATGATTATGACACTGAAGACGCCTCACCAACGAATGCTCCCACTGCCACTATTAGCGTTAATTCTAAGAAAACGAAAAACCTCAAAGTCACAGAACCCATGCACTTGGAATATAATGCATTGGGTCAACCCTGTGGCAAATGGCGTAGCCAATATAGAAAACAAAGGGGCCTATGTATCCGCAAGATTTCCATACTATACGCATGGAACGAGGTTCCAATGGGTTTGAAGAACTCTTTATAGGATGATACTCTGGTAAGCAACTTTACTATTTTTATTCATTTTGTTTCATTTTAAATTTAATTTAATTGACACTAATAAATATAAATTTTCTTTTGTAGAATCACGATGAAGAGAAGACGAATGTTTTTCTTTCAGATATTACTGAAAGATTCAGAAATTTCAAATCCAAGCTAGTTACTGGTTGGATCACCAAGAATCATGCCCGTAAGACCATAGTCAAAATGGGAATGAAAGTGAAAACGAAGGTGGAGACCAAGCACAATTCAAAGATGCCCTATGAAATATGGGGTCACATATCGAAGAATGAATGAGAGCCATTTGTTGCTAAAAAAACAACTCCCACCGAAGTTGTAAGTAATCTTTATTATATTATAGCTTTTAATTTAAATTTACTTCTTTTGACTCAATCATTAAACTAATATATGGCATTTGATTTCTATTGGTTAATTAGGAAAAGCATGGTAAAGCTTCTGAATTAGCAAGCAAAAGGAAGTTTTACCATCGCTTGGGCCCAAAAACGTACGATGAGGCCATAAAAGACTGGGTGAATGCGGGTTTTGTAATTTTTGGCTTTGATTTACTTAAACTAATTGTTATATTGTCACTTTTTATTTGAATAGATGGACTGGAAGGAAACAAAAGCTATGGAGGAGTTCACCCCAAGAGGCAATGTTGATGCATTGCATATGGACTTAGGGAAAGACCACAAAGGGTAGGTATGTAACACCCCGTAAATTTTAATGTTATTTATTTATAACTTAGATTGTGATTCAAAAAATAATTTTCTTTATAGATTATTATTAAACATTGAAAATTTAATATTTGGCAAACGTTGAACACGTCTAATTATTACTTAAATAAAGTTGAGTAAATTAATAATAATCGTAATAGTTTTGTTCTTAAACTCGACTCAAACGAAGTCACTATTAATATTTTGGATTAAAATTAATGGGCCTCGTGAGTAAAATAGGCCAAAGTAATTGTGGGTTAGGGTTTTAGATTTTGAAATTAAAAACCCTTGTTTTTTGTTAGAGTGAGTCGTCACTCACATTCTTTTCTCCTTCCCCTCTCTTTCTTCCTCCTTCCCTTCTCTTCCTCACGCCCCATCTTCCTCCTCACCGGCATCTGGCGGCGCCACCAAGGACTAGGCGGCAACCGACAGCCCTTCCCACACCACGAGCAGCGCACCTTCCCTCCTCCTGGCAGCAACTTCGCACCACCCACAAGCAGCTATAGCTGTGTTTTTTCGGGCGTCCAGCAGCAGCCAAGGCTGCCTCCTCCACCACCCTTCACCTCCTTCTCCTCTTCTCTTATTTCCCCATTGTAAGCCATATTCTCTTCTCTTTTTGTGAGCTATTTAAACTTATTGTCTTTAATGTTATGTTTTTTTTTATCTAATTTCAAGTAGTTATATGAATTTTGATGTTGTTATTAAATTTAATTGTGGTTTTATACTCAAAAGTGATTTGGGTAAAGAGTTAGGAGTTTGAGTTTGACATTGATGAGTTAGGATTTATATTGAGATGAATCTAAAAGTAGTATTTTGGGTAAATTTATGAATATTAGATAAAATTAAGTTATATCTTGATAAGATTAAGTGGATAAGTATCAGAAAGCGTGATTTGAACATGAATAAGTTAGGGTTGGATGAATTTAAAAGTAGTATGTACTACTTTAGTGATTTGGATGGTGTTTTATTAATTTAAAATTTTGTGTAAGCTTTGTTTACGTGACATGGTTGATGAATGGTGGCTAGTTATTGTTTATATGACATTAATCATGGTGGTGTGACTAGTATTGTTGATACCTATTATTGTAGAGTAAATGATAACTATAATTACTAAGAAAGATTAAGGTTGCGATTGTCATTAGTGAAAGTATTGTCGTGGTTATAGTCGTTTGATGAGGTGGTTAGATTTGTGCTTGGTCATGACCATTGTCAACGATTGTTGTGAGCTGCTTGTATATAATTGAGCATGGTTGTTATATTGATATGTTCAATTGTGTTGCTAAGTTGTGTGACTTTGACCCAAGTTATATGAATCGTTATTAATTCGTCAAGCTACAAATTTAATTAATTCTTAATCGTTTTACTCTAAAAACCTTGACAAGGTAACAAATCATTACTAGTATGAGTAATATGATTGATACTAAGTGTAACATCATATATTATGCGTTCTTAAACTTTCCGATGGATAGTTTATTTATAATGCGCAAGCGTATGATTGCGTCCTCTTCACTTAAACACATCTTGATATAGAATTGATTGAAATCTATTGTTATGGTTTGATTGGAATTGATGGCGTAGTTCATGTGTGAACATGGGTTGAATTTATCGCATGAGTGCGTTTAGAGTGCATATTAGCTTGAATTGAAACTTGCTTGGCTAATAGTGTAGTTTGTATGGAGTCAGTGCTTCTTTAATGATGTGGAGTAGGCTTATTAGTCTTACTTTAAATGTGTATAGGTGCCCGGTTCATAAGAGCGGCGTAACAACGTCCTTTAAAGTCACTTTTGCTTATCTTGCAGTTGCAGTTAAGTACACGCAGTAGTTAATTCTTGCACGCATCTTGAATATGTTTTCTCTACGTAACAATATTATATGAGCTATGTTGAATATGATTTGCTATTAAATATTATTAAGTTAGTGCTACAAGTGAGAATCAGTTGTAGATATGGTAAAGAATGGGTTGTGATATTGCAAGAGTAAAATGTTGGATTATATGATATTGGAATGAGAATGAGTCCCTTATTGATGAGATATAAAGTTGGATATTTATAGTGACTCCACTGGATTAGTACCCCAGTTGGTTTAGTTCCAGGAGGTATGGATCATCTATATATGGTCGATGTACAGGGTATGATAATACTTTGCCATTGAGCACCGGCATGGCCATCACCGTCCTTGGCTGAGGTGTTACCATGTGGGCCTTGCAAACCCCAATATGGTGGCCTCTAGTCACATAAGAGGATATATGAAATTAATAAAGAGATAGAAAATGGTGATGACATTGAGAAGTGCATAGAATTGAGAAATAGTTAGAGTAGATGCTTACACGTAGGGGTGTCTTCCCCCCTTATTTTGTTGAAATTGATTGTTGGTTATATATATAACTTGTTGTTAGTTATTGACGTGTACTGTTTGTTTCCTTATTGATGGTTTGTCTTTGATGGCCCTGCCATGACACGTCGATCTGTGACTTTACGTTGAGCAGCAGAGGTATCGTACATATATAGATCTTGCTGGTTTTGGAGTTTTCTTGCATTGCATATGGGGGGAATTGAGCGAGAACCTTGACACATGCCATGTTCTAACTATTTTTGACGCTACATGTGTTCTTTTCGAATTGAAATTGTGTATGTTTTTGGTTGAGGCGCGTGCCCTCCTTTTGATGTAATTCGTTCCACCGCAAAGATTTATTTCATTTTGTAATTCGTTATAGTATCTTGAATGGCTTGCATAGTTGGTTATGTTTTTGGAAAACTCAAGTGTTTACATGGGAACCACGATCCATGCTTAGCATGTCGACAGATGATTTGGCGATGACCTTTCCGCCGTGATCTTTGTTATGAGGTTATTGATGCCTCTTTTCATGATGGGTTATTACTTGTTTAATTCTTTTGGTGCGTCAAATTTCAAGGCAAATGCTGCCGAAATTTTCGTAGGATTTTGTTTGAAAGTTTTCCTATAATCACTTTAATTGTTTTATTTTATTTTAAATGTAACACCCGAATTTCCTCCGGTTCTCTTTTGGTTTTGGTTCCGTTTATAGGGTCAGAAATTCAAGGGTGTTACAGGGTAGTCGGAAAAGGAGGCGTCCGCGTAGGGTTATATAAGGCATTCTACAAAGAGTATGTCGCTACTCAATCCAGAACGATGCCATCTGATGAAGTAGCGACCCTTAAAGCACAAATCACGAAAGACATTCTCGACACAGTGGCATTCGTGTTGCAAAAGATGGGAGCACTCACTGTAGACATGGAAAATATGATTGTCGAGCATCAGCAAAGTCAACATGGGGATCCTAAGGCTTTGATCGAGCGAACACCCGAGCCCATTAATAAAGTCCATTCATAATGCATGTCATCGAGAAACCTTGACTAATTTAAGTGAGTTGCCATTTCCAAAGCATTGTCTGAGGAGTAAGTGCACAGGATTTAACGTAATTAAAATATAGATTATTCACTTTTGCAAAGCACTAATTTGTTTCTTTTATCATTAGGGGCTCTTTTAAAAGTTGACCCCTGGCCCCTGGGTGGTTGCCCCTTATGCCTACCCTAATGGCAGACCCGAAAAAAAATATTGGGTAGCCAAGTAAATAGGGTAACATATGGGATAAATTTTTATAGTAAGTCTCATGGGAGACGGTCTATTCTATAGACAGAATCCATGAAGCCTAGCCCAAAATATAACATAGTATATTTGGGGTTATAATAAATTATTTGGGGTTATAATAACTTATATTTGGGGTTATAGAATAGTATATTCGAGGTTATAATACCTTACATTTAGGATTATAACATAATATAATTGATATGATAATAAAAAAAATCAGTTAAGGAAAATGGGTTGGCCCAATTTTGTGGTCTATCCTATAGACCGTCTCTTGTGAGATTTTGTGAAATTTTTAAGGATAGAAGCAGGGTAGTTTACGTTAAATTAAGTAGGGCAAGGGCTTTACCAGTTTAGAAGAACATATGAAGGTATGGCATATGATGTTTAGAACACAATTTATTCCAGTTAAATTTTAAGTTAGGTGAATGGACAACAAATTCCAGTACTAAAAAATTACAATTACTTCTTACAATAACAATTTGATAATTGTCTCTTTGGAGATATCTGATAAAATTGGAATTAAAATTTAATAACTCTCCTACATTGTGTAGAGGATAAAACTACATTCCAAATCAAATATTAGTTTATGTAATTGACTACCAAATAATATTATTTTGACTAACAATGAAATATTTTTAAATGAAAATACAACTTGTACTAATATCTACTCTAATCATATTGTTACATCACTCTTTTATATGGAGAGTTTTCAAAGAAAATGTAACAATATTATTTAGACTCATATGTTTAAAAACATTGCTCATTATTTCCGTAATTCTTTTTGAATTTCATTTCAGCCCTTTTGGCTATACGAGATATAATGTTTACAGTTGAGGAGCTGGAAGTAGCCACTTAGCTGCATCAATATACTCAAGACTCATAAATGTCTTAGCCTCTGCATCTGTTAACTTCTTTGTATATGGTACTCTTTTATCCACTGCTGCACCTGGGCCTGTGTTGCTGAACTCGCCAAAAAACACCGTTCTATATATACAATTAGTAATACATGTCAACCACAACTTTGTATTCGTATGAAGTGTTTCGTAAAACTAAAGTGAGATTTTAAAAAATAATGAAAAATCATGTTGCTAAAAAATGCAAAATGAGAAATAATTGTCTTACTTTTGAACTTCGGGCTTGTTGTTGTCGGACCATCCCTCGGGTTTAATAACGTCACTAATGTCACAATGAGCAAAAATTACTCGAGCTGCTTCAAACCAAGCCCTGCCCAAGTGCGTATTACTACCTGTTCCAGTTACTTTACAATGGACAAAAGAGTATCCACCGGCTTCTTGTTCGTTCTTCCTAGCATGAGCAGTTATCACCGCCATATTATCTCCAGGTAAAACTTTAATCTCAGAATTCTGTGAATTTAAATCAATATTATTTCTTATGAAGAGAATAAATTGATTAAATTAAAAAATAATATAATAATGACAAAGGAAAATTTTCATACCAAATAAAGTGATGTAGCTCCGCCAAAGATAAAATCAACAGTACCCTCAATATAACAATCCTTAAATAAATGGTTACCCTTGTCATCGCAAAGAGTGTCTTGAAATCCAATAAATTTACAGTTATAGAATGCAGCTTTGTCGCCAGAGATTCTCATTGCAACAGCTTGTGCTCCTTTTGCTTTTCCATCAGGTCTCGGGGCAGAATTCTGCATTTTAAAATATTCAAATGGGATCCACATATTATGATATATAAATATAGTGTGTATTACATACTATATCGTGTAACCTTATGATTAATACCTAGACTCTTAATCTTGAAACATTATTTCTAAATATTAGTAATATTTATGATCAAATAATTTTTTAAAATATCAAAAGTAGCATGTGTCAATTTCAAACGCAATAAGAATTAAGATATTGTCTCTTTGCATAATTAGTGTAAAGCGTTTTTCAAAAAAATGTTTTGCTTTTCTGTTTGCCTTTTTATATATTATAAAATTAACTTTTTATATCTAGTAATGTTGATTTATGGAAAAAGCTAGTTTTATGCTGATCTTGTATAACTCAAAAAGTTATATCTTAAAAAGAATTCAAATATTAGAGCAATTATTAAAGCCTAAAAGAGATTATTACCGAAATAATTATATTTGCAGCAACAAAATAATCAGCCTCAACTATTAGAGTTGCACTATCAACTGTCCCATACTCAAGAGCAGTTCCCGCAAATGTTATTGTCGGCATATCCTTTGGGTCTCCAAGAAATGTAATGTATGACTGATATCTTTCGACTTTAACTTTTTCTCTATATTCTCCTGGACCAATTTTTATTATTACGCGCTTTAGGTTTCCTACTTTAACATGTTTAACAGCATCAGATATTGTCTTAAATTTTCCGGTTCCATCTTGCTTTACTTCAATGGTTTCTACCTCTCCATTTTCAGCTTCTATTACATTTGGTTCCAATGTTGTTTGTTGGCTACAAAAGTTAAACGCGATAAATAAATTGTTAGCGTATAGATAAGGTTTCAACTACGTTAAATAACACTAAACTATTTCCATATTAGACAATCATAAATGTAAAGGCATCTAAAATACTCTATATAATTTTTTATTCAAAATATTGTTATGTGGGCTAGTGTACATTATTTCATTCAAAAAAAATCTTATTTAAAGAAGAAAGATATATAAAAAAAGTGTGTATTTAGTACATACCCGACTGGTTTAACAGCAGTTTGAAACCAGGTGTTAATTTCCGCAGCTGCTTGTGGAACTAAAGTTTGGGCATATGTTGTAAATGCTACATTAATCAGTAAAAAAGTCACCAAAATAAGACTAACTTGTCCTTCCATTTTTTTTAGTTTTTTTTTTTTGTTTTTTTTTTTTGTTTTGATGTTCATTGTGCACAATAACTTCTCTTATATAGCATGAAGATTGAGAAATTAAAAAACATCTAGACGAAAAAGAAGCGTGTCCTTGAAAAAAACAATGGTTAAGGATCGAATGACTAAAATTAGGATTGATTTTACCAAAAATAATTGTATTTCATACTATAATAATGAGATTGATTTGAACTTCATATATAGGATATGCCTTTAAATAGAATGATAGAAATATTGGTATTTTTTAAAATTAATTTTGTATAAAAGGCTAAGATTTTTATTTTATTTTTTGTGAAAGAATAAAAAAATTAAGTTCAGGAAAAAGAAGAGATGAGATATAAAAACGAGAATACATTTATTGATGAGATAAATTTTTTTAATTAACCATTTATAGATAAGATTAAAAGAAAAAATATGAGACCATTGTCAAATATAAAAACGGAACAAAATAAGAAAAATTAAACAATAAGTGTAACAAAATCAGAGTAACAAAGATCATTCATAAAACTTTTGTATATAAAGTGTACAAAAGAGATGACTTCAGTGTTAGATCTTCTTTATAATTATCGTGATGTCTATATAGAATTTTGTTTGATTAAAAGTGTTATGCATTTGATTGATTGTTACTCTGTTGTAGATGTCGTATGACATTTTTATCAATGAGTTTTTAGGTTCCTTTCAATAAAAATCCAATTCTCTATTGATCTATTTATTGGAATATAATGCAAATACAAATAGAAATTTATAACAAACCAATTTGTATTCCCTTGTGTGGATGGCAATAGAACACTTTACTTTGTTGATCACCAAAATGGACACCATGAAGATAAGGTTGCGACAACAAATTCAAGTCGCTCGGAAACCTGATATTTATAGGAGGTGTGAGTACACTTTCCTTTTGTGATATTATTCCCAAAAGGATGCTTGGATGACGATGAAAGTCACAATAAGATACAACTTATACACCAATGTTATGGTAACATTTAAATCGATTTATTCAATTAAATATTATTGTAAAAACACTCAGCAGTTTTTTAACCAACGATTGACCTTGGCTCGTAGTCAAGGGGCTTTTAAGGTATCCAGCCCAATATACTTAATCTCCATGTGACCCCCTAGAATTTCTATGATAACCACCTTAAAACTGCCCTGTGCCACTCAGCACAATAATCAACTATAACTACCCACTGCCATCCACCTTCTCCATGACAACCTACACTTTCCCAGAAATAACTGCCAAATGACCCTTATAAATAGCAGGATCAGCCTTAATTACGGACTAGGCATTCATATCCCATATCGTTACTCTGCCAAAATCACTACTCACCACCACACTCAATGAGCATCCCTCTATCCTTCCACCATAATCAGTTATTTATCACCATCGCCACCTTATATCGTATATTGTTCACAATTGTTCATCAATCAATATCTAATTCTCTGATCTAACTTGAGCGTCGGAGGGGTTTTCTGGGAGATAACCCCCTGGACAAGGCTAACTTGTTGTGGTGCAGGATTTCAGGTCATTTACAAGGGACGTCTTACTTCCACTTCGCCGACTATTGACTGCTGTATCGGTTCCACTTCAGCTATCTCACTTGCCTCTCACACTTTCTCGTTTCATTACCGAAACAGTTTGGCGTCATCCATGGGGACAACAATTACAAACACTCGAACAAAAGTCATGGCTTCCAAAAGAATCCCAACACAAACTACTACCGTGCATAACATAGACACATACATGTCCACGGGTCAGGCTTACAATTAGGCCGTGAGTCGTCGTGATACGGACATGATGACACAGAATCTAACCAACGCCTTCACTGAGAAACTTCGCGTTGTAGCTGACGCCAATACCGCAATACTAAACAAACAGTATTGGATAATATGGCGGAGCAAATTGAAAACCTTAGAAGGAGGAAAGATCCCCGCTAAGTTCCCGAAGGAAAGATAACAAGGAAAACCTCAAAAGGAGGATAGATCCCCCTCAGGAACCGACAAAGAAGAGAAAGATCCTGACTTTAAAAAAGCATAAGCAAGTCTCAAGAAGGCGAATCTAAGTCTCAAACTCAAGATGCGAGAAGTTACTTAAATGAAAGAAGAGCCCAACGATCGCAAAGCGTCCAATCGTTGGTTGACAGAAGGCGTGAAGAGAGGAAGACGTCACGACTTTCTGGGTCTAGTCACCCACTTAGCTCCGTCAGGCCTCAGCAAAACGTTCAAGAAGAGTTTAGCCTAGGAGGACCTTAAGGAGCCCCTATGTTACTGAATTCCCCCTTATCTGCTAAAATCTTAGCAACATTCAATCCCGCTAAGATTAAGGTCCCTAGCATGAATGCATTTGATGGAACAACTTGCCCCGAAGAACATATCATGGCATGCAAAAACTTGATGTTGTTATACACTACTGATCAGGCCTTGCTCTGCAAATTTTTCGCTACCACTTTAAGTGGTGTTGCCTTGAATTGGTACACATCACCGCCCACAGGAAGCATTCACACTTTCGCTAAATTGGAGGCAAAGTTCATCAGTCACTTTGTTGCTTCCAAAAGACAGAAGAAGTCTTACTTCCACTTGCTAAGCATCATACAGCAAGAATGGGTGTTTGTGGCTGCCTACCTAAGGAAGTTCCAAGAAGTTGTTTTGGAAGTCACTGATTTGGAGGACTCGGTTGCCCTCAATGCCTTGATAAACGGGAAGCGTACCCCAAAGTTGAAGTTCCAACTCATTAAAAACCAAGTAAGAGCCTACGTGGAGGCCATGAGACAATGCCAAAGTTATGTCACTGCTTCTGAAATATGTCATGCTCATGACACCAAGAAGTGGAAATATGACCGATGAGAGCAGGACCCAGCCATACACCAAAGGCTCATAAAAAGGAACCCCCAGCAAGACGAAATAGAGGTTATCCCTCTCGTCATCGTGCCCCCTCACACATAATGCCCCCAAGATCGAGGCAAGTCTATCTCACAAAGGAAGAGCCCAAAGTAAAGGATCTGAGGGATGGGTGAGAAGATCCTTGCTTCAACAGAAACAAACGAGACATCTTCTATGTCGTCCAAGAAACACTCCCCGCGCCGTCATCTACTACCACGCTGTCTGATCGCCGCAATTACAACTTGTGGTGTGACTATCATCGTGAATATGGTCATACTTTGGAAAGAACTCAAACGCATCCTACATCAGATGGCAGAAAATGGAAAGTTAGGAAGGTGTTTGAGCAGAAAAGAATATATCTTCCGCAACAGTAATGAAAAGTCGTACCGTCCTAGGCCTAGGCCTCACAAGGAAGAAGAATGGAAGAAAGCTTCCAACAAAACGCGCCGAGTCATCAATATGATTATAGGAGGCTTCAGCGAAGAATATCCCACCATCAGGGCAGCAAGACATAGTGTCCACACATTGATGAAAGGACCCCCCAAAATATTTGTAGGAGGTCCAATGATGAAATTCGATGCCACTATCTCACAATCGCTACAACAGCCTCACATAGGCCCTATGGTGATGACCATAAAAATAGGCCAGAAGAAGGTTAAACAAGTTCTTGTGGACACCGAAAGCACAATCGATCTCCTCACTATGAACTCTCTGAAACAAGTGAAGTTTGAAGAGAAACACCTGCAGCCCTTTGACAAGCCTCTCATTGGCTTTGGAGGCAATCAAGTAGTGTCCCTTGGCACTATCACACTTCCTATAAGATTAGGAGAAATAGACAGTTGCAAAACTGTGCCCATCCAACTCACCGTCGTTGATTTCAACTTGTCAAACAATGCAATCATGGGGCTACCCCTCATCAATAAAATCAAAGTTATCATCTCACCACATCAACTCCTACTACAATTTGAGCAGGATGATGGAAAAATCAGAATCCTCAAGGGGGATCAAAAGGCAGCCCGTCAATGCCTCATTAATGCTTTGAAGCATGATGGAGCTCTTGGAGAGATCCTCAAGAGGAAGAGAGAAGAGGAACATCAGTTTGTCATGAGTGTCTACTTGGATAATCTCAACGTCCATGGACGTCCTCAACCCATTGAACAACACAAGGAAGTTGAGTTGTTTGATGAAAGAAAGATCAAGATAGGAAGAGCCTTAATAGAAGCAGTGAGACAGGATGTCTTGGCAACAATTGCTGAGTTCCGTGATATCTTTGCTTTCTCTGTTGAGGAAATCCGGGATACCGCCGAAAGTAATGTGCCACAAACTCGACATCAAACATGGCTATAAATCAGTCAAACAAAAGTTGCGCCATCATGGCAAGGAAAGAATGAGGCAACAAAAGAAAAAGTGACAAAGTTGTTGAAAGTCGAATTCATAAGGGAATACCAATACTTAGACTCGCTATTCAATGTGGTACTAGTAAAAAAACCCATCGGCAAATGGAGGATGTATGTCGATTTTATCGACCTTAACAAAGCTTGTCCCAAGGATGATTATCCCCTTCCTAAGATTGATCGCCTTATGGACTCTATAGCAGGACAGGCCTTCCTCAACTTTATGGAGGCCAATGCAGGCTACCACCAAATCCTTTTAGCCTTTGAAGATTAACCTCACATTGCATTCATCACAAACGCTAGGGTATACTGCTACAAGATGATGCCATTTGGGTTGAAAAACACAGGAGCCACCTATCTAAGGATGGTTAATAAAGTCTTCAACTACCAAATTGGTAGTAACTTGAAAGTCTATGTCGACGATATGATCACCAAGAGTAGACAAGCAAAAGGCCACGTTGCTGATCTACATGAAACATTCATGACCCTTAGCAACCATCAAATGCGCCTTAACCCGGATAAGTGTGTATTTGGGGTCACAAAAGGGAAGTGCCTTGGTTACTTAGTAAATGAAAGAGGAATTGAAGCCAAGCCTCACAAGATACAAGCCATCCTTGTCGTGAAATCTCCCAAGTCCGTAAAGGAAGTGCAAAAACTCATTGGTTGTGGCGGCCTTGGGAAGATTCATGTCGAAATCCGATGATAAGTGCTCACCGTTCTTCAGGACCCTCAAGAAAACCAAGTTTGAGTGGACCAAAGAGGCAGAAGTAGCATTTAACAACTTGAAAGAATATCTGGCCCTGATTTTAACCCAGGATCAAAACCTTGGGCTAAATCTGTCCTATCAGTACTGATTTGATTCAAACTCTGATTTGATCTCAGGATCAGAACCTTCGGTTAAATCCGTTTTCTCCTCAGTCGGTATGTATGACATGGTCACTTCTTAAATCCGTCGTGATGATGCGGTCATAAAATATGTCCCAAGAGCAATGGTTTGATAACTTTTGGAGTTTACACGGTACCACGATCTCATGGTGCCACGACCTTTTTCCGAGACATCAACTTTTTAACAAGTTAGAGAAAGATTCACATGTCATGCATTGGTTTGTTGACATTTTTTTTCTTTTCATCATATCAAATATTCTTTTGATTATTTTATAAATTTCACAAATTATTTTCAAAAAAAAATTTCTAATTGTATTGTTTGCTATTAAGAGAATGTTTTCATTTGTTTATTTAGTTGATGCGGAGGATAGAGACTAGAGAGCTACGAAAAGAGAATTGTGTAAATTTTCAATTGTGTTCATGGATAATCACGCTCTTAGGCTACATCTGTACTAAAAATAAAATCATCACATTTACTATTTAATTTTTTCCATCTTATTTTCTACTCCCTCTGTTCTTTTATGTTTGTCCATCTTACTATAACGGGTAGTTTCAAATGTTTATTCACTTTAGAATACTTTTCATTTTTTAAATTTTCTTTCTTAATTATATACCCTCATAATCCCTCTCATTTTCCCCAAATATACTCTCTCTATATTAATTACAATACAATCATTACTTCACACTACCATTTAATTAAAATAATACTCACTTACTACAAAAATTTTATTTTTCTTAATTTGTGTGAAAAAACCCCATAAAGGCAATCTTTTAAGAACGGAGAAATAACATTTTATGATGCATTGTGTATCTTAAATTGTTTCTTTTCTTTAAGTTTCAAAATATTATCTTTTTTTTCCTTATTTACTGTTATCTTATCAAATTAAAATCTTCATATTAAATAATTATTGCAACTTTTAAAGGGAATAATTACCTAAAATGAGCTAATCTTTCATTGATTTTCCTAAAATAATCCTAACTTTAGGCTCACTTATTCAAGAACATCGTTGCTAAATGGTGATCGAGTTTAGCAGGTTAATTACTATAAATAAAGAAAATAAAATAAATTATTAAAATTATAAAAATTAAAAGTTAAAATAAAAAGCTTAATTTTTCTTTTATAGTATTTTATTTTCGATTTTTGATTTATCTTAAATTTGTTTTTATTTTTTTATGTAAAATAACTTGTTGTATACTAGCTAAGAGGTTACTTTGGTGCATTTTTAGCAAGCACCCCTAATAATTGGGATTATTCATGTTTAGTTAAAAGTTAGGATTATTGTAGGGAAATTAGTAAAATGTTAGATTATTCTAGGTAATTTTTTCCTTTTAAAAATAATGAAATAGTTATGCATGTTTAGAAATAATTTATTTTTACTATATTATTTTAAATCATAGTTTAAAAATCTCTAATAAATGCTTTATAGTAGAAATTAAAAAAATTATTTTTAACCGTTCACAAATTAATTTGATTCAAATCGAGCACAAATTAATTAGGAAAAATTACAAAAAATAATATCACATTTCACACATTTCCTTATAGTAATTTAATTATGAATTGAATATGGATAATTCAAACATTAAGGGTTATTTGGTTGAATTTGTTAAACATGTTAATCAACTTAAAAAACTAAAAAAAAAATACAAATACAATATAAACATTAAAAGTAAAGCAAAACTAAAACGTGATTTTATTAAAAGGAAAGCGCGACCACATGGCTACCGATAAACATTTCAATACACATAAAATGTAAAATTGTATAATTAACTTGTCTTGATAAACTTTTAAAGATAATTTTCATTCCCATTGTACTAATGAAAATTGATCTTATAAAAGCTTTAAAATGACAATGCATTAGAACTAATTTCGTGATGAAAATATATATTTGCATAGAGCATGCATGAACATTAAATTTGTCAATATATTTTCCCATTAAATTTACATTAAATTTTTAGTATTATTCTCATTATTAAATATCGACTTCCAAACAAACCGTTAATATATAATTATTAAATTAAATAGTCAATACATATGCAGAACAAAAACATGAAAAATGGTTGTTTGATTCAATAAATGTTGTAGTGGTAATACCATTATACTAAAATTGTTACACATATGATTACATATAGTTTAAGATGCAGCAATGGCAAAAACAATTCTATGCAGCTTGTCTTCTAATAGGAAGGAATCAACTCAATTAAAAGTTTAAGTTAAGGTTGAGTCTCAGAATAATATACTCGAACGCGCCCCCTCAAATGAGAACCTTTTGGGTTAAAAGTACAAAGTAGCACATACCCTCTTCATATCTAGCAAAAAATTTTCCTCTTAAATTTGAGGGGTGGTTGAAACTCAAACCCACAATCTTTTTGTCACGTTGGCTTCTGATACCATGTCAAAGAATTAACTCTACTAAAAGTTCAAGTTGAAAGTTAAGGCCTAGAATATGTTATATACACTAATACACCTCCTCACACGAGTGTCTTTTGTTTCAGAAGTGGAATGCCCTCCACACTCGACGAGAAATTTTCCACTTGAATTTAAGGGGTCGTTGAAATTCAAACCCATAATCTTTTTCTCACATAGGTTTCTGATACCATGTCAAACCAACTCAACTAAAAGCTTAAGTTGAAGGTTGAATCCAACACACCAAAGTCTTTTGGTCTAATAGTGGGATGTAGCACAAACACTCCTTATACATAGCGAAAAATATTCACTTTAATTTGAGGGGTGTGGTATTTAAACCCTTGACCTTTCTATCACGTTGCTTTTTAATATCATCTTAAAGAACGAGAGCCCTTTGGGCTAGAATTGAAATGTAACATAAGCCCTACTCATACCAGCGAGAAACATTCAAGTTGAAATTGAGTGGTGGATGAGATTCAAACATATGACCTTTTTGTCACGTTGACTTCTATACCATGTCAAAAAACTAACTTAACTAAAAGTTTAAGCTGATGATTGAAGTCATAAATTTTATTTTACTTTTAAAAATTTTGGAGCAATTAATTTCCTAGAAAGATAATCATCCATTCTCCAAAGTCCAATCTCCATGTCAGGATATTAGTGTATGAAGTTTTAGAACATATATTCATTCATATTTACTGATAAAAAGATGCTGCTCATAAAGGTCTGAACCATTTCCATACAAAACTTAAAAATATTACACAAAAACTTGAGAATTCTCTAACTTTTCTCCTTAGTGAAGCAAGTCATAAATCTTATGAATAACTATATGTAGAGTAACCCATGTAGTTCACTCTAGGCCTAATGTTGTGTTGATTATAGACAGGATCACTATAATCAACTGCTTTGATCACCATCGCCTCGCGCCTTCCATCATGTTCTTGAACTGCCCCGAACACAATCTCACTCTTTTCTGACCCTTTCTCACTAGACGTCTTTGCTTTACATGACTCGACGTTTCTCTGTTTCTGCTTCTGCTTCTGTTGCTGTTGTTGTTGCTGTTGTTGTTGCTGTTGCTGCTGCTGTTGCTGCTGTTGTTCTTTCTGCACGACCTCTTGAGGCTTAATCTTGGCGGGATGCTGCTGAAACTCAGCATCCCGCCCTTCAAAACAAGCCTGGCTTTGTATAACCTGTGGTTCGGAATATGGTTTTCGTACAATAGGAGTCCTCATTTCTAGTCCCGGAATTTCATCCTCTTCTCGTATGACATAACCATTGTGCATAGGCCAAGCATGACTAGGACGCGGATTTAGGTGCTGAAAATGTCGTAAGTCATGATGGCGCGGTTTCTTCTTCCTAAAGCCTAAGAATAATAAACCAACTAAAACTTCAGCAACAGAGGAAGTTGCATTGATTATTAGTCTCCCAAATGAGAAAAATAAGCCTTCATCCTCTTCTTCATATTCATCTTGTGGTGGCATTAGTGTAGGATTTACTACTATTGGATGTCTTTGATATGCTGGTGTTATTGCATGATTGTTGTTCATTTTCCTTCTTGGATCCTGATGGAGAATTAGATAACAATTAAATCATAACAATAAGCTTATCTAATTTTATTTGAACTAGTTAGATACTCGAGCAATATAGTCGAAATAGCAGTACTTTTTTACACATAATAATTTTCTACTCCCTTTTAGTATTAAACAAATTCTCAAATGAGAAGGTCTCACAATAAGACCATTTACATTGGGCTGATTCAATGTACACTTACCGTATTAAAGTGAATACTTTTAACCGTCAAAAGATCACTTACAATTTTAGATTGATGACTTTTTATAGTTGATCATTTACAATCTTAAAGTAATCACTTACAACACAACTTGAAAGTCATCGATTAGAGAATTTAACAAAATTTGGACTAATTATATGGACTCGTCTCATGGTGAGACTGTCTTATATTAGACAATCTGTTAATGTTATAGTTAAAAGATTTGATTGAATTATATCAAAAGTAATGTTAAATTTAGTTATCTAATACATAAGGTCCCTTAATTCAAGGGTATTGTGCAGTTAGACACCTTGCACGTTCTCTGAACATATTGTGCTCTATTTACATTGGAATTTAAACCAAATTTCATACTCTAAAGATATATCGTTGTATTAATAATAAGCGGTTCCTTCTTAGACAAGGTATGGATTCACATGTGCAACCTTACTCTTGTTATAGCAGCTATTTGAGATTGACCTTTAATCGCAAACATCATCTATAATTTGACATAAACAAGAAACCCAAATGATATAATAAGCAAACGAAATTTCTTACTCTCTTAGTAGAAAATAAGGCTTGTACTCTCTGTTTAAGCAATGCCAGCATATAACCAGAGAAAGCGGCTGCAACAAGTACTGCACCACCTGAATGATGGAAATACTTTCTATTTTTGGTAACTTGTATAAGATATTGATTTGAAGTTTAAAAAATAGGCTAAAATTGTGTAAAAAATACCTAAAAATAAGTTTTCTTCATGTTGCTCATCTTGGACTTGTGGTTGCTCATAAGAACAATCAACATTATTGAGTTGGATTTCTCGAATGGCTTGGTTTCCTCTGTCCGTGACTAGAAGTGAGCATCGGCTTCTTACATAAGTCACGTCGAAATCATCGGAGAATTTCGCATCTTCGTTACTTCCATCCATATGAGCTCCTCCATGGCTCCATTTACCCCCGGCTATAGTAGTAATTCCTAAAACAATACATAAGTTGTTTAAGAAAGACTCAAAATGGTTCAAAGGCGCACTAATGAACTTGACTCATATGAAAAGAAACGACGGCCCATTTGGTAGATGATAATAAACAGTGGTAATCATCATCATCATACCCAGTGTTTCCCGTACATAGATAAATCTATGGTCAGGGTCTGGGGAAGGACAATCGACAGCGTCTCATACCCAAAAGGAGAGGGCGGTCAAAAGAGTCCTTCGGCTCATGAAGGGACTTCAAAGAGAGGAACCTGCAAATGTCCGAAAACAGTGGTAATGAGAATGAAAAACTAGTGTAATTTTGGTTAAAAGTATCTTGGCTAGCTTTATGGTCAAGCTTGTTCAACTTCAATCATCTCGTTTTCTTTATAGAATTCATTCCAATGCATTATTATTAGGAGAGGTTGTATTAGGTGGTAATGAAAATTTGTAAACAAAGAACTTTTTTGTGATCAAAGTTTCATTAGCATGATAATGATATGGAACTTTTGGTGAAATTTTACACTATAAATTATTCCCACCACCACTTAATACCACGCACTAAACAAGTCGTTATGATGTTTAAAAGATAGGATACCATGAAATTAGCTCAATACAAACTCAAGAAAGGTTGAAATCATGGAAGGTTCTTCACCTATCAAAACAAATGCCTAAGGTAACACCAACCTTTAAGGTTCAAAATTCATCTACCATAATATGTTACGTATAGGGATGGTTATGGATCGTCCAAAATCCTATTGGAACACTCCACACGCACCTTTATTTTTAGGGTCTGGGTCTAATTTTTTAGACCCAACAAATTTGGGTTCATCAAGGATGGTCATGGGTTAGATCTAACCCAGACCCGATTCATAACCATTCCTAATCATACTCATTTCTTTAATTCCTTTAACAAGAACATAATTTGTTTCCTACGGATGCTCCATCTTAAAATTGAAGAACATTTCTTAATTATTTTGTTTCATCCCATCTTAAAGACTCTTAACCCTAAAATGATTAGTAGACTCAAAACACATAATTGCCTATATAGAGCTAGCATATAACATATGTAATAGGGTTACATTTTCTTACTTAAACTTTTAGTAGAGCTGGTACGTAATCAAAAAGCTTAAGTCGAGAGTCATAACCCCAAATATGTCATACTTTATTCGTTCTATTATACTTGCAATCGATAGTGACAGTTTCTCGCACGACGTGTTAATTACAAGTAATATATGTAAAGTAATAAATTAGGAGTACCCGTATCGGTGATTTTCCTGATGGCCATATTCATGGTGTCAGCAATGTAGATGTTTCCGGAGTCATCGAGTGTGAAAGCTTTGGGGCTATACATTCTTGCTTCTCTTAATTTGCCGTCCACATGCCCTGTGTAACCTTCTGCTGATCCAGCTACAAGTTTTGGTCTGCTATCTGATTTCATTGGATTATAAGTCAAGCAACAATAAGCCTATTCATTTATGATCATAGTGCAAAAACGCGGGAACGGTCGCGATTGTGGTAAAGGAATGTTAACAGGGGCGAAGCCAGGATTTTGTATTAGGGGGGGCCAAATTGTCAATGTAGTAAAATTTTTTTTTTGCTGTATAAAACCTAGAGGTGTTAGAAACAGGCACGATGGCTCGAAATTTACACAACATTGAAATCAAATCCGATTTGATTCGACTTTAAAAATTTACAATTATGTCAAAACAATATGGACACGAAATCCGATTTCAAGCCCACCCGAAACAATTAACTCAAAATAAACGATGACCCGAACGAACACCATTAGACAGTAGTTAAACTATGAAAATATTAAAATCATATAGACTGAAATAAACTTGAATCATTGGAAAAATTATATATAACAATAAATAGAGTTGAAGCTTCCCTATAAGTATTATTTTTAAAAAAATTAATTGGTTTTAACTCTATATATTTGCCTAATAATTCTCCAAAAAAACACTATTAAAATTAAGATAGATTAATATAAACACACATTAAAAAGATGAATGTTAGATTATGAAAGATAAATAGTAATGACATTATAGTATAAATCTATTAGTCTATAAAAAAATAATTGTTTAAGTGAAAATTCGATCCCTTGACCTTAGATTACAAATGTGTCACTCCAACCATTAAGCTACAGGAATTTTTGTTATATTTTTACTCTCTTTAAAATATATATCATATTAGTAAGGGGGGCCAAAACCAAAATTACAAAAGCTCGCATTTTCGACAAGGGGGGCCGGGCCTCCGCCGGCCCCCCATGTGGCTTCGCCCCTGAATGTTAATATGGTAACGGGTTGTCGTATCGCCAAATATCGGTAAAAAAAAAAGATTTATATTGAACAAGCCTAAATCTTTCCAACACGGGAAAAATCGGAACGGTTTCTCTAAAAACATTTGCAACGCGGCCTTTCCGATACGCCGCGACCTTGTTTTTGCACTATGTTTGTGATAATAAGCATGGTCGTCCTGTTCAATTTTAGGCCCCAGAACAAAAGATAAAAAAGACCCTGAAGACTTAAGGCGTAACGCTAATATAATACACCCTTTTATTTTTTATTATTAATGTTTAAACTATTTTATAAAAAAGCACTAAAAACTCATATAACATAGGAAAAAGGTAAGTTATGTAAATCAATTCAAATTGATATCACTTATATACATAAAAATAAGTTTTTTGGGTTTTAAAAAATACGGGGCTCTGGACGGTAGCCCGCTTTGATATTGCTAAAACGTGAGACACAATATTGGCTAAATCGCACATCATTGCCCAAATTGGTCATACTTAGAGCTAATCATAGGCAAACCGACCCCAAACCGGAGGTTATTCGACCGAAAATGTGTTTTTTTAGGTTATAGATCGATGTTATCTAAACCGGTTGACAACCGAAACGGAACGAAGAAAGATTGAGCTGTTAGAGTATATAACATATCCTGGGGCCTCAACCATTAGCTTAAACTTTTGGTTGAGTTGGTTCCTTGACATGGTATCAGAAGTCAGGGTGACAAGTGGTCACAGGTTCGAGTCTCAACCACCTCTCATTTAAAGTGGAAAATTTAGCGCCATATATGAGGAGGGCATGTGCTGCATCCACACTTCTAACCCAAAGGGCTCTCGTGTGAGGGGGCGTGTTAGAGTATATAACATATCCTGGGGCCTCAACCATTAGCTTAAGCTTTTGGTTGAGTTGGTTCCTTGACATGAACAATTAAATTGTAGAATTATAATTGAGTTAATGTGACATTGTCACTACCACCATCAAGAGGAACAGAAATATGCTCACATTAATCTGCTCTATGATCATTTGCTTGAATCCTCTTTATGTTTTTCTAATTTTACTTGTAGCTTTGTACGTAGACAAGGGAATACCGTTGTCCATATAATTGCTTGGTGGGATACGAATAGTCCGTAGGTAAAGATTTATATGGAACCTTTTCCACCAAGCCTCTTAACTTTGGTGGCCCTTGATTATTAATAGGAAAATTTGCTAAGAATAATCCCAACTATCACTCGTTGGCCAGAAATAGTCTCAACTATTGATTATTTTTTAATAATCCCAACTATTGATGAAGTTTGCTGAAAACAGTCCCACTGCATATTCAACCGGCTGTAGCAGGTTTTTTGAGTATTTTTTTATCTTTTTTTTTTAACTTTCCTTCATCAAATTAGGTAAACCTATATTAAAGTTAAAAAAAAAGGTAAAAAAAAAATACTCAAAAAACCTGCAACAGCCGGTTGAAAATAGAGTGGGACTGTTTTCAGCAAACTTCATCAATAGTTGGGATTAATAAAAAATAATCAATAGTTGGGATTATTTCTGGCAAACGGGTAATAGTTGGGATTATTCTTGGCAAATTTTCCTTATTAATATATGCTACAGGTATTCTTAAAAAAAATTCTATATTTTTGAAAATAGATCCTTACTTACATACAAATTGTTTTATTGAAATAATTAAACTCTTCAAAATGCTTATTTAATTAAATGACTACAATAATAAATTTTTTTAAGTGCAGATTAATTTAGTAATTAATTAATTTTTTTCCTTAAATTCAGAATTGTAATTGAAAAAGATATTTAAAATTGGTATATTTAAAAGAATTTTCATACTTTTGTTAGTTGACCCATTGTGATTAACTGATTTTAAATATTAGTTTATTTATTTTCATTTTTTACTTTGTGGCATAGTAATATAAACGGATATGATTAAATTGTGTAAATACTTAATTAATATAATCATTAACTATTTCCTTAATTAAAGATTTGAAATGTAGACATTTTTTATCAATGAAAAAATGACAAATACATTCATTCTAAGTGTCACTTGTTATTATACATAAAACTTAATAGATTGTATGATTATATGATGATTGGACAGTGGACACATATCTCTACATTTTTAAAGAACCAATTCGATTGTTATTTTTGTACTATTTATTACACAAATCAATATTAATAGGATTTAAATAAATGACTCGAACCATAATCGTTTTCGAACCATAACCTTTTTTTGATAGGACTCGAACCATAATTTTTTTTTGAAAGGACTCCAACCATAACCTCTTTTTTTTTTTTAAATGACTCGAACCATATATAACCTAAATAGACACGAGTCTAAATTCCTCTTTGTCTAATATTTGTTGGAATTATCAATAAGAAATTGTTTCCATATTGACTAAAAAATAAGCCACCTATTTACTATCAGCAAATATAGTATGAGAACGTTTTACAATAAAAGTAATCTAAATAAACCAACGCTTTTTTGACTGAATTACTTTCAGATTGTCATTGGTCACTTTCTGGTTGTAAGTGATCACTTTAAGAATATAATTGGTCATTTAAATAATGTAAATTATCAATTTAAGTTATAAGTAATCAGTTTTAAATTGTAAATATAAATTGAATGGACTCAGTAAATCGATTTGATCTCACCATAAAATTGTTCCGTTTAAAAATTTTTAATTACTCCATTTTTTTTAGGTACTTTTATAGTTCTAAATTTGTTGGGGCATAGGATCTTGGACCAAACTTTTGATTTACAAAAATTGTACGGAAAAATACAATTGTTAAGAGGATACGATAACAATATTAAAGAACCTAATTTATATATATAATAATATTATACTTTTAAAAAAAGACGAGTCTTGTTCCAAACTAAAGTAACCCGACAACACCTTATTAAAGTTAATTGTAAACAAAACAAGAAACTAAAATGCTTCAACAAAGAATCAAGGATAAACTACAACACAAGTATCAACTTTATCCCTTCATTCCAAAAATCATCTAAAATCAAAACAAAATAAAGCTTCTGAATACCTCTTTTTTCTAATGTTCTTTCCGTTTAGAATATTTTATTTTGGAGGGAGAAATTTGATTAAAATATTTAAGACATATATAGATGATAAAATATATCCATGTGAGATCTCGTTAGATTATTCTTAATGTATACTTTTTATTATATATTTTTATTATAATTTTTTATAATGTGTATTTAATGATATTAAGGCTCATAATTTACTTTGAAAATAGTGCAAAAGAACGGAGATTAGAGTATATTATTCGATGTTTGATTATTGATATTAAATAGTATAGAAATAATAATGGGTTAAAATGCATTATCTTTAGTTAATTTTATTTTTTTATTACCAGTTAATATTATTTTCCAAATGAAAATGAATAGGAAAGTATTTTATGAAGAAAATTAGAAATAGTTATGATAAATATTGCCAAATAAAGTTCTATAGTTAATTAAACTACAATAAATATTTTATGAATAATCTAATTATTTAATACTAACAACTAAGGAGACATTTAATATTTTTAATAGTCATTATATTTTTATTTTTGATATTATCCAATTCAAAATTTTTATCTTTAATATTTTTAATTTCATATAATAAAAAAATTTAAAAAATAAAATTATAAAAATATGCATTAAACACAACTCAAAGATCTCACTTAAGTATGTTGTACATTATACAGAGAGAAATACAAATTCAATAAGTTAGTTGATAAAAATAATTGCCACGGTGATAATGCAACTATTAAAAATCAGAAGATCAGAAGACGTATTTTAGAAACTAACATTGGTGAATCAAAATCATGATGATAATCATAATATCATCATCATACCCAGTGTTCCCGCAAATAGATAAAAATCTATGGTTAGGGTCCTGGAAAGGAAGGTCGACGGCGTCTCATACCCATAAGAAGAGGGCGGTTACAAGAGTCCTTCGGCTCTAGAGGAGTCTTCAAGGATAGGATGATAATCATAATATGATCAAAAAAATAAAAAAATGATAAAAAAAACTTATTTCATGACTTACATGATCTTGAAAATGGGGTAGATATCTTGTAAAGATTATTATTAGAAGAATCCAATATTAGAAGCTCCCCTGTAGGAGACATTTCTACAGAATAAGGCTCAATCCCAACCTTATTTCCATCAAAAATTGTCTCAACTCTGTATCCAGCTTCAAATTTCATCAATGAACGGCTTGTAATACCTAATCCATTCACATTATAATCGTCACGAGCGAAGCAAAAATATACAATAATTTAATGTGCCTGTTTGGTCGAGCACTTTGCACATGCTCAAAACCCACGAGTTCTTACTCTATTAAATGGTTATAATTTATTGTGAGAAACGGTCTACTGAGAGATGTATTAGATATATGAGCTAAATAGCCCGGTTATACAAATTAAAGAGAAAATAAAAATATGGGCTTTTTGTTTTGAAGTTGTCTCTTTGAAAAACGGTCTAACCTTTTTCTGTTTTGATGACTGGAGTTTTTAATGACCAAAGCCATTTGAAGATGGTAGATACCACGTTTGTGACTACCCCAGCTACTATTTCTGTCAATAACACCAAGAAATAAGGAGATAGACGTTACATACTGTCAAAGAATCAACTCAATTAAAAGATTAAACTGATGGTTGAAGTTCTAGAATATGTTAGAGATTCGAACTCGTGACCTCTTGTCACGCTGACTTCTGATACCATAACAAGAAATCAACTCAACCAATAGCATAAGCTGATGGTTGAGAACGTAGGAATATGTTTGAGATTCAAATCCATGAACTTTTGTCACGCTAGCTGTCCTCTGATACCAATTAAGAAATCAATTCAACCAAGAGCTCAAGTTGATGGTTGAAACACAAAATATGTTATATACTCTAACACACTTACTTGCAGGAGGAGATGCCGAAACGAAGGAGATATCATTGAGAAGTATCATAACAATGAGAAATGAAATAAACCATTTAGATTTAGTGAACATTGTTTACAAGTTTTTACGTGTAAAATGGTTTGCTTTTTGGTGCAAACGAGTTTGATGGTTTGTGTATGGAGTAAGTAGGTGTATTAATATGTAGGTACAAACATCAAAGAGAAAGAAAAAAAAGATGTGAACAAAGAGAAGGGAATGGGATATAGAAAAAGGAAAGGATGTTTTATGCTTAACTTATAAGGTACTATTAGGCTCGAACCTAGACCAAAGGGACCGCCGCTTACACTACAATATTATTTGCTTTTAGTGAAATATATTTAGTAACATTTAATTTAAATGTCGCTATTACAAATTTCTTATAGTGTATATAGAGGATTTAGTGACAATTATTAGAGCCTTTAGCAGCATATTAAAAAGTCACACTAAATCTTTTAGCGACATAAAATCTAGTGATATTTCTCACAAATAGGGATGGCAATGGGTCAGACTCGGCTCGGATTATACATACTCCGACTTTGCTCCGGATAATAGTCGGACTTTTGTTTTCACTTCACCTCCACTCGAAGTCGGATTATGCATACTCCAAGTTTGCCCCGACTAGGACTCTCGGACCTCCAACGGAGTCGGATGCAGAGACGGATTATTATCAAATAGTATCGTTGTGATATTGTACTAATGATTTTAAAGCATATTAACAAAATATATTTTTTAAATACAATTTAACAAAAAAAATATGTACTTTAATTTGAATTCAATTTTAACAAGAGAAATAATCCTACTACTACAATTTAACAAAATTTTCTCGTATTTTAATTTGATGTATTTTATTGCTCTTGATTTCATTTGTCGTATCTTGATTCAACAATCTAAATAAAAATACGTACCAAGTAGTTTTTCAAAATCGAAAATTACAATTACTATGAAAGAAAGCTTGAATTAGTCACGTCTAGAGTTTTAAAGGAAATAAAATATTAGTGTAAAAGTCAAATTCAAAGTCGGATGTCCTTCAGGGTCGGAGTCTCGGATTTTTAATGAGGTCCAACTCCAGTCCGTCTCTAACTCGGACTCGGATCGTAAAGTCGGATGACTTTTTCCTCGGACTCGAATCGGATTATTTTCCTCGGATCGAGTCGGACTAGGGTCGGATTCGAACTGAATTGCCATCCCATCCCTACTCACAAATGCCAGTATAGACTATAATGGCAATTACATTTGCCACTAAATACCAAATTAAGTGTCGCTAAATCACTTTATGGTGGAACTTAAATTAAAAATCAATAATTATTTAATTAAAAATATAAATTAGTGGCATTTTTTAAATGTCACTAATATTGCAAAAAGCTAAATTTATTGTAGTGTTAGGGCCAAGTTAAAAGTTCAGAAATTTAGTTTAAAGAGGGGATCTATTGTAAAGGATAAAACAATAATATATAGGCCCAAGCTAATTAAAAATGTTGGGAAATTTAAATTAGGAATTATAAAATAAAGCATGAAGATGATTTCATCAATTTCCAAAATTAATACTTTTCACTTCATTTTGAATTTCTACCTTAATTCTTATTAGATTTTTTCTTCAACTATATAGTTCAATAGTCATGTACTTAACTGAAAAACCTAATGCTGCAAGTTCGATTCATGAGATAAGTTACTTATGCAAATACTAATTTTTTAATTATAAGGATTAACTCAATTTGGCTCCTTCATGAACTGGGCCCTAAACGATTGCACCTCAAAAATACCCTAAGATACGACACTGTAATAGGTGGATTAAAAAGAGGTTAGAAAAACATTGTTCTAGAAGGTAAACTTTTGAATAGTTAACAGCAGTTCAAATTTTGTCAATCAAACATCCTTGGGGTTTAGTTTCTATGAGCGGGATATACTGGGTAGGATGATGATGATGTATAAAAAATGATATTAACGTTATGAAAAAGAGAAACACATTGGAAAACACTGTTAATAGAAGTTCGTCATCATCATGTATAAGGGTCACGTTTGTATGTGATAAGACGCAGATTTGCGGAATTCGCTTCAGCCGTATTCGGTTCCATCAGCTGCACAATCTTAGCTTATTCTTTCTCGAGTTGGGGGACTCTTTGGTCGCGCTTTCGTTTATGGGTATGAGTTGTCGCTGTCCTTCCCTCCCTAGACCCTGGCCATAGTTTTCTATGGGCGGGATTCACTGACTATGATGATGATAGACGTATTATGTAGTAAACCTACAAATATTTATATAACTTTTCAGCACAATAATTTTATGCCTTATCTAATTGCCGTAGCATTTTTCGTTAATTTTTGTCAATTTTCGTTTAACTCACCATTTTGGTGTCTCTACCCTTATTAAGTGTTGGCTGTTGTCTTTATAATTTGCCTTAAACATTTGAGAGTGTTGATAGCCTCTCCCACAATTCAGGGGCTTCTCTTATTTTTTTCTCGAGCCGAGGGACTCCCTTTGTCGCGCTCTCCTTTATAGGTGTGATCGATAAGTTGTCACAATCCTTCCCTCCCTAGACTATGTCTATAATTTTCTATGAGCGGGATCCGCTGAGTAGGATGATGATGATGATGATGATGATTATGATTTGAGAGCGTTGATGAATTACTGTGAATTCAATTAAACGTCAAAATGGTACTTAAACATTTGAGAGCATAAAAATAATTTAGGGTAAATTATAAAAATAGCAATCAACACTTAATAAAAGTAGAAACATCAAAATGGTGAATTAAACGGAAATTGACAAGAATTAACGGCAAATACTACGGTACTTATAGATATGGTATAAACTGGATGCTATCATGTAGAAGAATCTTACAAAGTGCTATCTCTGGCTAGGAGTGTTCACCGGTCCAAACCCAGACCGGACCGGACCGGAACCGGTTGGACCAGAATCCCAAAAAATATAAGACCGGATACCGGACCGGTTCCATCCGGTCCGGTCCAGGTCTAACCCGGAATTCTTCCGGTCCGGTCCGGGTTTGGACCAGTTAGACCGGAAATATTTTTTGAGACAAAAAATAAATTGAAAAATTGAACATTTTAAAATAATTTAGCAAATTAATTATTATAAAATTAACATATTTGAATTAAAAAATTATTTAGTGTTGAAAAAAAAATATTTTAAGTCCTTTAAAATAAATATATACATAATAATTGTAAATATTACTCTTCTTCCAACTCACTTTTATGACATCCGGTCTCATCCGGTCCAACCCGGATTTTTCCCGGTCTAGACCGGACCGGACCGGAAACCCGGAATTGGAAAAAAGTAAGACCCGGATGCACCTGGTCTGGTCCGTTCTTAGCCGGTTCCGGTCCGGACCGCCGGTCCGGTCTTATTTTGCACACCCCTATCTCTGGCGTTGCATGAAAGTTCGATGCTACCATGTGGGATTTCCCAAATCAAAATGTGATTCCTCTTCTTTTAGTCACACCTAAGCCCAAAACTTATCTTTTTTGTTCAAAATTGTCATCACCAACATTGCTGTCAAAATTTTTAAACGGTTTATTTTTTTAGAAATTGCGCGGGATATGTTTGATTGAATAGTAAAAACTTTTTTGCAACAAACTCTTTGTCAACCCTGAAAAAAACTTGTATTATTCATTTAAATAAATGTGTTAATTTCGATTTAAATCAATAAGTATAGGCTAAAATTAGTTAATTTAATATTTTCTTATTTTTCATCGTAAACACAAAATAAACAGCAAAAAAACTTTACGTTAAAATAAAGCCTAAAAAAATTAGATTTAATCAACGTTAAAAACCTTAAAACGAAAACAAAAAAATTATAAATGGGATAAGTGGGTCAAAGTCAGATCAACCTGATCTGTTGCAGATCGGGTTAAGGTTGTGATTTTTGACCCAATTAACTAAGTGGGTTAGATTTGGTTGAAGGATTTTCACCAAAGTTTAAAGTTTAAGTGGGTCAAAAACATATTTTCATATTTTCACCCAATTAACTAAATGGGTTAAATGGGTCAAACATATTTTCACCAAAGTTTAAAGTTACACCCAACCTCTTTAAAATTATGAAAATCTCATATCACTTATGTGAAATTTCGTTAAAGCTCAGACCATCTATGTGCATATTTACTCTTTAATTTTTAGGATTAGTATTTTTAATACAAATATTAATGTTATGAAAAAAGATACATATTGGTAAACACCTTTTATAAAAGCATTACGTAGTAAACCTACAAATATTTATAGAATTTGTTAGCAAAATATTTTTTTCTAATTTACATAAAATTGTTGCATATTTTTAGAGACTATTAAAGTGGATGAACATTACATATATAATGTAATACCACTAGTCTCCTATGTATATTCATATTTCCTCCGTTCCATAATACTTGATACTGAGTGTGACATCTTATGTAGGAAAATGTCACAATCAGTAGCAAGTATTATGAAAAGGAAGAAGTATTACTCTTTTCGTTTAAACTGCTACACTTATAAAATTTAAAAAAAGAAAAAAAAGCATATCTATCGATTGATTATAAACTACACAACAACAATAAATATGACCAACACAAATAAAAATTCAATCTCGGTGCATTAATGTGAAGTGAGAGGTGGACCACTTTAAAACCAGGGTAGGATAGAGGTGTTTAAAATAGATTCAATAATAATATGATATGCACTTGATTTTGTAATCAAATTCGGTTTAATTTGAACGGATTTCAAATATAATTTGCAATTAACACGATTTCAAACCGACCTAAACTCCTAACCTGAAATCAATCCTATAATCCGAATGAAAACCTCTCTGTGAAAAGCCGCAAGACCTATATGGAGAGGTTTGTTATGTTTAGTACTTATCAAGTAGTTTATCTGCGTGAAGTATTTCTTTCATTCATTCATTTTGCATTAATTATTATTTTAGTTCGTTCTAATTATTTTGCATTATGTTTGTAGTTTTTGATAATGATCAATCCTTTCTTTTAATCTCATTCATACATTTCAATAATCTTTTAATTGCATCCACACATTTCTTGACTGATATATTTTAATATTATTGTTTTCTACTCAAACAATTATGAAACTATAATGAATATATGAAATTATGTTTTTTAATACTATAATTTCTCTGTTCTATTATACTTGCTACATTTAACTTTTTACGCATTTCAATGTATTATTTTTTTTATTTATATATTGAATTATACAAATTCAAAAATTATAAAAATTTAATATTATAAAAGTCTGCGATTAGACGATTCAAACAAGATCTCACTTGACTTATTTACTTTTACATTAGTTAGAAAATACTCCCTCCATTTCTTTTTTTATCATCCATTTTTCTTATTTGGTTAGTTTATCTAAATTGTCCACTTTCTATTTTTAGCAAAGATTTTTTTACCTAAATATCCTATGTTCACACAAGTAAAGAACATAATACCCTCACTTATATTATTTAAAATACCTCAACTACCACAAATACAATTATTATAATCACTGAAATACCCCAACTACCAACTTAAAATTATTATAATAATTTAAAATACCCCAACTAACTACCCCTTTCATAATATGCGTGCCCAGCCCAAAATAGATAATAGTAACAACCGGAGGGAGTATAAAATTAACTGATGCGCATAATCGAAATGTAGCGAGTATTTCAAAAGCGAGGACTAGATTAATGGGTAGTTTATAAGGGGTCCACCACAATAAATGAATAAATTAAAATTGACAATAAGTCAATAAGATAGTGCATGTGCAGCTATTATAGAATTTCACTTAAATATCTTAGTTTGTTCATATTAATTCAATTCCTTTATCTCTACCAAGTACCAATATATCATATATTCTTCTCAAAATTTTTTCTGTCTTTTTAAATTGGATCTTATGGAGGCTGAATCTCAAGAGTTGGCAAAACAAATCAAAGGTAATTAGCTACTTAATTTACAATTTAATTTATTATTTAATTTATTTTGTTCTTTTTTAAAAGTTAATTAGGTTAGTTACTTAATTAGCAATTTTATTGTTTTATTTCAATTAAAGAAAAATTTAATAGTAAAATTACCTCAATATAAATCAAGGAGGGCAACACAAACCATCTAGTATAAACTATCTTTCAAACCCATAAAAACAAAAACACAAGATCGTTATTAAATATTAAGGATTTGAAAATTTATTTTTATTTTCATGATAGACAAATCATATACTCCATTAATAATAATAATAATAATAATAATAATAATAATAATAATAATAATAATAATAATAATAATAATTATTATTATTATTATTATTATTATTATTATTATTATTATTATTATTATTATTTGTCCTCGAAGTTTATGCTAGAGTGAGTATGCAAAATATAGAGACTACAATCAAAAGCTTAACTAATTACTTAATAGAGACTACATTTGGGTTTTCTCGGTTATTAAGGGTGGTGTGGGGTCCATTAAAAAGGTGGTAGTTGGGTATTTTAATTGATTAAATTAATTGTAAAGGTGGTAGTTGGGTATTGGAAATTGAATGAGTATTTAGGTAAAAAAAAAGATAGACAAAAAAACAAATGAGACAATTGATATGATTTTGCCAAATAAGAAAATGAAACATCTAAAATGATTCGGAGGGAGTAAGTAATACTCTTTTCTATTACATTTAAATGTGTTATTTGTTTTTCAATACTATTCATCAATGAATTTTATTATATGCTTTGTTTTGAATTTAAAAGTTAAAATATTTGTCAAGTGGAATGATGTGATTGATTAATTTTATTGTAAATTTTATTAATATTAACTTTTTATAATTTTTACTCAAATGCAATTTAGAGATATTTAAGATCAAAATAGTGCATTGGCAAATGTGTCAAAATCAAATAGGACATTCAAAGGGAATAAAGTAGGGTATATACTAAGGCTATAACCAAAAGCGTATACTTTTATTTGTAGTTAGGCTCAAATTCAGGGTCGGCTATTTGGGGAGTAGTATGAGCTACCGCTCAGGGTCACGATTTATAGAGGGCCTCATACTTTTGCTATCTGGTTAAAATAAATTAAAATGAGGTGTATAGTGTACCAAAATTAAATGGATAGGGAGAGTAATAAAATTCAATGTATTCACATTTAATCTATTTTTTAAAAGATAATTATTGTAGGTGAGCAATATAATCTCTCTTGATATACTAGTATAAATTATTGTAGGTGAGCAATATAATTGGTTAATAAATTGTTTTATCATGTATTGAATGATTAGGATATACTAGTATAAATTATTGTAGGTGAGCAATATAATCTCTCTTGATAATTTTTAATCTACTCCTTTTATTATTAGTTTAATTAAGATAAGCGATAATATATAGTGGTTTAAACTTTAAACTTAAAAGGAATGGCCATTTGAATTTATGATTAATAGTTGTTGGTTCCATCTAATTTACTATTTAAGTATTAATAAACAAATTTACAATTCCTCAAAAAAAAAAAAAAAAAACAAATTTACAAATACCAAAATGTAATTGAATGTAATTTTAGATTTTAGGGGCTTATAATTTATATTTGTCTTAGGGCCTTTGAAATATCGAAGACGACCCTATAGTCAAATTAGTTGTTATATATTCTATCGGTTTCCATTTAATTAATTAAGTTATTTTCAACACTTCAATGAAGGTTTTTTTTGAACCAAGACTACAATAATGATGATCCTTGAAAGAATTCCTACAATTATGGTTTATTAACAATAATTATAAAATAATGTAATAACGTAATTTATTGTAGTCTTGGTTCAATAATTATGGTTTATTGGCAATAATTATAAATCACCTTAGTTTATTGAAGTTTTTTTTCATATCATAAATTTATTTTGATTTAAATACTCAGAATCTAGGAGAATACTAAATAAGGTGATTTGTATTAATTAATCTCCACAAAATATAATTAGTAATAAGTAGAATTAAGAGTGCTCAAAAATATCAATTAATCTTGAGATCGAAAGACCCCCTTGTAAAAGGCTGTGTCAAACAGCGATGTGAAAGAGGACATTCAGAATTGTCAGATCTCATATACAACGATCGTAGTTTTGTTAATTTTAAAATATTTTTTATTAGAATTATTATATACTTGTAATTTTTGTCTCAAATATAAAGGTGTATAATTTTTAATCAATGAATCAGGTATTATACAACAAAAAAATATCAATTAATAATTTACTAATTAAAAGGTATACGTAGCCATTATTCCTACTTCCTACTTTCCTAGTGTAACAGAAGATATTTTAAGGTCACCTATACAATTGGGACAGTTCTAAAAGTCAAACTGTGCTACCCATACTACTATTACTATTTTTGTTTTCATACATAGGCGAATTTATTACTCCATCGAATTATTTTAGATGTCTCATTTTCTTATTTGACAAATTTATATTAATTCTCTTATTTTTTTTATCTATTTTTTTTTACCTTAATACCCCAACTTCCAATTCCCAATACTCCAACTACCACCTTTATTTAATTTAATTAATTAAAATACCCAACTATCACCTTTTTAATGGACCCAACACCATCCTTAATAACCGTGAAAACCCAAATGGGACATCTAAAATGATTCGGAGAGAGTACAATTTAATTCAAATAATCAAATTTATCTACTTTCCTTCTAAAGTACTAGGTGCATTACGATTATATTTGTATCATTCATATTTCAAACTTATTTTACATATTGCCGCTAATGTATAACGAAAAAATAATGAAGTTTGAAATCTTGTTTGTACCGTTTAATTGAATGCTTTCATAATATTAAATTTTATAATTTTTAGTTATTTATTAATTAATATTTAAATGATCAAAATAACACAATTTTTTGCGCTAAAAATCAAATGTAGCAAGTAGTTCATTTATTTCAAATTACTTAAAATTACTTACAATATTTATTTAATTATATGCAAGATTAGATATTACTCCCTCCATTTCTTATAAAGAATGTTCCCACAAGTAATATTTACGAAAATCAAAAAAATATAATCATGGTGGATATATATAATTTAATTTGTTGAACAATAATTTTGACGAAGGAAAAGTGGAGACTATAAATATTAAAAAATATTAGAAGAAAGTTAGTGGAAAAAAAATACGGTGACCATAACTATTAAAATAAATATTTCTATATTAAGTTAGTGAGAAACATGTGTGGACATAACCTATAAAAAACGTGAAAATGAAGTTTGTAGAAAATACGTGGCAACCATAAATATTATTAAAATATTAAAATGAGGGGAGATAAGATTAATTTTGTTCAAAATTTGTGACATAAATAGAAAGCTTTTTTATGAGAATAATAAATGGAACTACCAAAAATATCAAATAGGAACAACTTTTATGAACGACGAGAGTATATTTATTTTCCCTCGATAAAAAATTATTAAACAGATATTTAAAACCTAGACTATGAAATGAATCAAAAAAGATCTTACATGAATATATTATTTCATATCCATAAGTATAGATTACGCAAATAAAATTATTGATAAATAGTATATTATTATGCAAATATTTCAAATATAATGAAACATATCAAGAAGTATTTTGTAAAAATACATAAATTTGGCGAAATTATTTCTCGAGATTGGAGTTTTTGGCTATTAAATAATATTAGGATAGTATTCTCTTTTATCACATTTTTAATGATTTTTTAATGATTAAAATTAAATATTAAGTATTAATCCATTTTCATATTTTTTTATTCTCTTCCGAAATGTTTCTCATTGCAGAATACATATAGTAAAATGAGTGAGATGTAGAATATATGGTCGTACCGCCTTCCTTTTAATCCAGTCTTATTATTAGCATTTTATAGGCTCTAGTCAAAATAATAAAAATATGTGGGTTCTCCTTTAATTTGTACATATAAAAACCTTTTATTGTAGTTTCCATGTAAACACTTTTTTTTATGCCTAAATATAGTAAATAATTGTGCAAATTGCAAGATACATCCACTTCAAATTGAAAGGCGTATCAGGCTCTTCTCTTTTATCACGTTTTTATATGTTTTTTATTGATTAAAATTTATTATTAAGTATATTATTAATTCGTTTTTCTTATTTTAATTTGTAATCTTCGAAATGTTTCAAATTGCAAAAAATAATACAGTGAAAAGATTCAGATGTAATGTGTATAGTCGTACTTCCTTCCTTTTTAATTCATTCCTTTATACTTTGCTACATTTCATCGAATTAAAATATCTTCAATCTAGCTAGTATTTTCTTTAGCATTCATTCACATTATTAGAATTGTCTAATTAACATTTTTTTCAAAATGTCTTAATCTTTGTTATTGAAATGCTCAATCAAAATAAGGTTCTTATTTGTCGTTATTAGGTTAATATTGTGTACATCTAATCCAAAAATACTAATATATAATTTTCTTAATCTTTTGAATGTAGGCAAAGGAGACAATGATGACTACAAACAATACCATACTTCTCCTAAAACCAATAATCAAATCAACAAAAAAACAATTTTCCACAAACCAAAGCTTAAACACTACAAAAAATGGGTTTTGATCACTATCTATACCCTTTTTATTCTCATTGGTAGCACTTGTGCAACTCTCTTAGGAAGACTCTATTTTGACAAAGGTGGAAATAGCAAATGGATGGCTACCTTAGTACAATCTATTGGTTTTCTTTTTTTCATACCCTTAAGATTCATCTTCTCACCCTCAAAAACTACCCTACATAGCCCTTCACAACTTAAACTCTCCTTACTATATTTAGGTTTTGGCCTCCTTTTAACCGGGGACAACTTAATGTACTCGTATGGACTCGTATACCTCCCCGTCTCTACCTACTCCTTGTTGTGTGCCTCGCAACTAGCCTTCAACGCGATCACATCCTTCTTTATAAACGCACAAAAATTCACTGTTCTAGTGGTTAACTCAATTGTAATCCTTACCATCTCGGTCAGTCTCTTAGCCATTAACTCTAAGGATGAAAACAACACGACCAATAATATCCCTATGGGAAAATATGTCATAGGGTTTTTTTGTACTATTGGTGCATCCGCGACATATTCTTTAATGTTGTCCTTGACACAATACTCTTTCGAAAAAGTGATAAAGGACGAGAGTTTTAACACAGTCGTATGCATGCAGCTTTATCCTTCATTTGTCTCGAGCTGTGCTTGCGTTGTAGGGCTCTTTGCTAGCGGGGAATGGAAGACAATTAATATGGAAATGAAAGATTTCAAGTTAGGGAGAGTTCCCTATGTGATTATATTAAGTTGTACGGCTATAAGTTGGGAAGTTTCTTCATTTGGATTATTAGGGTTAATATTTGAGATTTCTTCACTTTTCTCTAATGTGATTACTACATTGGCTTTACCATTAACACCCATTTTTGCGGTTGTTTTCTTTCATGATAAGATGAATGGGGTGAAGATCATTGCTTTGGTATTGGCTATGTGGGGATTTTTTTCTTATATCTATCAACATTATTTGGAAGAAATGGAAGCTAATAAGGCACAAAAACAAAATGGGAATGAAGTTGATCATGATGTAAGCTTAGAAATGTGCTAATCATGCAAATATTTGAGGTTGTACTTAGAATTTTTAATTTATGATCATAAATTCTTGTGAGAGACGGTCTTTTTGAGAGACCATCTTTGATGGGCCCGACCCATTATTTAATTTTTAAAATATTGTAAGTAGGCATTAAGGATTACGTAAATAAACATTTAAGATATTGAAAGTAGGTATTAAGGATACGTTATGTAAGCATTAAGGATAATATAAGTAGGAATTAAGAATACGATAAGTGGGTATTAATCTTTAATGAACTGAACTTGAGATATGTCTCTCCAAGAGACGGTGTCTCAAATGAATTTGTGTTCCTGATAAATTTTTGTGATCTTATGAGAAATGAAATGAGTTTGTTAGGCCGGGAAATTAAGGGGCTAACTAGAAATGAATCAGAGTTCTCATGAAAAAGTAATATATGTTTAAATTAAGATAAAATCATTTCTTATAAATGAATTGAAATATATTATTTCTGTATAATACTTGTCGTATGTTTATTTTACAAATTAGTAAAAATCGATTTAAATGATTATACTTAATTGCATTCAAAAATATAATTTTTCTAATATTTATGTCAATTGTTGTGGTTCAATCTCATATAGACGGTGAATGTACCTAATGGTGGGAGAGTACTTATTGATGTTGGTTGTATGGATAGTACTTGTTTCTGCGAAGAAACTTGAGTTGATATTATTGCTTGAATTCACTTGAAGAGGTAGTAGTGAAGGAACTGAATCGCCTTGTTGTAGGTATTCGTGCGGTTTCGTCTGTAGCTGTAACCTGCACACAAGTTAGCCTAACCCGGGATGTGATCTCCCGGAAGGGCACTCCGACGCTCAAGTCAGTAAGCAGATAATAATATGATCAACAGATGAAAAGTAGTGATTTGGGAGTGTAAGGGTTGTGAAAGATGATGGTTATGTATGAATAGGGAGATCACGGGATTTGTGTTTGAGTTTGAGTGTAGTGTAATGAATTAGTATGAGATTACTGGATTAGATGATAAATAAATCAGGAATTCCCCTTTTTATACTTGAAGAAAGAGTATTTTTAGGAGATAGTGGGGTGACAAGATAATGGGAGATCATGGGAAGGTGGTTACTATTTTTAGAATATTGACAGTTACTTGCTTGGAGACCAAGCAAGGCAGTTTAAGAAATCAGGAAGTCAAAGTCAATAAATAAACAAGAGGGTAGGAAGGTCATTAATGATAATAAATTAATTAAATAACATAAATAAATATTACCATGACATTTAGCCCCACGCACAAAGGAAAATGTAGAGCCCCGATACCGCGAAATATATTGCTTTGTGCGGAATTGCAGATCAAAAAGAGAAGCCCCAAGCATTACACAATGCCGCGATATCAGATATAACGTGCCGCGGCTTTTGTTGAAAACCAATACTTAGAAAAATCTAGACTTAGGACCCCTTACGAAGAGTCCGTATCATCTATGCCGCGGTATAACGCCCAAAGAACCAACCTTAAAGGAACACGATGACCCGAATTCATACATATAGAATCCGTTTTAACGATACCGCGACCTCTGTTGATCAATACTTCCGCGGTTTAGCACCAAGGTTATTCGATATTTCCATACTTAGAAAAATTTCAATTTTTCAAGCCATAAGGGGAGTCCGTATGATCGACTTGGCGGTTACCATACATATACATTTTTACTATTCATGTTAATACATGTGCCGCGGATATTTATAGAAATACTTCCACAGCTAGAAATCATAAAACCATATCCGCGGAGGGGCAGATTACTCATTTCTTAGCCAATATTCTCCCAGATTCCCTACCAAGGAATCCGAGTTATCAATGTCGCGACATAAATGGCCTTCATACAAACAATTTTTCACTTAAACCATTTTGGCAAAAAAGATGTCTTCCTCAGAGTCCGTATTATCTAGTTCACGGACTCTTACCCGTTTAGTTGGTGAAACCGCGACATAGGAGGAGCTTGCAGACCTTACGCTCTTGTCACGGAAGATATGCTAAAAATACTTGGAGAATTTTCCATAGGAGACCCCCTAATAAGGAGTCCGACTCATCGACCTCACGACCAGATAAGGGTTAATCATTTCCTTGAATATGTTACAATAAAAGACAGGCTACATCCACATCATGATGCCGCGGAACAGACTGTATCACTGCAGTCCCCTTGACATTCCACGGCTGGGCAAGTAAGATCAAAAGACTTTTTAACTTAGAACAATTTTTACCCAGGACACCCCACATGGGAGTCCGTCTTATCAATACCACGACACATGTGAACTTAGCCCCAATTCATGAGGATCCTTCTTATCCACATCACAGATGAAATTTTACGAATGATGACGCGGTATGGATTTGTCCTTTATCTTTAATATACCGCGGTATAATAAATTATATTCCATAACTTAGCCAAATTTTCTAAAATTGGGGCACCAAGGAGAGTCCGACTCATCGACCTTACGACAAGATCACAAATTCTTCTAAAGATTATCCCATTGTTAGAATGTCACGACATGCCATGAAAAGTGCAGCTGAAAATATTTCTTTCAACACCTTTCAGTAGTCCGAATGATCGATATCACGACGGGGTGTCGTCACATAGATGAGTCGGACTCAGAAGTGGAAACTTTTCTTCTAGGTACTTAGAATATTTTTGCACCTTTCCAATACATTAGAGGGTCCGTATTATCGACTTTACGGAAACATCATCCATACTTAGAATATTTTTGGAAAAGGACCTCAATTTGAGAGTCCGACTCATCGACTTTACGGACACCTCTAAGTATTTAGACAAAAGTCCCATAAGAGAATCTGAAGAGTCCGTTTTATCCATACTACAGCCTGATTCCACCATTGTCTCCATACTTGGGCAAAATTCCCATTTTCAATCTTCACAATGGAGTCCGACTTATCGACTTCACGACACCTTTAGAAAGAAAAATGTCGCGGCATGGATTCCTTGACCTCTAATCAGGTAGTTGAGCAATAAATGTTTCCATAAATAGTAAGACTTAGTGAAATTTCTCTCACCATACTTCAGTTGCATTTTCTTAACTTATTTCTTAGTGAGAGAAAGTAGAGAGAGAGACTCCGAGAATTCTTCAAAATTCTTCAAATTTCCAAGTAAATTCATCAAAGATCTTCAAATTTCTTGTCAGATCTTCAAAGTTCTGACATAAATCTTCAAACTTCTGACAAAAATCTTCAAGATCTTCAAAGGTATTCAAACTTGATCTTGAAATTACTTGAATATCTTCAAACTGTTCATGTGTTGTTCATCATAACTTGCATTTGTTCATAAGGACTTTGAATATATATATGAACTTAACTTTAATCTTTGACAAATATCAACTGCTAATTTATTTTGATTATGGCTGACAATAAATCCGCGACTAACAATGACATTAACGCTTTGGACCAAAGATTTCCCCCTTTAGCCCCATGTGACCAAGTAATAACCGCTGAAGTTCCTCAAAGTGACTCAGATGAAAGTAGTGGAATAAAGATTACCCCTCACTTTGAATCAATAAAGACTGGGGAGTCATCTGTTTCCCCTATATATGTCGCGGACAAACCACAAGTCGCACCCTGGGAAGTGAGTGTAGCTTTTTTGCCCAACTACTTGCCAAGAATAAATCCTGATTTAGAGGGGTTATTGCTTGTAGATACCGGAGTAATGGAGGGATCAAGCGAATCCGCTAGCAGGGAAAGCGCGGTGCGTCCTCCACCACCATTCTACATCCCAAATGGAGGCCCCTTGAATTATTTTGTTGACGTGACAACAAAGGAAAGTTTGGAGAAGCGCAGGGAAGACATAATGCATAAGTTCGGTATCCCTGATGACTATAATTTGTTGGTGCCGGGGAATTATGATACTGCTAGATTTCCCCCACCCCACTGTATAGCGGTCTATTTGCCAGCCTTTGAATTAGGACTTAGATTTCCCTTACACCCGTTTTGTAGAGAGGTGTTAGAATTATTAGATATTTCGGTACCAGAGTTGTACCCTAATGCTTGGGGTTGCATAGTCGCCTTTTTAATTCTATGCAAAGTTTTGGGGGTTCCCCCTACCCTTACAGCCTTCAGACATATCTTCAGGGCAAGGCTATGTAATTCTCAACAACACGGCTGTGGATGGGTAAGCTTTACTCACCGTCGTGGACTGAAGATAGTCCACAGCCTGCCTGATAACCAAAGGAATTATAGGACCAAGTTTGCCTACCTTTATTATTCCAAGGAATGGAATATTAAAACTAAGTTTGAGATTAACCCACAAATATTAGCTTTCAATAATGGCGTACCGCGGTGTTCCGAATCGGACGCCGTGATTATCGAGTATGCCAAGATGGATGTTAAGTTGGACAAGAAGCCTTTCAATGTACAACTCAATTGGATCCCATCCCCCATCGAACTAGCAAATGAAGATTTGCTTTCAATGTTTCAGATCAGCCTGTCCATTGATAGGAGTAAGGATGCTTTTTTCTAAAATTTGTCTAAGTTTGTATACTTGTTGTTCTGACCACTCAACAACCATTGCAGGAGTCGCGAAAGAAAATTTGAAGAAAAAACATCCGGATCTGATGGGGAAATTTTCTATGATGCGGTTTGCTAATGGGCCTGCTCAAAGACCGGCAGACAGGCCACTGCCTGATACCCCTAAGGTAACTTCTGACTCTTTGCTAACTTTCAACTTTGGCGCCAAACTGTTTCTGCGAAGAAACTTGAGTTGATATTATTGCTTGAATTCACTTGAAGAGGTAGTAGTGAAGGAACTGAATCGCCTTGTTGTAGGTATTCGTGCGGTTTCGTCTGTAGCTGTAACCTGCACACAAGTTAGCCTAACCCGGGATGTGATCTCCCGGAAGGGCACTCCGACGCTCAAGTCAGTAAGCAGATAATAATATGATCAACAGATGAAAAGTAGTGATTTGGGAGTGTAAGGGTTGTGAAAGATGATGGTTATGTATGAATAGGGAGATCACGGGATTTGTGTTTGAGTTTGAGTGTAGTGTAATGAATTAGTATGAGATTACTGGATTAGATGATAAATAAATCAGGAATTCCCCTTTTTATACTTGAAGAAAGAGTATTTTTAGGAGATAGTGGGGGTGACAAGATAATGGGAGATCATGGGAAGGTGGTTACTATTTTTAGAATATTGACAGTTACTTGCTTGGAGACCAAGCAAGGCAGTTTAAGAAATCAGGAAGTCAAAGTCAATAAATAAACAAGAGGGTAGGAAGGTCATTAATGATAATAAATTAATTAAATAACATAAATAAATATTACCATGACAGTACTAATAGCGTAATAAATTAAATGTGAATTTTTATTAATAATAATTATTATTATAATAATTATGTAAAGTATTATTTCCGGAAAAAACAAAAAGAGTAGTAGAATTAAATTTAATTTATTTTCAAATGGTATAATATGCTAAATTTTTGCAAAACAAAATCCTTAACTCAAGAGCTAATAATTTTACCAACAATTACGAAACACTCTTAAGGGGTCGCTTGGATTGAGAGTAAATATTTAAGGGACAATAAAAGTCAAAGTAGGAATTTAAGATTAGTTAGGTAGATGATTAAAGGAATGTGATTGTTGAAGAGGTGGAAGAATGAATTAGAAGATAATGAAAAAATAGAGAAAATAGTAATTAGTTCCCTTATTTTGGGGTAAAAATTTACCCTAGGAAGGTGGAGGAATTTTTTACCTCCAAATGAGTGAAATCAAACTCATTTTCTATTCTTTTTTTTTAATCTACTCTTATTCTACCTCTATCACAATTTTTTAATAACTTCATTTGCAGATCTAATTACCTTTGTTACCTTAGTTTGACTTTTATTACTACCTTAAATATTTACTCCTTAAAAAAAAGTGTTTTGCGGTAAAAAATTACTCGTCAAAGGATTTCCAAAAAAAGTTTGGTAAATACCATTCAAGCTAATTGACTGTTGACCAACCCACATAACCTTTGATCAGCCTAAATGACCGTTGATCATTTATATTACTAATAATCACATTTGACTTTAATTTGTTGACCACCCCTAATTACCTTTGACTTTCCTAATCACCGATTGTACCCTTGTGTTTTAACACCTTAACGTCGTTTTTACCCATCATAACGATAATTTTTTCAAAAAAAGAATGTCGCGATTATCCTTATGGGGAACTCTTTCATAAATCTGGCCGAAACAAGTACTTATTTGCCTATTTTCCAGCACGTAGACCGAAAAAGATATTTGACTTCGTTTTTACCCATCAAAACGATATTTTTTTTCAAAAAACGGACATCACAATTACCCTTATGGAATAATTCTTTTGGAAATCCGGTCGAAAAAGTTATTTCATAAGAATATGACATTCGTTTTGAAATAAATATCGTTCATCATCATCATCATCAAACTCAATATCCTGCTCGAGAGCAGGGTTGTTTAGGTGAGGGAAGTTGACGAACAATCCATACCCGTACTCCCTTCACAGGGAGGACTAGAGGAAAACGATCGATTTTACCCCCAGATAGGTAAAACCCTGCATATAGAGGATATGAATGTCAACGTGTCTTGAGATAACCTGTTTGCAGAGAAAGACTAGGTCTACATAAGCTAGCATAACTTATAAAAACAGATGAAGGTATAAAGATAAAATAAAACCACGATGGGAGAAAAAAAGAAACAAAAAACGCAGACGGTAAGAAGCAGCTAGACACTATATCCCGAATAGCATAAATATCGTTATGATGGCTTAAAACGACGTTAAATATCTTTTGATTTATGTGCTGGAAAATAGGCGAATAAGTACTTATTTCGACCGACTTTTTGAAAGAATTATCCCATAAAGATAATTGCAACGTCTGTTTTTTGAAAAAATATCGTTATGATGAGTAAAAATTACGTTAAATATCTTTTTCGGTTTACGTGTTGGGATATAGGCAAATAAGTACTTGTTTCCAACGGTTTTCGAAAGAGTTACCTAGATAATCACGATGTTCGTTTTATGAAAAAATGTCATTATGATTGGTAAGAAATTAAAGTGATTAAAGATGGTCAACACAAATTAAAAGTGATTAGTAATGGTCTACGATCATTTAAGCTGGTCAAAGATCATGTGAGTTGGTCAATGATCACTTAACTTGAATGACGTACTTTTTAATACTTTTGAGGTTGTATTTCGCAAAAAAAATTTAAATTTTCACAAAAGCCCAAACTTAAAAATTGTAATTCGCACATAAATCATATAGGGAAATTCCACGTGGTAACCCTGTGGTTTTGGGTTTTCCACGTGGTAACCAAAACTTTTAAAAAATCCACATGGTAACCCTGAGGTTTACCAAATTGTTTCGACATGACCTTTTTGCACATAAAACGATAGTATAATGTTACGAAACATTAATTTTGAAGCTTTAAGCCTATTGTACGCCTATATATGCGACTCACCATTTTAAATTTCATCAGTTTCAACCATTTTCTCCAAAATATAAACCCAAACACTACAATCTTTGGATTTTGAGGAAAAAAAATGATTTTGATGAAAAATGGTAGATTTGAGTTTTATATTTTGGGGAAAAAAGGTTAAAACTGATGGTATTTGAAATGGTGAGTCGTATAAATATGCATACAACAGCCATAAAGCTTCAAAATTAACGTTTGCTAACGTTTTAATGTTCAAAAAGGTCTTGATGGAACATTTACGTAAACCTCAGGGTTACCGCGTGGATTTTTTAAAAGTTTTGGTTACCACATAGAAAACCCAAAACCTCAGAGTTACCAGGTGGAATTTCCCATTTTTATAACCTATTGTTATGTGATTGAAAAAGCATTTTTCATGATTACCCATTTTAAATAAAGTTTAATATAGTGTATTTTGTTTCCATCTTGCAGATGTTGTTGTCTTGTTCATATAATCATATTGCCCATTTATAATTGATATAAACTCTTTACTTGTGATGCTAAATAGAACTTCAAATTATTCCAATTACAAAACTCCAAATAGATACCAGTCAAAATTGCTTGTTTATGGCTGCTAGCTCCAAATATGATGATGCTAAATGGAACTTCCAATTCCGTCGAATGTCAATAAATAAAAATAAAGTTTTTTAATTGTCACTAGGCCTGTGCAATGGGCCGGATAAATCCCGGGTCGGGCTCTAGTAGAAAGAGGCCAGGCTGGGTCGGGCCTTGCAAAAAAGATCCGGGCTTTTGACGGGCCGGGCCCATCAAGCCCCACCCGGTCCGGCCCGGCCCATGTATATTTCTTATGAAAAAAATAAAATAAAAAACCCAAATAATAATAATTATAATAATATTGCGAAAAAACAAAAATATTTGTACAGTTTGATCAGCTCTTTGATTCCTACATGTCCTCATCCTCACAGTTTATTCAAAGTGAAAAAACAGAAATAATTCAATAACAAATATATGTACAAGTGTGCTTCCCAAGTCATCATCAAAATAATTCAACAGTTTCAACAATAAACTATAATAATAAAAATAAGAAGGCCTGTTTAGGGCCCGTCAAAAAACCCGTTTTGAGCTCTCTCCGTATATAGCTAAAGTTGACCCTTTAAAAATCCGGCTCATTAAGGCCCGACCCGTTAAAAGGTCGTATAATAAAGAGTCGGGCTCGGAGGCCAAAAAGGCCCCCGGCCCATTGCACACCTTTAATTGTCACCTTTTTTTTATAAATATAGATCTATTAAAGACCTTAAACCCATAAGATCCAGTGGGTCTAGGTCGGGGCTTGAAAATCAGACCCATAGAGTCTAAATTCGTGACTGGGTTTGGTTAGATTTGCTTCAAATCCGCCCCATGACCGTCTCTAAATACATGTTTAAACACATATAATAAATATTTTTAAATTTATGCAAATATTAACCTACTTTACTTTTTGTATTAATTCTAAATAATTCTAAAAATGCATCATAAATAAGTATTATAAAAAACTATGCATTAAGATAAATCCAACAAGATATCACATAAAATGTATTTTTTTTAAATATATCCCTGTAAAAGCTAAATTAAGTTTTTTTTGTTAAAGTGACAAAAATCTAAAATGAACAAATAAAATTATAAAGGAACAGAAAAGCAATATCATTGAATGAAATTTAAAAAAAGAAAAAATAATAAAAAAGACTTAAATGGGTATAGTAAAGTTGTGTTAGACATGATCATAGATTGATCAATTGATTAACAATCACGAATGAATTCAAAATTTAGACAATTTTGTAGATCATTTCTTTGGCATGGCACTAAGGAAAACATGAAGCAAATGTTAGCTAGTCCAATATACGCACTTCCAAAAAAAGGGTGGTTTAAGGATAAGGAATTTAGATTTTGCAATTGGCAAACTGGCATGACAGATTTATATTATGCAAAAGTCTCTATGCACTACAACAAATTTAGCCTTTTATGACATTGGATTTAGTGGCATTAAAAAAATGCCACTGATTCATATTTTTAGTGTAATAATTATTAGTTATTTTAAGTTCCACCATAAAGTGATTTAGCGACACTTAATTTGGTCTTTAGTGGCATATGTAATTGTCACTATAGTCTATAGTGGCATTTGTGAAAAATGTCACTAGATCCTATGTCGCTAAAAGTTTTAGTGTGATTTTTTAATATGCTACTAAAGAGTCTAATAAATGTCACTAAATCCTCTATATACACTATAAGAAATTTGAAATAGCGACATTTAAATTAAATGTCGCTACATATATCCCACTAAAAGCAAATTATGGTATAGTGATGGGTTAAATTAGCTCATGGGGTGTACACAACGGGTGGCAACAAATTGGTTTACAACTCAGCTTCAACCGCTAGCTGGACTATGAGAATGATATACCAAGTTAAGGATGGACTCAAACAATGGGTATCACTTATTCCATTGGGAAGGTCTACAAAGCTTGCTCTTATACCCAACCAAGAGTCTGGTGGGATAAGATTGTATGACAACGATCCTCAGCTCCTGAAGCACGGTTTGCCATATGCCTTGTATTAGGCCGTGACAATTCGTCACATAATCTCACCGTGGCCCACTCGTGGGGACACGGGACACCCGTGGGCTTGGGCTCACAAACCCACGGGTCAAGAGCGTTGACTTGCATATACACTCGGTGAGGTTCATTGTTTCCCAAAATCATATGGCAATAGGAGAATTAGCTCACCAAGTATATATGAAAGTCCACAACCCACTATTTTATCGATGTGGGATCTTGTCTCACATGTGAATTATTTCCAACACCTTGCTGTGAGATTAAGCTGAAGACCAAATTCAAACTTATGAGCATAGGGGCGACCTAGGATAACCCATGCCTTGTTTTGTGCTTCTGCCCTCAAAACAATGAAGCATCTCTTGTTTCAAAATCCCTATGAGAAACATTTCTAAGCTGAAAAAGCAAGTCTTCATTGTTGCTCTATCATGTCTTGCTTACAATATCTGAAAGGCTCACAAATGAAATGATCTAGATGAACAAATATCATGTCGTTGCTCACACCCTATCATTATCATCATACCCAGTGTTCCCGCACATAGATATTCTATGGTCAGGGTCCGGGGAAGGAAGGTCGATGGCGTCTCATACCCAGAAAGAGAGGGCGGTCATAAGAGTCCTTCGGCTCTAAAATCAGAAAAATTAGGAATTGTCTTCTCTAGTACTTCAACTTAATGGACTACAATGGATACCCATTGGATCCATAGTTTAATTTATGAGCCTTTGGCTTTGTCATCTTTGTAATGAACCTATGTAGGTTTTGTTTTGATTTTGTCTTTTGTGCTCCTTCCTTTCTTTATATACTTGAAGAGTAGTAGAGGAGAAACCCATTATAGAAAGTGAACACTTTTGTCATGCTGATCCAAATTAGTTTGGTTGATTAGTTTGACTGATTTACAATTTTGTTTGGACTAATGAAAAAAATTTCATTTTCCAAAAATATCATATTAAGTAATTATTCTTTATCATTAACAAAAACATTACAATATCATCAACTATATGAAATCAAATAAGATCAAATCACTTCAAACTAGACTAGACCGGATCAGATCAGACCAGACCAGGCCAGACTAAAGCAGATCAAATCAGAATGAATTAAATCAGATCAGACTTTTGTAAATTCAAATCAGATCCAATCAGATTTGATGAATAGAACATACGCTTATTTCAAATGTCGCTATTTCAAATTTCTTATAGTGTATATAAAGGATTTAGCGACATTTATTAGACCCTTTAACAGCATATTTAAAAGTCACACTAAAGCTTTAGGGACGTAGGATCTAGTGACATTTCTCACAAATGTCACTATAAACTATAGTGACAATTATATATGCCACTAAAGACCAAATTAAGTGTCGCTAAATCACTTTATGGTGGAACTACAAATAAAATTCAATAATTATTATACTAAAAATATGAATCAGTGGCAATTTTTTAATGCAACTAAAAATCCAATATCGCAAAAAGCTAAATTTATTGTAATGGACAATTTAGCTCCTATTATCACAAATTTATAAGTCAAAACTTCATACAATAAATGATAATAATGATATTTACTTCTAAAGGTATTATTACAAAATTTATACATAACATTTATTACATCAATTAAGAAGTTTAACGGCCCAAATTATAGACATTAATAATTAATAATCATACTAATAAAGAAGATCTCTTATTCATCTCAATTATAGAATTCTCTTTCCAAATTTAATAAAATTAAATCATAATGAAAATGTATTAATTTTTCAAACTTCTGTAACTAGACAATAGGTTAATTTAAACAATACATTTGGTAATTATTTTGAATTCAATAAAACATTTAATCTGAAATAAGTAAATGTAATAATATTTTAGAAAATATCCTAAATAAAATTTTAAATAGTTACCATATTTATTATCTAAACCTATACGCCTGCCGCCTGGTATATAGCTTTAAAAAATCAAAATAATATTTAGCACTTACAACGATAATTGCTTATAAAACCAGCAAATTTAAGTATAAATTATTTATCTAGCCCAAAAATAACACACAATTGAAATTTGTTGTAACAATATTGCAACAAGTCCTCATATTTTCTATTCATCTTATAGTTAGATTAACCAATAATATAAATTTTCCTTTCTAAGTAAATCATTGCAAAAAGGAAATTATTTATAAGAAAAACATATAAAACTAAATTATGCCTTTCATTCTTGTCTCGGGCATCTCTTACATCTAATTTAAGGTATGAATATTAATTTTAATTTTGTATTTTTAAAATTTTCACTATTATTCTTTGATGTAATAATAAATTTCATTTTTTTTATTTGGTATAATAATAGATTTCTTATATAACTTATTATTTTCATGGTAATTGCAAAGACAAAAATAATTACAAAGGGCCAATTTTTGGGGGTGAGACATACAAATTGTATTTTGCACATATAAAAGGTTAGTTCAAAATACCCTTAATTTTTTTTTATTCTTTTTGTAAAATCTAATTTCATTCCATAATGCTATTTAAAAATGTCTATATCTAAGCCAATAAGTAATTATAAAATAAAATATAATAAATCTATATAAGATTATTATTTATGGAAAAATTGGAGAATATGAATGATAAAATACAATCTTAATTTCAACTCTTTTATTCAAAAAGGTTTCAATTAACGTTAAATATTAATTCACATACTTGTGGAAGCCAAGCAATAATGTTTAAAATTAATTGTCTATTTTAATTGAGCGACCTTTTTATGAATCAAAATAAAGTGATAATTTGAAATGATTGTTGAGTATAGTTATCCATATATTGCATCTCTGAAGTTTCATTTGCTTATAAATTATGGCCGTAAAGTTTAATATTTATGAGTTATAATCATTTTAAATCAAAAAGTTCAAGCATAATAACAATTAGGAAAAATTACCTAGAATAATCCAAACTATTCACGATTTTCCTACAATAATCCCAACTATTGATTAACCATGAATAATCCCAACTTTGAAGGGCATTTTCCTAGAGTAAGCCCGGTGACCGGATGACTTGCTATAGTAAGTTTTATTTTTTTAAAAAAAAAGATAAATTTAAAAAAATGTCAAAAAAAATGTTAAAAAAATGTTCATAAAAAATTTATGATTTTTTTTATTATTTAGAATTTTTTATGTAAATTTTCAAAAATATTTTCTAATTATAAATCAATATTTAATTTATTTTTTTGGTGAATTACCTACTATAGCAGGTCATCGGGTTACCAAAGTTTACTCTATGAAAATACCCCTCAAAGTTGGGATTATTTATGGTTAATCAATAGTTGGGATTATTGTAGGAAAATCATGAATAGTTTGGATTATTCTAGGTAATTTTTCCTAACAATTATACTGAATTTCGGTGAAAATGACATGTTAAAATTTAAAACGACCTTTCATTTTCCTAATTACATTTGACCTAAATAACTTCTTGACAGGGCTAGCCCTAAGGGTGGGCAAGAGGGGTCGTCGTCCAGGGCCCCATGTCTGAAAAGCAAAATTAAAGGTATTCAAAGGTCCATATAGGTTAGAAATTACAAAGGAAAAGGACCCAAATGTCCTATTTTGCTCAGGACCTAAAATATCTTGGGCCGGCCCTACCTCTCGATGACCTATCTTATTGGCATCATCTTCTTCCCACCATTTTTTCCCGACCTTCAAGTTCCCATAATGACAAATTAAGCTTTACTTTCTCGTCTCTATTTTTTCTAACTGATTAACTTCTTCTCAATTTTTTTGGTAATTAAAAAGATATATTAAATCTAAAAAAAATTATTTTAACACCTAGGCTATAAAAGGAAAACTTTCCTAAACAGAAAAGGGAAGCGGCAACCAATACTACATGCAAAAAGCCAACAGCAAACACAAAAAAAGGATCAACCAAGCATAAACACTAGGTTATCTCTCCTATCATCTTCTAACCTAGCAGCAACACAAAAAATGACTATATGAGCCACTTGACTATGATAATCCCCCAACGAAGAAGTTCGTTCTTAGTAGGAAGCCTATCATGAAGAATATGCCATAAACATAAAATACTATGAGGGAAGGATCTATTAATACACCATAGAGCCAGCATCTCAAATTTTTCTCAAACACATCTTTAATTTATCTTTAAATAGCCTAACCTGACCTTACCTCTAATGATATATAATGATACAAACAGTGTAGGAAAAATACCACCCAGACACACACGTATTTTTCTTTTACACAATTTTTAAGACATGATTTATCAGCATCTTTTAGGAAAAAGAAACCCACCCAAATTTTATTTACCTTTACAATTTTTGAGACATAATGAACATACACAACTTAATGTAATTTGCAGTAAAGAGACAATTGTTGTTTTTTAAGAAAAAGGTAGATAATGGTAATAAATGAAGAGAGGGAATGAATTGGGTGGTTGAAATTAAAGGAGAGTTAAAATGTATGGATGAGATTAAAAGAAAGTGGTGGGTCATAGTCCAAAAATAGAATTGATGCAAATTAAGTGGTACGAACCAAAATAGAAAATATTGAAAATTAAATGGAACAGAGGGAGTAATTATTAGACCAGTGTGTCTCACTTTTCTTTGATACACTGTGCAGTTGCATACTATCACTTATTCACTTTGCACTCTTCCCCTAGATTACACACACAAACTACTTAATTTTTGATAGCATGAATATATAAGAATGTTCTAGGCCCTTCTAGCATAAAGTAGATACCATTTTATTATTTACTTAATACTTCTAGAGTGTTCTTATTAGTCTCCACTATAATATTTTAGATTAACCTATATATTTTCGGAATATTTGATTTTTCTATAGTGTTTTAGACCACGCTAAAAACTTGTTGAACTTTCTAGATTTTTTATGCTAATGAGTTCAACAAAATCTAGGACTACTTATTGATATTAGGGAAATTCTACACGGTAAGCACCAGATTAAGGGAAACGCCTGTAATAACTAATCTTGTTTTCGTTTCTTCATGGTAAGCACCAACTGTATCAAAACTAGCCGCCGTAACTATATTACACAAAAAACGTTTAAAACCGTTAAATATGAAAATTACAATTTACCCTTATTTAATTCTTTAAAAAGTCATCTTCTTCCTTTAGTTTTCTTCTTTACCGCCCACATTAATCTTATGAAGAGGCTTTAAAATCTGAGAAGATAAATTCTTATACTCTTTTTTACTGTTATTATTAAGATTTATCCCCCAAAATCCAAATCATATGATAAGGAGCTGAAATCACTTCAATTGCATTATAGATTCTCTTAAAGACATCATAGAAGAAGGTCTAAAATCATGAAATAATGAATACCAAATGAACTAAGATTATAATTTTGAGTTTTAAAAGGCCAAAAATGAAAACGTACCAAATGAATTCCAATCTTTTTGATGTTGAATTCATATGTAGTAGACCCTCCTAACAAAACTTTAGCTGAATTATAAATTGGAAGTGAATTTGTTGATGAGTTAAATAGAAAGAAATCTGGGTTTTGTTAAATCACCAACAAAAACCCGATTTTCAATTGTAGTATTAATGTTGGAACCACAATTTATAAGATCAGGTGGGTAATATGAAGCAACACAAAAACAGCGATCAAACAACAAAAAACTAGCAGAGAAAAACAAGAAATGGTGATTTGTGTATTCATTTTAGTCTGGTATTGATAGAAAAATGTGTCATTAAGCTTAATAGAAGTATTATTGCAAAAAATTGGTAGTAATGGTGGATAGTGTTCGAAAGAAAAAGATTTTATAGTTACAGCAACTTACCCAGCCATGGCTATGAAAGATTGAAGAAGATGGGTAGGGATGCAAGGAAGAAGAATCTGATGAAGAATTAAACAAGAGTAATATGGTAATTTCATCATTTAACGGCCATTCAAACGTTTTTTAGCCCATATAGTTACGGCAGTTAGTTTTCTTTAACCCGGTGCTTACCATGTAGAAACGAAAACAAGATTAGTTATTACAGGCGTTTTCCTTAACCTGATGCTTAGCATGTAGAATTTCCCTTGATATTACTAATTGTATGTTCATTTTGGCTTTTGGAGAGGTTATCCCAAAATCTCCTCCGTCAACCCAAATCACTAAACATCTCTCTGGCTTCATTAAACGGACCTTTTCTCTAACTTTTTTCACGTCTCACTTTGTGCTCTTGAATAGCATATATGTCCAACCAATGAATGTTGTTCGCTGCCCATTTACCGTGTAACATTAAACGATTACAAGAATACATCTTATCTTATCTCACCACATTTATCAATGTACCTAGACTAATTTCTTATCAACTTTCCCAAAGATATCACTAGCACTAGGGTACAAACCTTACATTATAGAAAATCTTGATAAAACCATCATAAACATTATCTTTACATTCCCTAAACTTTAGACTTTTAGCTTGCAACTGTCACTTATTTGAATGTGATCGTTTTCCCACTCTAATGTATGAACATTTCTCGTTCTCTACACACATGATTCGAGGCCGCAAATCTAAAATTCTTCTCTTAACTAATTACCTTATCACTTTGATCGAGTCAAAAAAACATCTTTATAATATAATTCTTATTGGGTTACATTGTAAGAACCACATTTTTATCCAAGTTTTATTACGAATTGTGTATAATGACAATACAAATTACAATCGGGAATTCGTATAAACCCCTTTGTTGATGACAAAATGAAAATACAACAACAATAACAATGCTAAATGTAACCTTGAATATATGTTTGTAACGACAACCGTTACCCGGAAACTTGATACGAGTTGTAGGCGTGTGCTCACTTTCTTTTTGTGATATTTCCCCCACAAAGGTACTTGGGTTTAGGAATGGAAATTCACAACGAGATACAAACAACTACAATATATCCTTAGTACTTAGGATATATTACTTAACAACTTGTGTTTAGGCTTATGAGAAAAATAAGAGTTAATTACTCTCTTGAATAGCATAAGACAAATGAGAGAAATACAAAGAAAATTCAGAGAATTAGGTGTCATCAACTCAATGCCCAAGGTCTCTATTTATACTACAAGAGTATAGAAGAGGACCCTTGGTCATTAATCACCATTGATGATCTCATTCATGAGAAAATCATCAATTGCAATTAATCTAGGCATTCATGAGTATAATTGTGCATTATACTCATAATAATCTCAGGAATAATGAGAATTATGAAGGAATCTTAAGCATTAAACTCAAGAAAAACGGGAAGAAAAGCAACGGTCACTTTCCAGCCCCTGCCGCCGAGTCGGCGGTCACCCCATCACCAGGATCGCCGACTCGGCTTTACCTTCTGACAAAATCATAAGTTCCAGTAGCTAAAGCCGAGTCGGCTTTAGCTTTACTTAGGGGAAAGCCGAGTCGGCTTTTATGCTCTGACTTGGTTTTTCCTCTTTGCTCATTTTGTCCTATATCTTAATGCCTTTCGGACCTAGTATGTGAATACGTAATGTCCCACTACTTTAGTAGTATTTAGTGATTATTAACAAGATTATTAGACACTAAATGTTCAACATCTTTACCTTACCCAACTTTTCTTTTTAACTCTTTTAAATTCTTTAAGTCTTTTGGATAATTTGATTGTATATGGTCCATCTTGTAACAATGGTATAGCACCCTCAATCACTCCTATCTCACATTGTTATAGTATTTACATGATACTTTTAGGGGTGTTTGGTATGGGAATATAAAATGTAATGGAAAGGGAAATGATAAAGAGGAGTAAGGGTAAGAGTATAGGTTGTAATTATATGTTGTTTTATATCAAAATATAAGGGAAACACTTAATTGATCATAGAAAGAAAATTTGTTACTTGACATAAATGGGAAGTAACAAAGTAAGGGATTCCATTACCCTCAAGAAAGGGATTGGATTAACCTAATACCATACCAAACAAAATATGAGAAGTAATGATAATTGAATCCCTTACTTAGTATTAAAAAGTCCATACTAAACACCCCTTAAAGTGTTCAAGATCTTTCTAGTATTCTAAAACATTTTATACAGTCCTAAAAGCTTTGAAATATTATAGTTCCTACTAAATCGTTCTCCAATTAACTTAGATTTTTTCGCTACCTACTCGTCTTCTAACCTATTCTAGAGACTTCTAAAAATTTCTAGATCCTTTATACTATAGACTTCAACCAAATTTAGAAACTACTCACCAACATTACTAATTGGATATTTGGATACTTGGGGAGATGATCCCAAGAAATAGTATAGAATTAATAGAAGAACTAAGGGTCTATATAATACAAGTACTACATACAATAATACAATAAAATTGAATCCCAAAAGTATGAAAACAACATGACCTTAGTCCTCTTTTTTAAGTGGTCCATATCCATTAAATAGCTACTAGCTACTAAGTTGTTTACAGCGAACACATTACTCTCCTCGGAATAGAGGTGTTCATAACAGACTCGATGACTCGACAAACACCCGACTTTATAACTGAACCCGATTTGACCCGACTTAAAAATGGATCTACAATTATGCAAAAGTGAACACAAAACCCGATTTTGAACCGACCCAAAACACCTGACCTGAAATCAACCCGATTACCCGAAAGAACACCTCTACTCCGGAAGGTGTTCAATACAGATTTAAATAAAATCAATATTTATCCGATTTTGTAATTGAATTTGGTTTGATCCGACAAAAAATGGATAATAATTTTCTACAAATTGCAAAATGAGTGATATTTGATCAAAAATGGAAATTAGGATGAAGTAAAGACAAAACAAATAATGATAAAAATAGATGGAGAGAGAATATAGTTGTACAAAATTTATAAGAAAATATAAAATGAAAATTGGTGGAAATTAGATGTATGAATTGAAGAGTATATTACACCGCCCAAATTCAGTATTTGTTGTCAGACATCTATCTACATTAGTGATTAGCCGTAACCCCACCCTAAATCCTAAAAACCTCCAAAAACAAAACAAGTGTAGTTCTCTACTATTGGACCATGAATGCCCCTATAACATTGCTTCACAAAATAATTTATTAGATAATGGAGTGTTTGCTAATTGGCGATTGATCTTTTTAGTTAGTTTGTTTGACTAGTTGGAAATATTGACTGCTTTTGTTGGCTTTTAAACTAGCTTAAACAGTTAGCTGTTTGTGGAGATATTTGGTAAATTTGAATATTAGCTGTTGGCTGTTTATCACAGAAAAAGTGGGCTAAAAAGCCAAAAATCAACCCAAAAAGCTAGCTGGAGCAGTCTTTTCATTTTGGCTTAAAAGCCAGCTTTTCAGCTGTTTTAAAAGTCATTTAATAAACACTTTTTCTAGATGTTTGACCAACTAACAAGTCAAAAGCCAAAAACAACCAAAAAGCTAAGTTATAAGCTAATTGCCAAATACCCCCAATTTTAACTTAAGTAGGTACAAATAGATAAGTTTGTGGTCAAAAGATTTAATTTAATGTTTCTAGTTTCTGGATAATTTGTTTTTGAACAATTGTTGTTAAAATCTGTTTATCAAATCAATTGATAAGATCAACTGGTCATGTTATAAGTCTATCCAATTACAATTAGCTATCAATTGTTATTAACACATCTATTTAAAGCGATTACTCATTTTATTCTTATTGAACATTATTTTTCATTTTAACCATTTCTATTTATTATTTAACAAAAAAATTCTACTTTTTATATCATGCTTGTTAGACATAACAATTGTTGTCATTTTAATTTTTATATTTTTCTAATATTAATGATCACTAATTTTATTGTGATAGTCCAGCCTGTCACTACTCACTGCCAGACGAATCAGTACACAAAAGCCTATTTGTAAAAACATAAAAATACAATGAAAATTCAATTTTCAGTAGTAAAAAAAGCAATTTTTAAAAAAATTTAGACTGATCTTATTAAAATTATCTCACAACAAAACAATCTCAATAGAAAATTAGTGTATGAAAATTATATATTTACATGTTTTAAACTTCATTTTCGTATTTCAGATACATAGCATATTCTTTTCATGATAAAATTTAGGCCTCATTTTCCCACTCAACAATCAACTTCCAATTTATCACTTCCTCCTTAGTCCTTACTACTCCCTCCCTTCCACTCAAAATGTCTCAAGTACTTTTTACGCACTATCCAGTACATTTATATTGTTTAATATTTATTATTATTTTTAACGAAATATTATAAAAAATAAATATTAATAACTTTTACATTGAAATGAATCAAACAAGATCTCACTTGACTATGTTTAAATCTATAAATTAATAATAAATAAAAATTAAGAGTGATAAATGAATAGTATCAAAAAAGTAAATGTCCCAGTTTGCATGGATTGGCGAGAGTATTACAGAAAATCCTAATCAATCACCATAAATTGTAAATCATCATACCATAAAGCAAACAAAACAAACAAAATAAATTAAAGTTCTAAAAAAGCCCCACACTATTACATTTTCCACAATAAGCCTGATGTGCAAATATTACAATCACATATTGTCTTATATCTCTTACTATTAAACCTTAGGAATCTATTTAGTTCATCTTATCTTAAAAATAAATAATTCAGTAAAAAAAATTTAATTAATAAAAATTAAATATAAATTATGCACTAAATTAGTTTCAATAACTAAAAATAAGTTGCAATATGTAACAAGCAATTTTATCAATAATTATTATTATTTATATATATATATAAAATATATATATATAGAGTTATAATATAGATATATATATATATATATATATATATATATATATTATATATATATATATATATATATATATATATATATATATATATATATATATATATATATATATATATATATATATATATATATATATATATATATATATATAATTAAAAAATTTAGGAAATTTGCTCAAAATAATCTCAACTATCAATTATTTTTTAATTATCTCAATTATCCTCATAATTTGTTGAAAACTTACCAACCTCCCTTTTAATTAGCTGCAACAAGTAACTTTTCCACTTTTTTTCTTTCTTTTTTGATTAAAAGATGAAAGAAAAAGGTTAATTTTGAACAATTAAGTAAAAAAACAGAAAAAAGTGGAAAAGTTACCTGTTCCAGCCGGTAACAGGGGGTGGGTTTGTTCTCAACAAATTATGAAAATAATTGAGATTATTAAAAAATAATTAATAGTTGGAATTATTTTTAATCAACGGATAATAATTGAGATTATTTTGAGCAAACTTTCCCCAAACTCTATTATAATCAATAAAAATTAATTTTTTTCGTATATATCACAATCCGCTGCAAATATTATTCCATTGGTGATAGTAGCTCTACTATGATTGTAAGAAGCACTAGTGAGTGCAACCGCTGTTCCACCTTCCTAAATAACTTGTTCCACCTTCCCAACAATTAAAACAACCAATCTCAATTTATCCTGTTTTTTGTGTTTCGTGTCATTCCTCTTCTTGTCCTCCATTACCATTTTTTCCTTCTTGGCTTCCTAACCAATCTCAATTTCACTTGTACTACTTTTTTCAACTTAATAATAATTTTGCTTATTATTCTTCTAATCATCAATTTTTTTCAATTTTCCCATCCTAGTTGAATGAACAACAATCTCACACCTTTACATGGATCTTGAATCAAACAACAATCCTATCAAGGTAATACTTCTCTTATTTTCCCATTTTTGCAACTTATTATAGGACCCATTTTCAATATAGAAACAGGGTCTTGCTGGCCGCAACCTCCTATCTCGATTGATATGGGTATGGTATCATATTGTTCGAGTGTCATATTGTTCGCAACCTCCTTATCTTATTTGAAGTGGAAGTGGGCATGGTATTGTAGACCCAATTTCAATATTGGGTCATTTGATGTGGGTATGGTATCATAGGAACCATTTTTAATACACTTGGGTCTTATTGTTCGCAACCTCCTTATCTCGTTTGATATGGGTATGGTATCATAAACCCATTTTCACTACAGGATCAGGGTCTTATTGGTCGCAACCTTTTTATTTATGGGTATTATTATGATAGACCCATTTTCATACCTTTGAATCTTATTGCAGAGAGAATCATGGAGGACAGTTCTAACTCTAGCATTTCAAAGCTTAGGAGTTGTTTATGGAGATTTGAGTACATCCCCATTATATGTCTACAAAAGTGCATTTGCAGAAGATATTCATCATTCCGATACAAATGAAGAAATTTATGGGGTTTTGTCCTTTGTTTTCTGGACATTAACCCTAATCCCTTTGCTTAAATATGTATTTATTGTTCTTAGAGCAGATGATAATGGTGAAGGTGGTACTTTTGCCTTATATTCTCTATTATGCCGAAATGCCCGTCTTAGTTCTTTACCTAATTGCCAACTTCATGATGAAGATCTTTCTGCTTATAATACCCACAAAAAGAATGATTTTGATGATAAAAATGGTGCACAATCTAGTTTGAAATCAACATTGGAAAAGCATAAGACTCTGCATAAGGTCTTGCTAATTTTGGCTCTTATTGGAACTTGTATGGTTATTGGTGATGGTGTATTAACTCCTGCAATTTCTGGTAATTTTTTTACTTTTTTTTTCAATTAAATTGATTTTTTATGTTGGGTTAATTTGATTTTGATTTGGGTTGTTGGGAATTTGGGAATTTTTTAATTGGTTAGGGTTTTTTTTGGATTGTGATTGCAGTTTTTTCAGCTGTTTCTGGGCTGGAACTTTCACTAACAACTTCTAGGGAGCATCATCAATGTGAGTTTCTGGGTTTGTTTTAAATTAATTGTTATTTGATGTTGGAATTGAAGGGTTTTCATCTCTTTGAATGTGATCGTAATTCGTTAATGATGTGAACGAGATTCGATTCTTGATCTTGAGTAGATTAATTCATTCGGGTTGAGAGGCTCGTGAAAATTGAATCATTTCGGATTGAAATAGTCCTTTGAGCTTTATTGTTATCGTATTTTTTAATTTACCCTGTTTCATTGAATTTGCTACATTTTCTATTAAAAACTCTCAACTTAAATCTGCAAATATACAAATTCAAATTCATATTGAATTTCCTTTAGTCGTTGAGAATCAAACTCTTATTATAAGTACATAATTAAAAAAAAAACCTTTTATTACTTAGGCTAATTTATAAATCTCGATATAATAGACTAATAAGTACATGAATCTAGAGCTTGGCATTACATTCAAGTATGTTGATCTTGTGATTATTTTTCCTTATCATCTTTATCATGTGGAAAGTGTATGAAAAAAGTTCACAAAAAGTAAACAATTATTAGGAATCATATAATTTTGGTTTAGATTAGCATATTTTTTGGGATCTAATGTTTGATAGGCTTTTTGTGTACATCCCCTGTTTTGCATGATGCACGATTCATTCATCAGTCTTAATTTGTGATTAGTTTTTAATCGATAAGTTAAAACATAGTCAAGTGAAATCTTGTTTGATTCGCCTCAATGCAAAGATTATTAATACCAAGTTTTTATAATTATTTTTCTGTTCACAATTAAAGATAAATGGTGGATTAGACTGCGTGAAAAGTCAAATAGTGCAAGTATTTTGGAACGGGGAAATATGAACAAAGAACAACAATATCATGTGTACTAGTGCTAAGTGAATCACACAAATATCATTCTTTATTAGATGCACAATATGGTGGGGTCCAAAGGAATCATGTTCAAGATGGACTTTTGCTCTCTTATGCATGCCTAATTGCCATCTTGCATAATCAATGTTTTGTTCTGCATTTAGATTTTGACAATTTCACATCATAATAGTGCTTGTGGTGCTAATTTAGGCACAAATATGTGGCTTTTATTGTTTCATTCCTTGGTTTGGTCAAAAATATGGTATTTTTTGTTGAAATTTGATTCTTAGACACAGATATAATAGCAATATTTTGAAGCAACATCTATACTTGCTGATTTGAACAGTTAAAAAAGTTCTATATGAGGGAGTTTTAACTTACCTACCACCTTAACAGTCACATGGACCATTTTCCTTTGTATAGAAACCAAAATGATTGTGAATTTTATATTACAAGAGGGTATTTGACATGGGTATTCTCAATAAAGCCAAAAATTTATTTATGCAAATTATGTGAACTTTTATTTTTTGAAGTTGCCAACGATATTTGCTATCAAGGAAATTCTTGAGGGTAAGATTGCTCACATGTCAATTTCTAAAGCATGTCGAGATCGGACTTTAGGGTCTTATAATAGCTTTAGGGCAATAAATTGTTGTGTTGAAGGACAATGATATTATTGTCCTATGTTGGAGCAATGAAATCACACATGGTTATTTGATGGAGAATGAAAAGTCTGAGTAACATATAGTGTAAAAGTACAGTAACGGTCGTGGTCGTAGTAACAAACGGTGATGCAGTTATTTTAATGCCTAATCTTATGAAATATCCTTGACACGACCGAAAAAACGGCTTTTTTACGCCTTTACAAGTTACAACATGGGAAATTTTAATTCGTTGCTGAAAACCTTTACAACACAGCTGATTTGATGTGATGTCATAACGGGCACGGTCGTAGTAATGATCGGCGACGGAGTTATCGTAACGCCTAATATCATGAAATATTCTTGATACAGCCTAATACACTGTTTTTTTTTACACCTTTACACCATAAGAAATATCAGTTCATCCTTGAAAACGTTTACAACGCGGCCAATCTAATGCGATGTGCACTATGGACTAACTTTGAGGCATGAATATAATGAGGAAGAGAGAGAAAGAATAAGTTGAAGATACACATAACAGGTCATTTTGACTAGTAACCTGATTTTATGCAATGACTTCTCTGAGATAGAATGGACAATTAATATCCTTATCTGACCTTTAGCTGAGTGGATATTATTAAGTAAAACACAAGGCAAGTATATATCAACTTGGTTTTCACAGCCATAGTTTTTTATTAAAGTATTTGTTAAGATGTCTTTTCTCTTTGCTGAAATTATGTGATTGGAGATAGAAAAGCAGGCATTAAGGGAAAGATGTGTGAAAAGTATTTGTTAAGATATTTTAATACCATCTAATAATCAATTCATCATGCTTTCATTGTGATATTCTGGTAATCATGCATTGTATTATTATAAACAGATTAGCTTACTTTTCTGAGTATCTTTTGTAGTAAATTATCATTGACCACTTTACATCTCTAGTGCTTCTATATCAATATTTTACTAAATTCACTTTTATGACTGCTAAAAACACACGGCGATTACCCCAATATCATGAAGTGGCTTCCATTTGGATGGAGATTTAGAGTCGGATGTATACGACCTTATCTTTTGTTAGTGATAGAAAAAAGGTTGTTTCGATTAACCTTTGGTATCATACATCATCTGATGTTCACGTAAATAAGAAGTGCGCATCGCTTAGTGATTCATTGTAATATTCCCTCCAATTTAGAGAAAATATCCCATTTCTCGTTTAGGCCAGTTCACCCTTATTGTTCCATTTTTACGTTAATTAATGATTTTTTTTACACATGTAGACACATTTGTGTTGTGGTCCCGCCTTAATTTTTACACGTGGAATCCTATTATGTAAATCCTGAATGGGATATTTGCTCTGATTGAAGAGAGTATCATTTATTATAATCCAAAAAAATAAAAAAAAGCTATTAAGCGCTATTCATTGCAAGTTTGTGAGTTGTGACACTGGAATTGATTCTCATGATAACTTTGTCTTGTTCATGCATCTACAATTCTGCTAATAATGCATTTGAACATTGATTGACCAAAAAGGACTCCTGTATGTTGGTTTTATAGTTTATGTTGATGTATGTCAGATAAGTTGTATTTCTATTTGTATAAAGTTGCACACAATGTTAGTTACTAAGGGCCAATCGGAAACCACCTCTTTTTTGGTTGTATAAATTCGCCTACCAATACCCGCCTAGGTGGGAGCCGCTAGTGGGATTCGGGTAATGGGAATTACTGATGTATGTCGGAGTTTCGAAGTATGCTCTTCAATTATGTCCTAGCATCATTACACACTCAATAATGTGTTGTAGTTTTCCTATACATGTGACACCATTCTTATCATTGCTTTATTAAATAGATGGCATGGGGAAATGTCTTAGCATTTATGGGAATATTGTATGACTACTTGTAGCCTGTATTATGAGGTATTCAACAATATTTTGGTTGCTTAAATAAACTAATTTATTATCACGAATTGTCAAGCCCGACAGTCTTGTAGTGAAACCATCTCTATTGGACTGACTCAATATACACTTTCAATCTTAAATGGTATGACTACTTAAAATTATTCACTTTTTATAGTTATAAAATGATCACAGTGAGACCATCTCTATAGGACTGGTTCAATATACACTTTCAGTTTTTAAATTGACGTAACAGTGTTGGTATAGGCTACTTGAGAGGGATACTAACTACCATGACTTGTTTAGAATGAAGTGTTAGACTTTCATTACGATCAAATGAACTGCGTAAATGGACTCGAGCTTGATCGAGATTGTTGAAGTTCAATCTTTAATTGAGCTTAACGCACCCACTAAATCTAATTAATATTTTGCAGATATAGAAGTTCCTATTGCTTGTTTCATACTGATCGTGCTGTTCGCTCTGCAACATTATGGGACACATCGGGTTGGATTTCTATTCGCACCTATCGTAATAACATGGCTTCTTTGCATAAGTGCAATTGGTTTATACAACATTGTGCACTGGAATCCCCACGTCTATCAAGCACTCTCTCCATACTACATGTACAAGTTTTTGAGGAAAACCCAGAGAGGCGGATGGATGTCTTTAGGCGGAATCTTACTATGCATGACAGGTAAGCCGCTTAAAAGTGAATTGTAGTCGGTTTTCTGCTAATGCAATTGATCGGGTCTTAAACGTTAGCTTGGTCTAACATGGGGTTTTCTCTGCATCAGGTTCAGAAGCTATGTTTGCAGATCTCGGACACTTCTCCCAATTGTCCATTCAGGTACGTGCTCATAGCAACTCGGACAGACTGTAGTTTTTCCTTTTTATTTTCGAGGGGAGATTCTTTTATCCATGTCTGACGAGTGGTCGTTTGTACAGATTGCGTTCAGTTTTGTTGTGTATCCATCGTTGATCTTGGCATACATGGGACAAGCGGCTTACCTATCTAAACATCATTCTCTACAAAGTGACTACAGGATCGGATTCTATGTATCTGTACCTGGTAAGTGTATACGTATAATCAATTGTAACTCCAGTAATGAGATGGGAATCAAAATGTATTTCTAAACCGATATGTATTTTTTTGGGGATGCGTTTACAGAGAAGATACGATGGCCCGTTCTTGGTATTGCGATACTTGCTGCAGTGGTTGGAAGCCAAGCTGTTATAACAGGAACGTTTTCTATCATCAAACAATGTTCTGCTTTGGGTTGCTTCCCTAAAGTCCGAATCGTTCACACATCTTCTAAACGACACGGGCAAATCTACATACCTGAGATTAACTGGATATTAATGCTGCTATGTCTTGCTGTTACTATCGGGTTTAGAGACACAAAACACTTGGGAAATGCATCAGGTAATTGCAATGTAAAGATTTTTTAAGTCTGAATGAAATTTCGAGTCATGATAACATTTCTAGTTCAAGTAGTCCCGGCAAACAACAAAATGCAAAACCGTAATACCAAAAGAATGGAGTCGGCTGATGAAACAATACATCGTTCTCAGTGCTCATCCATATGAATTCATCTTTTTCATTCATTTCGTTTTTCTATCATATTAACCTATAAGTCTGAATCCTTCCTATTCCTTTCTAGTTCTTCCTTCGGGACATCGTTTTAATGCCTTTAAGTTCTAACTTTCTAACCTGTCTTTACACATGCTCAAACCATCTTAAACGATTTTCTTTCCTTTTTTCCTCAATACTTGGGACTCGGACTTGTATATTTTGAGTTTTGATGATGACTAGAATTTTTGTTGGAACAGGTTTAGCAGTCATTACTGTGATGTTGGTAACCACATGCCTAATGTCTCTAGTAATAGTATTATGCTGGAAAAAGAGTGTAATACTTGCGATTGCGTTCATATTCTTCTTCGGTTCAATAGAAGCACTCTACTTCTCAGCTTCGCTCATCAAGTTCCGAGAAGGGGCCTGGGTTCCTATTGCCTTGTCCTTCATCTTTATGATGGTCATGTATATTTGGCATTATGGCACATTAAAGAAGTACGAGTTTGATGTCCAAAATAAGGTTCCAATTAACTGGCTTCTCGATTTGAGTCCAAATTTGGGAATTGTACGAGTTCGTGGAATTGGTTTGATACAAACCGAGCTTGTCTCAGGCATACCCGCCATTTTCTCGCACTTTGTGACCAACCTTCCTGCATTCCATCAAGTGCTAGTCTTCCTGTGTGTAAAATATGTGCCTGTTCCTCATGTCGGGTCTGAAGAACGATTCCTTGTTGGACGAATAGGCCCTAAAGAGTATCACATTTACCGATGCATTGCACGATATGGTTATCGTGACCATCACAAGGATGAGTTTGAGTTCGAGAAAGATCTTGTATGTAGCATTGCAGAATTCATTCGCTCTGAGAAGCCAGATAATAGAAATGTTCACAAAAGTGAGGATGAGGAAAATCTGACTGTCGTAGGATCGTTTTCAACTAATCGAGGAGTTAAATTATCGGAAGATGAAGGTGATAGTACCGAAATAATTGGTACATCCCAACTTCAAAAAGTGGACTCATTGGAAAAGCCAAGGAAAAGGGTAAGGTTTGTTGTCCCCGAGACTCCCCGGATTGATCGCGAGGCACAGGAAGAGTTACACGAACTGATGGAAGCTAGGGAATCCGGCATGGTTTTTATCTTAGGAAACTCGTACGTGAGAGCTAAAAGTGGTTCGAGTTTGATAAAGAAGATGGCTATAAATTTTGGTTATGATTTCTTGAGGAGAAATTCAAGGGCACCTAGTTATGCAATAAGTGTTCCTCATGCTTCTACATTGGAGGTGGGAATGGTGTACCATGTATGATTTTGTTTGTGAGAAATACAAGCAATATTCTTATTTTGTAGTATTGCTTCTTGAGTTGTTTTGTGTTGTGTATGTAGTGTGTACATGATCAATCAAAATACACTTTACATTGTTTCTTACTATCCAACTTAGAATATAGATCTGTTTTGACTGTTTTGAGGTCAAATGATTTTTAACTATCTAAATTATACTCAGTTTGTGAAAAATATAAGATTGTTTTTTTTACGAAGGATAAGATTAGAGAATCTTTATAGGCAGGGAAGGAAAAAATTATCTTTATGAAGATGGTAAAATCGAACTCTTATCACAACACAATATGAACAACTATTAACCATTAAATAAATAAATAATTATCTAAACAGAACTTGCTTGAGGTAACCCTTTAGTTATAAATTTTTAATCTTGTTTTATTATTGGTTTAGTCTCATGTGGTTTTGTATTATTATATTAGTAGTTGATTTGTTTGTGTTTTAGTCTGCCAGATTTTCTTAGGAGGTAAGAATTAAAAGAAAATTTGAAATAGATAAGATTAATTATCAAAAAAACACAAAATAAGAGTGAAATAAACTCATTTCCATTTATATGCGTCTACTGCTCCAGAACTTAAGTTTGATACTAATTAACTGCGAATAGAGGGTGGAACAAATTTGAAATAGATATGATTAATTATCATATCCATCTACTTGAGCAAGATCCGACTCTAATTCATCGGATCCCAAAATTAAGATCCATATCTTTATGTTTGGGTGGCGTCTAAACCAAGCTTAACTAGATCGCAGACTTATGACTATACTTTTAAAAAACCAAAAATTACAAAACAAAAAGTGTGTAGAGAAAATAAACGTAATGCGTTAGTATTATTTAAATAATATGAGCTCTACATATATATATTTAATACTACCTCCTATTATATTTCATTTAGTTTTTTTAGCACTATTCACTCATCACTCTTAAACTTTTAATCTATAAGTTAAAACATAGTCATGTGGGATCTTATTTGATTCGTCTCAATACAAGAATTATTAATATCAAATTTTTATAATTTTAAATCAAGAACAGTTTGAGATATTAAAGGTTCAAATATTACCTCGGCAAGTGTAAAAAAAAAAAACTAAATAGGACATTTAGGCTGCATAGGAAGAAGTCTATATAATAGACTCTCTAATTCTCATCTATTGGACTAGTCTTTTTGAAAATTCGTTTAGATCTTTTTTTCTATAGTTAATTTACTAGAAAAATAGCCTATACAGTTAATTGAAATTCTTCCATCATGAGACATAAAGTATATAGGTTCTCACCACTCACCAATTCACCATACATAGACACATAGCTAACCAATCCCAACCTTCTTTTTGAGTTTTTGTCCAACATAATGCAATTATGCATATTACAAATCCATTTCTTACTTATTTTAAATAAAGAGATTTGCTTTATTTATTTTTTATTATTATTCAATATAACCACTATTTCACATACGGATTTGATAACACTATGTGAGCTATTTCACATAACTATTTCATATAGCGGTTCATTTACTAAATAGTAAATACTAAATACAACTTTTTGAAAAAAAAAATAATGTGTAAACCGCTAAATCTAAGAAGAATCTCTAATTCATCTCATATTAAGAAAGATTTGAAATGAAAAATAGTTTTTCAATTAAAAAAAGGAAATTTCACGTGGTAACCTTGAGGTTTAAGGTTTTCCACGTGGTAACCAAAACTTCTAAAAAAACCCATGGGGTAACCTTAAGGATTACCGAATTGTTCCACAGTGACCTTTTTGCACAAAAAAACATTAGCAAAAGCTAAATTCGAAGCTTTAAGGTTGTTGTACGTCTATTTATGCGACTCACCATTTCAAATGCCATCAGTTTTAATATTTTTCCCCAAAACATAACCCTAACTCCACCATCTTTGGATTTGGGGAAAAAATATGATTTTGTTGAAAGATGGTGAAGTTGGGGGCTTATGTTTTGGGGAAAAGCTTAAAACTGATAGCATTTGAAATGGTGAGTTACATAAATAGGCGTACAACAGCCTTAAAGCTTCGAAATTAACGTTAGCTAACATTTTTATGTGCAAAAATGTTATGGTAAAACAATTTGATAAACTTCAGGATTACCATTTGGATTTTTTAAAAGTTCTGATTACCGTATGGAAAATTCAAAACCTCAGAGTTACTACGTGGAATTTCTCTTTTAAAGAATATATATGTTTGTGAGTTTGCTTTTTCAAGTATAATTTGAGTAAATCCCAATTCCTACCATAGTTGAAATATAAGTGAAATTGACCGAGCTATATCTATTTATTTAGTAAAGTCTAAACCACATATTGAAAATACATTATTTATGAATTTACATACATACATATTGCCAAAATAAATTAATTTTTTGATGACGTCACATGATATTTTTCGAACTTTTCCTGTAAACGATTATTTATATTGTATGTTAAAATTGCTATTAATAATCATTATTAATAACAATAACAGATCACTATTAGTAGTAATCTCAAAAGGACAGAGAGGAGAATAAATTATTCATCTCACAAGAACTAGTGATTTTGTTGCATAAAAATAGACCAAATATGTTGACATAGTGCCTCTAATTTGTTACATAACAACCAAATTAAATATCCATGTAATTTTTAGAATTTATTTATTTATGCATTAAATAAAGGATAAAAGTTAAGTCTTTGTAATCTGATAAAGTTTCAGATTTTATGGTATCTACAAAATAGTACTTAATTTAAGATTAGATGAAATTAGGCAAGTGATTTTCCATTAATTGACATTTGAACTTGATTTGGCTTCTTTTCATCCTCATCTTCTTGTTTTGGGGTTGATTTATAGTAACAAGCATAAAGAATAAGTTGTGTAACACCTGATAATGTTCCAAGCCCGTTTGGGATCTGCCAACACATAAACCATATATATTTAGAATTGGACTGAGCTTTTGAGAGCCGTCTTTACAAAAGACTGTCTCAAGTAAGAATTTGTGATGTATAAAAGCATGCTTGAAAGTTGAAACCATTTAAATGGTAACAAATTCTTATATGAAACGGTCTCATCTAGAGACCAGTATGGATCTTGGACCCTAACAATATGATATGTGGGTTGATTAGATTCATGAGAGGTACTTTTTTTGTCCCTTTGAGTTTGCACCATATGGCTTGAAAAACCCTCACGTAATTAAATCATATGGTGTAAACTTAAAAGCACAGAGGGAATATATGTGAAACACGGATTTTGGTTCTTCACAACAACTTATTATCTTGTGGTAGCTAATTAGAATAAGTTATCTACATTATGTGTGTGAGAAGCAGGTACTAGCAGGTACGTTCTCGAGCATAAGCAAGGTAGACATTTGCCTAGGGCCCTGAGTTAGAAAGGGCCCTAAATTAGAAAATGCTAGTTAATGGAAGTACATTCCTATATATATCATCTTTCAGAATAAAATAAATGGTGGTTTTTTCAAATGTCGTATTTTCAATTTTAGTGATAAAAATGTTAGAAGATTTTTACAATAACTATGAAATTTCAGAAATTGTGATGCTAAATCTAAAGTCAATAAAATTATTTCACATAAATTTCACATTAAAAATATAAAAACAATGGAGAATAAAAGAAATAATAATTTTTTATGGAGTGTAAAGTGATATTGATAAAAATGACTTACAAGGATCCATTGATCAAGAGGAAGAAAGGCATAAATTGTCCATATTATGGCATTTGCTAAACTTCCAACTGAAAGCCAGAAGGGCATGTATGTTACACTTTTTGTCTTGATCACTTTGCCCTGTTCAAAAGTAGCTAACAATTATTCCATCACTATTTCACAAATAAATTTATTGTTAGTTTTATAATTCATAAATTAAAGTTTGTTAATTCCCCTATTATTAAACTAATTTGAATAAAAAAATTAATTTGGTTCCAAATCGTGGATTTATTATTTATAGGAATCATCTCAATCAAAAACCTAAACTAATGGTTGAAGCCTCTAAATATGTGTAGATACTTTAATACGTCCTCTTACACGAGAGCTCGATGTGTGAATACAACATCGACCCTCTTCATACCTAGCGCTAAATATTCCACTTTGAATGAGTGGTGGTTGAGATTCGAACTCGTAACCTCTTATCACGTTGGCTCTGATACCATGTCAAGAAACTATATCTCAACCAAAAGCTTAAGCTGGTGGTTGAGTCCTCTAAATATATTATATACTCTAACAGATCGACCATTAAATATAAATACAAAATGTGTTGTATATTTGGCCTACTGATTGATTATATATTTGTTTGAGTCACAATACTCGTTGTAAACATATAATAATAAAATTGTTTAAATATTATATCCTAAACCATAAAGGTGAACAAAAAACTAAGGCCAATACTATTAGGGCTGATCAAAACTATCTGATGATCTGATTATCCGATGATTCGATCTGATATTCGATTCGATTTTTAGGATATCCGATTCGAAGTTACAATTCGGATCAAATATCCGATTCGAAAATTCGGATATCGGATACAAATTCGGATATCAATATTTGTAGATTCGAATATCCGAAATTTTTTGAATTGTCGGATATCGGATATCCGAAATTATTTCGGATAGTCGAATATCGGATCTCGGATATCCTCATATTATAGGTAGTTTCGGATATCCGTTATTCATAAGAAAAAAAATATATTTTTATAAATAAATTATTTTGACTAAATTCGGATACCGGATATCAGATATTTCGAATATCCGACTGGAAATTTTCAATTTTTTCTCATAGGCATTGGATATCGGATATCTCGAATATCCGATTCGAATATTGTCGGATATCGGATATCTGAGTCGGATCGAATCGGATATCGGATATCAGATATATCAGTTTTCGGACATCCGATCCGACTGCCTAATTCGGATCGGATATCCGATTCTGTTCACCCCTATATACTATATGGTAACCCTGAGATTTCGGGTTTTTCACGTGTTAACAAAAATTTTAAAAAAATCCACGTGGTAACCCTATGATTTATCAAATTGATTCACCATGACCCTTTTGCACATAAAATGGTGGCAAAACGCTAGAAAATGTTAATTTAAAACTTTAAGACTGTTGTACGCCTATTTATGCAACTCATTTTTTCAAATGTCATCAGTTTTAACATTTTCCCCAGAAAACCTTATCTCTACAACTTGGGGAAAATGTGATTTAGATGAAAGATGGTAGAGTTGGAGTTTATGTTTTGAGAAAAAAAATATTGAAACCGATGTTATTTGAAATGATTGGTCGCATAAATATGCGTACAACAACCTTAAAAATTCGAAATTAACATTTGCAAACGTCTATATACAAAAAGCTCAAGGTGGAACAACTACATAAACCTCAAGGTTACCGCGTGAATTTTTTAAAAACTTTAATTACCACGTTGAAAATCTAAAACCTCAGGATTACCATGTGGAATTTCCCAAAAACTAATAATCCAGCTTAATTTAAAATAAAATGATTAGTCATAAAGCCAAGAAAAATGTACCATAATCAATTAAAATAAACAAAGGGGTCGGGTCTTGGACTCTTTGTCCACCTAAAACTCAAGTCGATACATTTTTAACTATAATCATCACCATATTCAATATATCTCGTTCATAATAAAAACTATTATCATAATCTAAGGAGCATTTTTAATAATAGTAATGTTAAATTTGTAATCTGCAAAAACAAACGATAAATTAAAATACTTAAAAAAAAAAAAGGGAGTGTACACACGTACCATAATAGTGAGGGGTGAAATATACATGCCAAGACAAAATATAACACATAAAATCCCCACGAAGAATGACCTTTTTTGTGTTGTTTGGAAGCATAACATTGTGATCAAAACCACTATGCCCATAAATATCATTTCCACTGCGATCCACCGGATGACTTTCATCTGAAAATTATTTTATTATTAATTTTTTATTTTCTTCATTTCATTTAGAAATAAGAAAAAAAAAAGTTAAAGAAGATGAAAAATATAAAATTAATTATACTAGCAATATATAGTTGAAAAATCTGCAAGGCTGAAAAGAAATATTGTGAAGAGAATTATATTCAAGATGTTTACTAATTGAGCAACGCAAATAAACTTTTTATGATATATAATGAGTAAATTACTTAAAAACATTATTTCAAATTATTTTGCGAGAATTTTTTTTTCTAAATGATGCAAAATAAATGAAACGAAGGAGTAGAAATTAACTTTTAAAACAAAATAGGTTTAAACAACAAAAAAGGGTTTAAACTAGGTGAAAAATTAATTTTTAAACCAAATAATAATAAAAAAAAACTACTCATATAATTAGTTTATTTTGTTGGTTTATAACTTTTGACTACTTTTCTCTATTAAAGAGTCAAATAGTCAATAAATAATTTTTACCAATCATCTTCTTAACAATTGACTTACAATTGACTTTAATGACTGCTTATCAGCTAATACTTTCAATTGATCAAACCAACCAATAGTCTCAACCAACAATAATGGTAATTGAATGATTATTTCTCACAGGTTCAAAATCTACACAAATTTTTGTGAGAAACAGACTCTTTAAGAGACTATCTCTAATTAGATTGGCTCATTAGGGAAAATATAGAGTAAATGTAGGCAATAAGCTTTAATGGATTTTGGGCCTGAGAGACGTCTCTTAGATAAACGGTCTCTCAGGAGACTAGCTGTAAAATCTATTAAATCAAGCTATATACTACCTTCGTTCTATTATTCTTGATATAAAATTTGACTTTTTGAGGCCCTGGACGAAATGACATATTAGAGCATTTTCCTTTGCAATTTATAACTTATGTAGATCTTCTATAACTATTAATTTTGCTCTTTGAAAACATGAAACCCTAGACGACAACCCCTCTTGCCCACTCTTAGGGCCGACCCTGATGTCAAGTATTTAAGAATGTAAAAAGTAGTAGATAGTAGGTAGTATTAAACTATTAATGGAGTAAAAAGCAAATAACATACCCGGTTGTTGTAGTCAGCAAAGAAGAAGAAAGTGGTAATGTAGAGGAGTTCAATAGTAAGACCAATGGCATTAGTAGAAAGAACAAGAGGACTATGTGGATGTACAAATGGCATTCCATAAAACACCCAAAGCATGCAATTCATTGTCGTCGCTAAGTATGGATCTGCCTTATATTCTTCCACCCTTTTCTTCTTGTATATTTCAATAAATGTTGGCCTGTAACATCCACCCACTTAAAAACCTTTAAAATGTAAAAAAAATTATAAAAAATAGATATTAAATTAAGATCCAATTGGGATGATCCGTTTAGGTACTAGACCCACCAGATCCGACGAGTCAAGGATAATTTTGGATCTGGTTGGATCCAACCCCTTACCATTTCTATATCTTCGTCCGTTTAAATTAGCATCAAAGAAAAATGAAATATTTTAAAAAAAGATGATGTTATATAAATAAAGAAAAGAAATAAATTGTGTTGATGAATTAAAATATGTGATGAGTTATTGATCTAAAGTATAAATGATGCTAAATGATTGGAACAAACCAGAACAAATAATGCTAAATGACTGAGTCAAATAGAGGTGTTTATTCTGTTCTGGTCTTAGGAAAATAGAAAATATAATAAAATAAAAACATTATTTCAAGAATATTATGTTTTAGGAAATTAAGATATTTTTAATATTTAGATTTAGAATATCAAGGTTATTTTATTTCTTTATTATTTAGGTTTAGGTTAATATTTTGTTTCCTTATTTTAGTCCATATTACTTTTATAAATAGAGGTTACATTGTACCTCTCATTATCTAAAGTTTGTAAGCCTAAAATTGTGGAGTCGCTTGGCATGTCAGGTCACTTAGTGGTCCTTATGGGTGAAATGGGTGCATGGAATCTATACGAAAGGAGGTAATTGGGCTATTTTCAACCCCCCGCCTACGGCTAGCTGGACAATGAGGAAAATTTGTCAAACAAAGGACATTTTGCTCCCCTTTGTCCAACAGTCTGAGTACTCTATTCATCTATTCACCAGGTTTATGAGAAATGTCAAGGTGAATAAACGCGAGCCAGATTGGATAGAATAGTTTGGCATAGACTGTCTATTCCAAATACCATGTTTGTTCTTTGGATGGCTATAAATGATGTGTTAAAAACTAGAGTTAAATTGAAGAGTTTGGTACAGTGTTAAATGATCTTTTACCCTTTGTGGTTTACATTCAGAGACAGTGGGTCATTTGTTCTTCCAATGTCCTTTCAGCCTATCGTATCTCCAGCTTATTCAGGTCTGGCTAGGGATTCGATGCAAATTGGACAAACTCAGGAAGCTCGACTCTCGCAAGTGGAAAATTCGCGAAGCAATAAAAGGGGTAGTCATAGCAACACTTGCTTGCCTATCCTATCACGTATGGAAATCCAGGAATGAAGCTGTTTGGTTGAGCTTTGTTAGGAAGGCTGACTTGGTAGTTGAGCAAGTTAAGCTTGATATACAAGCTCGTCTTAAGGCCTTAGATACTAAAATTATTTTAGCTGACTAGGCCTAGTCTTTGTTTTTGTTTTGAGCTTGTATTGAATATTTTCTTCTGATTCTTCCTTTTACCGTGCACATGAAGGGTACGTTGGAGAAACCCTTCCTCGAAGGTGGGCTCCTTCTTCATACTGATGCAATATCGGGTTTGGTCGAATTCAGTGTTGGTACAGTTTTTTGTACTTTTTCGTGGATTTATGAAATTTCATTTTTCCAAAAAAAAAAAAACAAATCAATCTAAATTTTCGCATTATGATTTTCTACACTGGTGTTGGATATTTTGAATAAGTTCAAAACCAATTCTTACATGTAGAGATTTATATAAATATCAATTTATTTTTAAATTAAAGTCAAATCAAAACTTTAAATATAAGATAAGATAAATATATGTTCTCATTCGCCATTTTAGATTGTTTCATTTGTTGTTTCCACAAAAAAAAATTTATTTATTGCACAAATTTTAGACAAAAGTAACCCTATTCATCCTTATTTATATTTTTATAATGCTTATGGTTCCCACATATCTGCCACTAAACTGCATTTTAAATATTTTTATATATACCCCTCCTATTCAAATTTATTGTCCACTTCCTTAGTTGGTAAAGTCTCTTACTTTTCCACTTTCTATTTTTGGCAAATACTTTTTACCTAAATACCCCAACTACCCCAACTTATACTCTCCTATTCAGCACACGTGTCACCATTTGCTTTTTACATTCTACCCAATGCACTTATGCGATCGTTAATATCTGTAATGGTTGGTAATCAAAAATTATGAAAAGTTGATATGAATAATCCTTGCATTAAGACGAATCAAACAAGATCTCACTTGACTATGTTTTAACTTATAGATTAATAATAAAGTACAAATTAAGAATAAGAGATGAATAGTGTCCAAAAAGTAAATGGGACACTTGTGGTGAATAGGAGAGAGTATTATTTAATAATACCCCACCTACCACCTTTTCAATTATTATAATCACTTAAAATACCCCACTACCACCTTTTCAATTATTATAATCACTTAAAATACCCCACTACCATTTTTTCTTAAAATCCGGTCCAAATCCATAGTGGACAATTAATTTGAATAGGAGGGAGTATTATTTATGGTCCCCGCATGTTTCCACTAAATTTATAAAGTATTTCTTTTATTAACTTTGCTCTCTACTTTTTACTTTCTTCTAATATTTTTTGATGTTTATTGTCTCTGCTTTTCTTCCATCAAATTTATTGTTCAATAAAATAATTCATCCACTATCTAAAATTGTCTACTCCGTTCTGTTCTTTTCAACGTTTTATTTGGCTTTTTGAATACTAATTATCAACCATTTTTATATGTAATATATTCTTAATCTATAGATTAAAAACATAATTAAATGGGAAGATCTTGTATTTGATTCAGAAACCAAAGGGAGCATTTTTGATTAATGTCTATGAACATTACTTATGGAAACTTCTTTAGGGTAGGAGAGAGTATTATTTTACAATTTTTTTAATCAGAAAGTATACTTACATTGGAGAGGCAAAAGGAAGACCGAAATAACATTTCCTGAAAACCAACACATTAATTATTTATTTCATGCAATATATATACTTATTATAAATTATTTTCCATATATATATATATATATATATATTATATATAGATATATATATAGAGGATATATGATATATATAATTTATATATATATATATTTATATATATAGGTATATATATATATATAGAGAGTATATTAATGTATATATACAAATCTATACATATATATACATATATATACATATATATATATATAGATATTATACATATATATATATATATATATATATATATATATATATATATATATATATCTATATATATATATATATATATATATAGATATATATATATATATATATATATATATATATATATATAATATATATATACATATATATATATATGCGCGCGTGTGAGCTATGATTCGGGAAGCTAAGCTCATACATGTCTAGTTTTACAACGTAAATAATTGAATCTAAATCCTAATATCATATAAAAAATAATATATATATATATATATGTATATATATATATATATATATATATATATATATCTATATGTATATATATATATATATATATATTATATATATATGTATATATATTATATATATGTATATATATATATATATATATATATATATATATATGTATATATATATATATATATATATATATATATATATATATATATATATATATCTATATATATATATATATTATATTATATATATGTATATATCTATGTATATATATATATTAGGTATATATGTATGTGTATGTATATATATGTATGTGTATGTATATATATGTATATATATATATATATATATCTATATATATATATATATATATATATATATATATATATATATATATATATATATATATATATATATATAAATAAATATACGTATTCAACTTATTTAATATCCTAGATTGGCTATGTAGTTTTGTATGTTCTATATTAGTGCCAAAATAATTTGATTATTAAACACTCATAAAATAAACACTTTTCGTTACATGCACATACTTCATTATACATACAATTTACAATTAATATTTACTTTGCGATTTTAATATGTATAGAAACCTTTTAAATTAAATGAAAATGATGCTATATTCCAATCTAAAAGAAATTGAGAAGTATATATGGGGTTAAAGTTTTTTTTAGGCATAACGTAACTTTTTCTAGGCATGCATTCTCCACATGTTCAGAAAAGCAAAAATAATTCTTTCCAAAACCTGGTAACTAGTCTTTTTAGTTTTTACCCTTATTGTCTTGCATGTAATTACATAATTTCTAATTAATAATAAATAAACGCGTTAAATTTTCTAATAATCTGATTTTTTTGTCCGCTCTGAATAATCTTACATTTAGATTATTTTCTAATAATTCAACATTTACTCTTAGTTAGCAGTAAATAAATAAACTTTGTATTAGTATACCATTTTATTGGCAACATAACCTATTATTACTTATTATTATCAATATTGTATATTGCGGAATAATCACTATAACTTAATTTGCTTTTAGTAGGATATATTTAGCGACATTTAATTTAAATGTCACTATTTGAAATTTCTTATAGCATATAGGAATTAGTGAAATTTATTAAATCCTTTAGCAGCATAATAAAAAGTCACACTGCTTTTAGTGACATAGAATCTAGTGACATTTATCTCACAAATGTCACTATTGCTTTTATATACACTTTTGACAATTACATGCCATTAAATACCAAATAAAATGTCACTAAATCACTTTATAGTGGAACTTAAAATAAAACCAATAATTATTACACTAAAAAACTAAAAATATAAATCAGTGGCTTTATTTGATGCCACTAATTAAATACAATATCGCAAAAAGTTAATTTTTCTTTTTTTTTTTTTACAAAAAGTTAAATTTGTTGTAGTAAATGGATGAAAAATGTTAGATCATTTTAAAATAATCTAATACATGGTGCAATAATTCACAGGAAATTAATTTAATGTCAATTTTTCCTGTATTTTATTTGGCTAAAAGAAAATGTAACAATTGGGTTAAGTATTCGATAGTCATCTCTGCATGCATATGCTAAATCAACCTGAATGTAATTTTTATTTTTTATTTCATGGATTATATAATTTAATATTAATAGGTCTGATGTTGCAATCCAAGTCATGGTTTAATTTGAACAGACATGAACTTATAATTCTCACTTGCGATTACATGTGCCTTTGTTCATGATTACCAAACATTATTTTCTTTAATCAAAGAATAATTTACGAATAACAGTCTTTAAATTTAACAATTTTGCAAATTATGATCTTAATATTTATTATTTGCAAATATGACAACCACAAGTAATAAAATTTACAGATTTAGAACAAGAACACAAAACTCCAACCACTTTAACTTAAAATTCCAACCATCAAAATAATCGGAATTGAATTCTATGATTTGGACTAAATCTGTAAACTTTGATAGTTTGATGGCTATAATTCTCAAAAAATAAACATTAAAATTCACATTCGCAAAAATACTAAACTTTAAAATTATAATTTGTATATTATTCATTATTAAAAGATATATATTTGTCATAAGAAACAATTTGAGGATATGAAAAAAAATAAAAGCAAGATTACCAATGGCGCCTATAACATTTCTGGTGATTATTAGAGAGTGCTTCATGCTGGAGAATTGCCTTGGGAACAATAAATAATAAAACCACAACAAATTATAAGATTTTGAGAGATTGATTATACGTGGAAAAATAATGGAGTGTCCACCTCTTAATTTATAAGCCAAAGCTCTACTCAAAGCTCAAGTACCGAGTAGATAACAACGTCAAGGTCGTCTCGTTTATTTTTTGTTTCGAAGAAAACACGAAGGCTCGATAAAACCTTAAGGTGTAATAAATAATATTATACTCTTTATTCTTCGGAAAAATTTGACATTAATAAGTCAACTTTTCACTCGTTCACTCATTTGCGATGAATAATTCCAACTTAATTTAGATATCTTTTAATAAATCAACCTTTGCCCTTTATTTAATGACTGCATACTAATAGAGTATGCTGATAGTAACTAAGGTTAAATATCGAATTATCAAAAAACAAAAAGGCATGCTGACAAATTACTAAGGGCCTATGTTGGATTATTAAAAATAAGTCAAAGGTGAGATTATCACAAAAAATGAGTAAAATGTTGGATTGTTAATATCAATCTTTCCCGGGGCCGGTCAAGGGCAAGGCATGTCTACGCCCAGGGCCCCTCAAAAATTTTAGTTTTCAATTAGTGCTAAGGTTTGAACTTTTTATGTATACAATAGTTTAGGGGCCCATACATCATATTTCGCCCCGGGCCCCTAAAAACCTAGGGTCGGCCCTGATCTATCCTTATATTTATTGTTGATATAATATTATAAATGTAAACTATATATAAATATAATTCAAGTTAATATTAATATCATATGTGAAAAAATAATAATTTATATTCTAAAAAATTTGGAACCCTAAGGTGTTTACTCTTGCTAAAAATGGGCAAGAAGTACGTAGGTAGGAAAGGTGTATTGTTCAGCTAAGTAAATTTAATGGGTGGAAACAATTAAAGATAAAGCTTTACAAGTGGTGTTAGCATTTATAACTACCTTAACAGAATCAATGCACATGTAAGGAGACTTTCTTTAGTGTTCTTATCCTATTTCAGGTTGAGTTTATTTCAGTTGTTATTTAATATTTTGACAATTTTATTTAATTTTTATAAGCAAAATATTTTGATTTAATTTGAGGCGTAATCAATTTTAGTTAATCGGATTAATTTTAGATAACTTTACATATTAGTTACCCACCTATGCGAAGTAAAAAAAGTCGTATGATTATACGGTTTTATGGTACGATTTTTTTTTTTATGAAAGTGTTAAACCATATAAAATCGAATATCTTGTTATCACTCAAAACTATGACATATTTCGCTCCCTAAAATTTTATCGCACTAAAATAGAAACCCGTACAATCCACAAGTTTTTAAACACGTTTATACTTTTTTAAAAATTAAGAATTATAAATATATTAAGTGAAGGTCAATAAAAAAACAATTGCATATATGTATTTGTATTTGGAAGAAAAAATGCAATATAAAGAAACAAAAAATAGGTTATTTATAAAAGAGTTATAGGTTTTAAAATACCTCTTTATATACTACATTCTAAGTGCGATGACACATTTCACAATTTTAATCCTGTATGAGAATTGTCAAATTTTTTTTCTGCTAATAGTCACTCTAAAAAATGCGACTTAAAATTTAGCCATGACTAAAAATAGTCTTAGGTAGGAATAAACAAACATAAAAAGTGTATATCCTTGACTTTTATTAATAATCATCACAAAATAAAGAGATAGGGGGAAATGTCTTCTTTAAATAACTGTCTATTATTATATCATTACGCTTGATGTGTTCATTAGCTTTTTCCAAGAAATTATCCAACTGTCTTACACCCAAATCTAATACTCAAAATTTAGACAAAAATAAAATGGTAATTTTTTTTTTTAATAATACCTGATTCATTAATAAAGAGTCATACGACATCTACATCAGAGATAAAAATTAACAAGTACATAACAATTTTAACCAAAGATAATTCAAAGTTAACAAAACTACGATCGTTGTATATGAGATCTGACAATTCTGAACATCCTCTTCTACATTGCTGTTTGAGACAGCCTTCTACGAGGGGGTCTTTCGATCTATTGTAGTCTTGAGATAGAATTGAATTTGATGTAGTTGATAGTAATTGCAATTTTAGTGTCTTTTGAATTATCGCATGAATCTTTACCCACAAATCAATTACAAACCAAACTTCGTAACTCCAAAGTCTCACGAAGAGAGAGATCAAAACCCAATATATGGGTAGAACAATTCTCTTATAGGGAGAGGACAAATACTTATTCTAATCATATTCTAAACGCTTAAAACAAACAAATTTAGGGGCTTACCATCAACCAAAAAGGTTGATGATAGCCCCAAACCAAAAATGGAGGTTAGTTTTTTTTAAAAAGAGAAGAGAGAAAATGAAAGGGGAAAGGGAGACGGTTAAAAAAAAAATTATAATTTACATATCTTTCATCCTTTAATTTAATTGATATTCATGATTTTTGAATGAACTTTTATCACAATTGTGATATTCTACCCCTCCATCTAATATATTTAATAAAGAAAGCATAAATAATTATTTACGTAGTTTTTTAATTAAAATTTTTCTTGAAAGCTATTATTGAAAGAAAATGTTAAAATTATTACCTTAAAGAAACCATTCATCATGATCATTGTTAAGAATTTTAGAAAAAGAAACTATGTTGAAATTGAGTTTGGTAATTTTAGGTCTAAAATCTCTTCAATTATTGTTGTTTTGTAGAAAAATATTTTCACTCGTGTTTAATTGATATAAACACTTCCCAACAGCAGAATTAACTCCAAATTTTGAAAAAAAAAAATGAATTTCCTAAATCACATGATTTTAAATGAGTTGGAAATGTGAATTTTCTCATTGAAGCCTTAATAGTTGTTCAATTAACAGATAATTTAGTTAGTTTGTGTGTGCGATTTTATTAAATTTGTCTCAAATGTATATAATTTACCCATATACTTTTTATATATACCTTATTTATGAAATATATTTATAGATATTAAACCTTGAACACATGCATTGAAAATCGTGCAAACACCAAATGGAAACATCAAATAAAAACAAAAGGAGTAGCTTATAAATATTTTTATATAGGAGTAATTAATTAGTACCCCTCCTATTCATAGAGAATAAGACATTTTTTTATTGGGCCAATTCACTGAAATTGTCTCATTTTTATTTTTGTCATTCCTTTTTACCCTTTTACCTTTATTACAACAAAACAATAACACATAAATATCAATATCTTTTACGGAAAAAGAGAATTTCCACTCATTTTTAAGTGGTCTCCCACCCCTCCTTAGTTTTGATGCAAAACCCAAATGTCTCACTTTGAATAAGAGGGAGTAGTATTTTAGTAGAGAATTGGATCTTGTCTCAATAGATCAGTAAGTATCACTTTTTCAGATAAGATCGATGTGGTAAATAAGTATTTAAGCAGTTAGAGAAAGTGGTTTGTCCGTACATGCGTAGATGGATAGGAGTAACAAACTTGAATAGTGTAGTTTTGTAAGATAGCAAATAAGAAGTATCATTGAAGCATTATTGAAACACAAGATTCTTAATAGATGGACTACAATTTGATTGAAAGGTAGTGTTTCAACACCATAAATATAAAAGGTAATGAAAAATACTTGATCTTTCACAAACATGGAGAAACAATGTCAAACAACATTGAAATATTCGTTCAAGGATTTGACATTTATACTTGTTACGTTACCAACTTAGCTACCTTGAAGAATTTTAGGAATTTATAAATCTTGATTTTGAAAATATTATATATAATAAATAAGTCGACTCAATATAAGTAAACTAACGAGCTAGAACTCGTAGGATGAGTAATCTGCTGAAAAGTTTTAGGTCGAACAAGGACAAAAGGTTTTAGAAAAAATTGTTTATTAAAAAATTAATCTCGACATACAAGAGATTTCAACAAACCTTCGAATTAAGTGTGGGTGGTGAATATAAAAATTTGTGAAGAAATAACTTATAATTATTGAAAAAAGTTTGAAAAGGGTTATGATTTCACATCTTCACATCCAGTATTTTTTGCATTCAGTACTTATCTTTTTAGAGCTTATTAAAAAAATTCTAGATTTTCACTTTTCCGGCGATTAATTATCCTAATGATATGATCGTTAAATATAAAAATTTTAAGTAAAAGAAATTTATATAATTAATTCTAGTAGATAAAATATTTTATATTCTAGCATATTATGTTATCTTGATAATGTGTTGTTTGATTCAAAGTTCATATTTTCATGTGTGGGAATGTTCAAATATTTTAATTCAAGACATTTTTTAGAGTCATTAAGAATCCAAGGAATCTAGATTCATTACATCCGACGAGTCTGGATCTGATCAGGGTCTGAAAATTTTAAATTCTCAGGGTTCGAATCTGGGTCTAGACCCATTAAAATTTAATTGGTCCGAATCCAAATCTGAATAGACCCATTTAATATCCGCTCCATAACCATCCCTACTGATGATTGGTAAATGTCGATCAATAAAATCAGCCGGTAAACGGTCAAAAAATAGACCTCGACTCTTAAAATAGTCCAACAAGGTATTGACTAAGGTTTTGTTCTTTGTATGGAGTAATTTGGCAGAACAATAAGCTATATTGGCAAAGACAAAGGCTTCGGTTCCATTTCATGCGTGTAGTTATGGGATGATTTATCCAACATTGATAAATTAAATAATGAGTGCACTCTTTACAAGTCATTGGAGAACTTAATATGCTATTAAAGTCGATAGTTCGATAAATAATTAAAATAGTATGTTTGAAAAGAATGGTGTTTCTATTCTAATTGGTTACTCCTATATTGGAACTGGACAGGGTTCACATGTGAAGGGTGTTGGGATAGTTTATCCCACGTCGATAAACTAAAAATGGTTTCTCAACTTGATATAAGTCATTGATGTCCTTCTTATTACCATATGATTTTGGAATGGTATCTCCTTAAGTTAATTATAAACTATCTTCACCTTATATTTTCCCAATTGACTCCTATCCTTTCACCTATGTAGGTGTTTCCAATCCCATAAATAAACAATCCTTAGGCTGCCTTACTTTTGAGGCTTTGATTAAGATCACCTATAAAATTACAACTTGGAATGGAACTTCATTGATTACCACCATAGGTAGGGGTGTTTATAAGAAAATTACATCGAATCGATCCAGATCTGAAATCAGGATATTTGATTTTCGATTAGCAAAAACTATCATCCGATTTCAGTTTGGAAAAATCGAATATTTGGAATTCGAATATCCGGTTCACTCCGAATATCTGGTTTTTGAATTCTTATTTTAAACTTTGATTACAAATGTTTTCGGAAATATGTTTGGATTTTCAATTGCGTAAACTAATTAACAATAAATTAGTTATACAACTTCATTATAGTTGAGAATTGTACATATGTATTAGTAAATTCAACACGTGTGTGTGCGGATCTCCTTTGTTAAGAAGAAAGTGATTTCAAATATAAAAATGAGTTTGTTTCACATGACCAACAAAACAATAGGAAAATCACAGGGACAAACACCAAATTATCCTTTCAAAACAATTACCTCCGCCAAGCTCGTATAAAAGAAGAGGGTGAGTGATAAGTTAGTGGTAATCAGCTCATTATAACTTAGTCACATCCAATAACAATAAACCACAAATGTAACCGACCACAGCCTTTTGGGATCAAAGCTCTTGCTCGTTATTTTAATGAGATATGGTGGTACCTTAAACTATGAGATTTAATGCCAAACTCCTCTGTAGAAGGCAAGAAACAAGCCATACAAACTACAGCATGTTGACAGAGCTTCTCATTTACAAGAAGCTTGACATAGCCCTAGGCCATTTACAATCGAAAAACGTACTGGGAACAAGCAGGAAATCGAGAGGAAAACTTCATCTGAGAAACCAAACACGTTGCACGAGTGGTAACGTCTGAATTGTGGCGCTTGATAGGGTAGTTAACTATTGAGGAGATGTCGAGGCTATATCCGACTATGTGTCCGTGTCCATGAATACTCGGCACAAGCCTGTGTTCTATGTACTAAATGACATATTGCACCCGCCTCGATACTCAATTACTCTTACATGCCCTGAGTTTTTACTACAATGCAATCCAACAAAATTACATATTGTAAACAAATATAAATGATATATAGTAAAGAATTGATGACACATTAATATTGTGATCTAGTTTGATAGAATCTTAATTTAGTCTATAATATATAATCTAATTTGATTCCAAAAAAAAATAACTAATAAAAAATAAAATAAAATAAAAATAAAAACTCTGTCATCTCTCTGCAAATTATTTTCTAAACTCTAGATTTCATTATTATTTCAAAAAATGATGCCAAATTATTTGGAGAACATGCACTCCCAAATCAGCCGAGAGACTCTTGCAACATCCTACGTTATGAGTATATGGGTTGTCGTCTTGCGTCACTCCCCAGACCCTGCTCATAGTTTCTATGAGCGGAATACATTGGGTATGATGATGATGATGCACTCCCAAATCAACCAAAGGTCATGTTTCTTTGTTTTCATGAGACAATTCATCCTTGTGAACAATCCTTCCTTTCTTATTTTTTTCCATAATTAGTACTCCTTCAGAAAGTCTATTATCACAGACCTTTAGTATAGGAAATGTTTGGTCTTGACTACCTTCTGAAGAAGGGTATTTGAAGCTAAAGTTTGGAGTTAAAATACTTTTGATGAATGAAGAAGAAGCTTCTACTCTCACATATTGTCTTGTTGGAATGCTCAATGTTTCATTATTTGCAGGATAATAACATGGAATTCCGAGATCATCTTGAATTTTCTTTCCCAGAACGGCCATTTTAGGCTTTTCGCCATGAACCAACATAACATGCTTCGGTTTCAGGAAGTTCACAAGATCCATTATTCCTCTGCTGTCTGTGTGAGCACTAAATGCCAATTGATGAATCTATCACACAAATATACTAATCAGAAATCTGAGTAGAAAAGCAATAGATTAGCAAGTGAACGCGATTTGGAAGAGGATAGCATACAAATTTCCAAATTGAGAAAACCGAGGTATTTTACACACGAGACTAGCAAGGAAATTAACTATTTTTGTATTAAGAATATGGCATTTTTGGACACAATTGAGCAAGTCAATCGCAATGAGAATTCATGGGCATGTTTGGCAAATGATAATTGGAATTGTTGGCTAGTTTGGCAAGCGACTAATAAGCCAATTGTTCAAGCCAACTAATATGAAAATGCTTCGTAAAATTAATTATTAGTTGGCTGTTTTTATAGAAAATGTGGGAAAAAAGTCAAAAGCCAACAAAAAAAACTATTCATAGTAGCCTTTTGGTTTTGGCTTGAAAAGCCCATTACAAACACTTTCATAGTTGTTTGAACAATCACAAAGCCAAAAGCTAAAAGCCAAAAGCCAATCAAATTGCCATTAAGAAAACCATTTACCAAACACACCCAAAAAGACTGAAAGTGCCTTCAAAACAGGTATCTTTACATAGGATACTAATGCAAAAATATGAAATACAGATGAGCATGTACAATGACACAGAAGTTTCTGCTTAGATTGATCCAAAGCAATGAATTATATCCCCAACAGCATGAAATATAAGGTTTATGAACAGAATCCTGGTCAAGCCACCAATCCCAAGCTAACCATTAAAATATTCTTAACACTCCAAGACTATCTGCTCTTGATTTTGGCTCGTACAACAAATAACTCATCTATCAGTAATCGACTGTACAAGTTAACACCTAGTACATGAACATTAATATAGACTTCATAATCTATGTTCTAATGGTTCAAAAATCAAAACATAAGAATGGCCTAGTCCTTGAGAATTCAGAATCCATCAAGTATTGGATGCGATGATGACATTTTGGGAGAAAAACTTGTGTATAAAACCTAAGATAGTGACGCTCATTAAAAATATAGGGAACATATAAAAAGCTATAAATAACAATCTAACAATCCTCGGCATTAAGATCCTCCATATCATCCTCTCCTTCCCTCTCGCCTTATAAGCAAAAAGCAAAGCTAATATAATTAGCAATGCCCATAACTTTTCTGGGTGTCTATTAATCTCAACCAACCATACCAAAATATGCATTTCATTGTCTAAAGTTTTTCTAAAACCTGTAATAAAACCATACATAATGGGTCACACCGTTGTCTTAAATTTAGAAGACCCAAATTTATGCAACTCCACCCATTGTTATTACCAGTAAAGACTTTTAGAAGGGGAACATGAATTATTTCTCTAAATTTAAACAGTAAGGCATTTTCTTATAAGTGGAAAAATTGTTTAATTGTGACGGTAGTAGTTAAATTGGCATTGGGCATTTGGCAGTAGTTAAATTGTGACGGTAGTAGTCATAGTACGAGTAACAAGATTATTAACAATAAGAACATAATGCTTTTTCATAGCAGAAGCAATATTTACACATGATGGAAGCAAAAAGTGAGAATGGGGAAGGCCAAAATAATAGAACTATAGGATATAACAATAGCTACCCACACAAGGCAATTTGTCATGAAAAAAGGAGCGAAAGAGATAAGATACAAAGCTCACTCCTTATTAACCTATGTGGCTCCTAAAGAACCACAGATTCCTATATTAGCAAAGTAACTGAAAAACTCGAGGAAACAAACTTTTTATAATCGCTATAGAGCTAATGTAACTTTCGACAACCCAAAAAATGAGTACGTCAATTACTTTGGGAAAGATGGATTGATAAAACTAATAATGAAACTAACAAGAGATAAAAAGTTCAACAAAAAAAGGATAATAACCTGGCATCGCACATCAATTTGGGTATTTGGATCCAAATCAATTTTTGTAGGCTTCCCGGACATCAATTTATGCCCTATAGTTCCGGCTACACAATATCTGGACCGCATGAAAGAAAATAACAATATTTTACATCAATAATGTCAATTTAAAGACGTGACTTGTGATATGTAAAAACACTAACCTCAAATCAGTACAAGTATATGAGTATATACTAGTATTTTATTTGTAGTGATGAATCAATAAAACGAATATGCATAGAAATAAATACTACTTTTAAAAGATAACACGAAAGATAACGTGTTCACTCAAATTATTAGAGTAATGATTGGATTGGGTTAGATCGAACCAAATCTTTTAGATATCCTACTACTCAAATTGTTTTATCCAATTAGGATCTTAACATCCTACCTAAGATACGGATCGGACGCATATTTTAATTTAGAGTATTAAATTATAGGATTATCAGATCTCTCTGGTTCAGGATCTTAACATCAATGGTTTAGCATGACAAAATGTTTTATTGCAACCGGTGCCTTTATATATGAAGCAGGAAAATTAGGACAAGAGGAAGATGTAGGGAGAAATAGAAAACTGAAATTGCAAAAAAGCACTTCAAGCCATTAAATTGTTGGAAATTGACTTCAGGTGGCTTAAAAATAGTAATGTATTAGACAAGGTAAATACATAATTTGGTACATATGACAAGACCTTGACAAAATGACACATACACGAGGTAGTGTCTAACAAGTGTCATATAATAAGTGGTTATTTGTAAATTTAGCAAGAAACTCCAAAAGCTGGATGCATGATGTGCTCAATATATATAGAATCAAAACACAGACACAAACTTAAAGAGAAACGAAGAGAGATTGTACCCAGGCAAAGCAACAAGGTTATTTTCTGAGGTTGCCCAATGCTTGAAAACCTCAAGTGAAAATCCACCCATTATCATCCCCGGTGTTGCAAAGAGAACACAAGGACCAGGAGCATGTATCAAAGACCGATCAAAAGTACAAACTGCAACAAGTATTATTGGTTAGTATTAGTAATGGCGTGGAAAGGAATCCTTATCCTATATGATAGTGATCAACTTTACCATTGGTTCTTACTCTTAATAATAGAACTATATTTGACATTCTTTTACTTGAAGTTTCTAAAAAAACAACTTATTTTACTTTGATATGAACTTCTATTTGACTTTATATTACAGATACTTTATGTTGTTACGAATCAAAGAGTAGAGATAACACAGGGGTAAGTGAACAAAAAGTACAGACTTAAAAACTCATACAAGTAGTCTACTTAAATAGTGCAGATTGTGTAGCATTCAAGAGGCAATCCCTCTTATTCTTTAACTCAGAAGCTTAATCTAAAATGCTTTACAAAAACAAGAAATTGAACCATGCTTTTCTTAGAACTTTAGTCGCCTAATTTCCAAATAAAGTGAGCTTCACAAATAATATTTAGAGCAAAGAAACTTTATTACATAATGTCATGTCCTCAAACTTGTCTCCAAATTTAGAATTGTGTGCACATGTCCTAAATGTTGAGCTATGTCCAGTTGGAATCTAACATTTGTGTCCTTTTCAATCAGTTAAACTTGATTCTAGGTAGCATAAAGAATATGCCAATAGGAAAAGCTTTTTAGACAATCACATATTAAGGCTTAAAGGAGTACATAAATATTTTAATTTATTTCGTCGAAATCAGTAATTAGATTATAGGTTAGTCAAATTCATTCGAAAATAATCAATTAAATACTTTTATAAAGCCTCTTATTCATAGTGAAAAAACAAGGCCGCATCACCATATTGCGACCTTATTGTAAAGGTTTTTGAGTTTACCGCGTGATTGCAAAATTATCTATATTGAACGTGATATCCGTTTCGTGACTGTTACTGCGGCCGTGACTAAAACAAAATCACTAGATAGAGAAACAACTAGAAAAATGGCACAATTGTCCTAACCCCACACACCACCCCATTTCCATAAACAAATTGCACTGCAAAGCACTTTTCTCTTTTTCACTTTTTCACCTTTTCATTACCAATACCAAACACAAAGAGAATTTGCTATAGACACACCCAATAATCCTCATACCAAGCAAGTAGCTTGATATGACTCACATAACCCCTCTTCTGCATTATACTTGTAGCAAGAGGAGGAGCTCTAATCATTAAGGGTAGTTTGGTCTTTTGGTTTGAGGTTGTTAGGTTAGTTTTTGGTTTGTTTTTGTGGGATCATCTCTGTGTATATGGTGTGAGGGGACTGTTGAGTCTTGTCAAGAAAATTAAGCGAACATACATAGTTTAGGAGTTTGAGAGTCACTCAGGCTTGTTGTTCTTTCTTCCCAAAAATAATAACTTTCATTCTATTCTTTCCATTTCCTTGTTCTTAACTCACTGTTCTGTAAAAGTGTTACTGTAGACGCCATCTACCTTCATCCTCTGACCAGAGTCGAGTAAATCTGTCCTTCTCAAGGGGATATGCTCACAAGGGGGTAATCAGCAACATAACGTCACAGAATTAACATTCCAACTTATAAGTTAAACGGTAAAAATTATTTATCCTTCAACTCTATGACTTATGTATCAAAACTTCCAAACATGAAGTTTAAATTTATTCACACTAGGAGGAAGGTGTGCTGGAAAAAAACCTAAAAAGCCTCATTAATAAAGTCCTTAAGGTTAAAAGGTCGAGTCCATCAAATCCATATCAATAAGGTTTCCTATCAACAAAACTTCAACCCAAGGATAACAGTAGAAACTAGATACAAATAAGCACTAAATATTACAATAAAAATATATACATCCTTATGCAAATGCATTGGTTTTTATTTGTATAGATAATGACCATACCATGTTTAAAATCAAACACATTGCGAGTAGCGAATTCCTTTTTCACCCTGTCACTAGCCCAACTGATAAGCATTTTGAAATACATGTTGGCCTGGATGGTTAAACCTGAAAAAAATGAAACACAAAGAAACAGCTGCAGATGAAAATTGATAAACAGAATAGACTTAAGTCTAAATATCTAGGTTACCATTAGACCAATATGGATTGGGCGGGTTACGAGTCAGGTCATTTTCAAGCGGGCTAGTTTTGGGTCAGGCCATGTTGGATTCTGGTTGACCTTACTACTCGAAGACCTTAGATAATTTATTGCTTATCATTAATTCAAAAAATCATAAATAATAATTAATTTGTTTTCATAGAAAGTTTTATTATATTAAAAAAGACCTCATACAAATTTCATGGCTACATTAAACAAGTTTTGAATCAAAATTTAAAAAAATTAACTAGTAATGTAAAGTCCAACAAAAAAACGATGATGTAAATCTGAAAATTTTGACATGAAACTTAAAACAAGACAAAATGGCTGGGTTTGGGTTTCGATCGTGTTTGTCCTTTTTCCGGTTTTTTCGGGTCGGGACGTTTTCAGTTTATGAAAAATTTCGGACTATGCCGCTAATTTTCGGTAGGGTTCCAAGAAAACTTCGGGTCAATTTAGAGTCGGGACAAAATGTGACAGGTTCAGTTACAATGGATAACCATAGCAAGACAAATATTACGCAACAACTCCATTGATAGTCTTACTAATGATTTGATCAAGGACAGCATATAAATTCAACAAACCATTAGATGTAAAAACTAGTGCAATGAAGCCATTTCGAAAGATTGCTTTTTGTTATGTGATTTGTGCATTATTTTGAAACCCTAATACATCTACTCTTTCATAATATTTTGTCATGTTATTAATGATACCACCATGTAAATACAATTAACTAGGAATCAAGAAAGTTGTACAGCAACAAGTAGCAACTATAATCATTTAACATATTACTTAATTATGCCATTACATTTGAGTGAGATATGTGTGTGAAGTTCAAAGGAAATTTCATTGAAATAAGAAGCATGGTGAAAAGTTCATTTAACATGTTATTAATGATATGTGTGTGAAGTTCAAAGGAGATATGTGTGAAGTTCAACAAATATTTAAACTAAATAGATTAATTAAAGATATAGACAAGAACGATTGTAATTCACAATACATCCATGAATCCGCCTGTCTCAGTTTCCCTTCAATAAATAGCTTGCGGAAAAGATGTAATGATTTGTTTCATACACAAGCACACATGTGCAAAAATATTACTCCTTTCGTTTCTTAAAGTTGTTCTCATTTGCCATTTTGCGTCATTCCATTACTTATTCCCTTAAATAATCTTTCTAACTATTTCACAAATTTTGGACATATTTAACCTTGTTCGTCCTCATTTTAATATTACTTATGGCTTATGGTCCCTACATATTTTCCACCAACTTTATTTAAACATTTTCATATAGCTTTTGGTACCCACATTTATCCACTAACTTTATTTAAGCATTTCACAAATGGTAAGGGTCTCTATGATTTTTTTACTAACTTAATTTTAATATTTTTCAATGCTTATGGTCCCCACTTTTCTCCATTCAATTTATATTCAATAAACTAATATATCCACAATCTAAAATATTCTAATTTTTCTTAGCTCCCGTGAACTTTGCATATGGAAACAACTTTAAGAGGCGGAGGGAGTATTTTTCTTTCAGATTTATACCGGAAAAAATTATTTTACCACAATGGTAATTCTCTTTTGCATAAGTATAAATTATTTGCATGAAAGAAGCACTGTAACATGTAATCTCATGGGTTACAACTTTAGGCATCTTAATCTTAATACAAAAGAGTGCTCAATTGTATGTAATAAGGACAGACCTCCAGAGAAGTATATTGGAACCTTCAACTTCCTTTGCTCCCAATAATCCTCCAACAATAAACAAATTTCCTATAGACAAAATTCAACATTCAGCTTCAAATAAAAATGAATTGATAATATTAGTTGAAGTGTACAAAAAAGATAAGAATTCTTGCAGAAGTAAGGCATCTAATGATGTTATAAACGATAGATGAGAGCTCAAGAGCCATAGCAATTCTTCAACACCTTGTCAGATGATTTATTTTGCCTTAGCCTATGTTTGACACATTGAGCTTACAAAGTTATTTTCAAAACTTATAGAAAACCAAATTAACAACAGCTCAAGTTATTGTGGAAGCAATTGAATAACACATTGAATCGAAAATAAATTTTGCTTCATGAAAAAAAATGAAAAACAAAATAAGGGCTAACGTAGATAAGGAGCGTTTAGATTATCATAAATGCACCAACTGGAGACAGAGTTACAAATCTCAATGTTAAAACTGTCCTGGATGGGCCTTTTTTTATTCAGAGTTTAAACAATTGTTTGAAGAATGTAAAAGTAGCATTGGATGGCACCAAGATAACTTAAAAGAGACTATTCTTAAACCATACGAAAAACCATAAGGTTGAACTAGCATATGTGACCATACCTGAGCTCTGCCTAGAGCATATGTTGGAATGAGCACTTTTCCTCCTTTATCAACACATTTATGTACCTGTAATGGGGCAAGAAAATCTTAACAAACATATTTGCATTACATATTTGTTCAATCAAATTTAAACCATTGAAACTTTCATACTTGTCAACAATGTTGCAAAAATCAAAATTCAATTTGGTATGAGAAAAAATATTTTTTAAGTTCGAAAACATAGGAAATGAAATGCAATTTAATGTTAGATTTTATACTATATTAAATTTAGACATGATTATGGACACAGTTGTTAATACATAAAAAGAATTAAAGTAAAAATTAGCATAATTAGATGACAAAAGATTTAAATTATCAAACAAAGAAGTTTTGTATTAAACCAACAAATAACTCAACTTACATTAATTATGAAAATTGAAGAAAAAAAATAAAGTAATGTCATGTGACAATCAAAGAGAAGACTAAGTCAAAGAGTATATAGTAGGACAAATGAATAAAAAAGCAAATTGAGACGAACGAAAATTCGGGACAACTCAAAAGGACAAATAAAAAATAAAAAAGGAACAAGATGAATAGGAAGAGAATTTGGGACAACACAGTAAAGGACAAACGAAACTGAAGAAAAGTAAAAAGAAATATGCCACTCAACATTCATAACCTTCTTTCTCTCTATTACTCTTCCTCGTTTTCTTCTTTAAAAAAAAGATTTGTCTTCTCATTATATGTTATAATAGTGGTTTCAAGGAAGTGCATGTGTTTCGAGCTTCAATACTTTTTTGAATAAAGTATTAGCTTAAGCAACTTAATTCAAACAACTTCCCACGAACAGAAAACAAACAAACGCTTAAAATTGAAAGTATAGGGGATCAAGCCTAACTATGTGACAACTTAATGGGACTCCAAGTATTAGGTTTTTTCAAATAGATAAAACATCACAAATTTTAGAATTTTCAGGGAAAATTAACCCGAAATAATCCAACTTTTACTCAATTTTCCTACAATAATCTCAACTATTGATTAACCATGAATAATCCTAACTTTAATAGATATTTACCAAGAGTATGTCATGGTGACCAGTAACCTGTTGTAACAGGTATTTTTTGCAAAAAAAAGTTAAATTAAAATTAATGAAATATTAAAATTAAAAGGTAACTAAACCAGCCAAACCCTATCTCAAAAAAAAAAAAAACACCCAAACCCCCTTCCCCATTGCCACCCTTTCCCCCACCGCCCTCTCCTTGCCCCACAACACCTAATGAAGTCGTCGGTTGCGAATTCACAGGTATAGCCAATCATCAGTATTCCCTTTTTTTATGTTATTGATATTGATATTTATTTTTTTATATAGTAGTATCTAAATTAAATAATCTGATATATTATTTGGGTTAAGCATAGATATCAACGTTTCTTCGCGGGTGTGACAGGAGAAGCAGTATTAAGCTGCCTATTGCGAAAATACCATAATTTAAAGCGCCCATTTACTTGCAGAACAAAACACAAATAGGCGAATATAAGAAAATTTTTGCTCCTACTAATGGAGCTGTAAAGTTCTTCCTTTTTTTCTGTTGATTTCAAATTTTTTATTGGTGAAATGTGAAGTAGTATATTCCGTTAAAATGATGGAAGGTATTTTTTGGAAACAGAAGTTGTTCATGTATTCGCTTGCTCTGAAAATTATAAAAATTAATAGAAAAAATTACATAATTGAGTTAATTGTATTTTCCTTTTTATTGGGCGTTGAGATAGCCAGGTTTCAAGTATATAAATTTAACAATAGAAAATGGATCAAAAGAATTTCCAGAAGAAGTTTTCCTCCCAGCCGAATATTCACTTTGATTTTTAATTTAATTGAGAAGGAAGGAGATGATGAGTTGGTTTTAATTTATTTTTAATTTTTCTTTTTTTTTTTTCCAATATTACCTCCTAATCCTATCACATGTTATATTATAGACAACAATGTTTTTGGCAAATATCCCTCAAAGTTCGGATTATTTATGGTTAATCAATAGTTGGAATTATTGTGGGAAAATCGATTAAAGATTGGATTATTCTAGGTAATTTTTATAATTTTCAAATATTATTAATACTATACTTTCATCATCCATGCGTTGTATAAATACGACATTTATAATGCAAATAAAAAAATGGATTCTCATACTTATTTTTCTCCAACATGAATTCAGTGGTGTTGCCATCATAAAAGAACTTTTTGGTCACTAAAGTCCTAGTTCAAAATGAAATCATAACCATAGGCCACCGGGTCACAACCTTGAAGACTCCCATGAAAATGATTTATGTTTCCTCAAGAAGAAAAGTGCATAGATCTCTTATTGCAACAACAACTGGCCACTGAACATTGTTATTATACACTCCCACAAATCTTAAATCCAAAAACAAGTGAATGATTAAAATTGCATGGAGGATTGAAAATTTGGTAGGATCTTACATTGCTAATTGGAATAAAACTTAAAAGTGGTGGGATCCAAACGCTATTGCAAATGACTTTAAACATAAATTATTCAATCAACTCATTTTCATAATTTAAGCACTAAGAAAGACTATTGTGGTTTTGAAAAACGACCAAATATCTCTTATAAAGCACTATTCTAAAGGCTAATGCTTTTATGCTAATCATATAAAAAAGATAAAAAATAAATGAAAAATAAAATCATAGCATCTGGCTACATGCACCTTTCCATGTCTAACCCCATAGTCCTTGGAAATCAAAAATTAAAAACATCAAAGAAAGAGAAAAGAAAAATGGAACTCACATCAACCTGATTAAGAAACAAGAACTAAAAAATCTTTACTTACAGCCTTGAGAAATTCATTTTCACGAGCATATTTTATATCACGGATTGTTGTTGCGTAAGTTGACCTGTAATGTAATATGATATTATGATTTCTCTTTAGAATCAACACTTTAATATTTAAAAGCATTAACCAACACAATATCAGCTGCAAAATGCTCATGCCATAAATTTTTACTCCTTCGCCTAGGGATGGCAATTCAATCCGAATCCAACCCTAGTCCGACTCGATCCATAGAAAATAATCGCTTCCGACTCCGACTTTACGATCCGAGCCCGAGTTAGAGACGGACCAAAGTTGAACCTTATCAAAAATCCGATACTCTGACCCGACTCCGATCCTGAAGTAAATCCGACTTTGAATACCCCAATGTTTTGTTTCCTACTTTCCTTTAAAACTTTAGATGTGACTAATTATAGTTGTCTCTCATACTAATTGTAATTTTCGATTTTGAAAAACTACTTGATATTTTTATTTAGATTTATCAATCAAAATATGACAAATCAGATCAAAAGAAATAAAATAAGCCAAATCAAAATGCAAGAAAATTTTGTTAAATTGTAGTGGTAGAACTATTTTTCTTGTTAAACTTGAATTTATAATACATATTTTTGTTAAATTGTATTTTAAAAATATATTTTGTTAATTTTATATGCATTAAATCATTAGTACGATAACAAAACAATAAAGTTTGATAAAAAGTCCGACTCGGTTATAAGAAGGTCCAATTGCAATTTAATTTTGAAAAAAGTAGGACTCAAAGGTTATCGAAGGTATGGAGCTCAAAAATGTGCCATGAAATTATGCCACTTTTTGTTTAAAATCTCATTAAGTTCAATGATTTAGTGGCGAAGAGTCCACAAAAATGCCATCAATACAAAACTGTGATCTAAATATATGAACTGAAAAAAGTCAACGTAAGAAATCATTGATAACAAAAAGTTATTCTTTATTAGACCCTATCTAATATTAATCTACATCTAAGAAAATAAATCCCTAATGTAGGTCAACCTTAATGTAGAAAAATGAACACCAACTAATATAAAGATCATAAATCCAACTTAAGAAGAAGCTCACTCGGTTATAAGAAGGTCCAGTTGCAATTTATCAATCTTAGCAGCACCAAGGTGTCTATCAGCTGTCATGTTATAATCCCCTGTATAGACCATTGCAGCAGCTCCCACCCTTGCATAGAACATCGCTGCACCAAGAACCTAAGAAGGCTATCAAGTTTCAGAGACAGAAAGCAAAAATAAAGGGTACATATATTTTATATATATGTACATATTATATTTATATATATATATATATATATATATATATATATATATATATATATATATATATATATATATATATATATATATATATATATATATATAGGGGTAGAATCAAGTGAAAACACTTAAAGTGGTGAAAACTGAAAACCGAACAGAGGTATACATATTGAAGCAAAAGAGATAAATATCATCTTATAGGGTGCACATATTTTTTGTGAAAAAAAAAGTTTATATTATTTACAAAAATGTCATTTGAATATGTACCCCTTTTAAGCAGTTATGTACCCTTTTGAACAAATGTCTAATTATTTACAAAACTACCACCCTAAGATGTACTCCATTTGAGCTATTATGTACCCCTGTTTTCAGTTTTCACCATTTTAATTGGTTTTCACACGATCCTAATCCTATATATATATATATATATATATATATATATATATATATATATATATATATATATATATATATATATATATAGGGAGAAGTTCCAGTGAGAACCATCCTTATATGAGAACCGTGAGAACCAATCAGCCTTACAAAAAAGTGTTACTTTTTACTAAAAAGGTGTTACTTATGGGTAAAAATGTGTTACTGTATTTTATGTTACTATTGGACAAAAATGTGTTACTTTAAGAAAAAAATTCTGAAAAAAACACAGAAAAAGGTGTTACTTTTCACATAAAAATGTGTTACTTTTCCAAAAAAAACGTGTTACTTTATTTTTTTGAAAAAAATATTTTTTTTTGAAAGTAACACATTTTATGCTAAAAAGTAACAACTTTTTTTAAAAACAAAAGTAACGGTTTTTTGTTCAAAAGTAACACATTTTCTATAAAAAAGTAACACATTTTTATCAAGGCGATTGGTTCTCACGGTTCTCATATAAGCTTGGTTCTCACTGGAACTTGACCCTATATATATATATATATATATATATATATATATATATATATATATATATATATATATATATATATATATATATATATATATATATATACATATATATATAGATATATATATATATATATATATATATATATATACATATATATATATATATATATATATATATATATATATATATATATATATATATATATATATATATATTACCCACTTGATATACCAACCAAAAATAAATATTTGCACCTCATCGAAAGAGGTGCAAATCAAATGCACCATATTTTGGCACCATATTTTTATAGGGTGAAGTCGAACGGACAAAAAGAGTAATAGTGTTTACATCAAAAGCATATAATCATTAATATTACTAAAATCTTACATATAGATAATTTGTTTTTTTGGTCATTCTTCAAATTTATAAAAATATGTAGTCTTTTCACCTTAACTGCTTTGTAATTAAACATTTTGGTATACTAATTAAAAAATGTATTGCAATTAATTAAATATGTACAAACAAAGAACAATATTTGAAGTATGGACATAAATTAATTACATAAGTTGTGTATACCAATTCCAAAAAAAAAAGATAGAAAGAACCTTAAATGGAAGAAGATTGTTTATGGCATACTATTCAAAAGAAACATGGATGCATTACAATAGATACTTAAATAGGAATAGAGATTTGGCCTTGAGCCAGAGGCATGTATGTGGAATGGATTGATTTGTAACATGTAAATGATATGCAAAGTAGTCGTATGAATATCATAAGCTACTTATAAGGAGGTGATAATATACACATAATATATTCATGTGTTGTAGTCAATTTGTCAACAATGACAAATAATAACCTTCGAAATTTCATTTCAAGTACAGACCACACCATAATAGAAAAACGTTACAAAATCACACCACAGGAAAGAGAAAACACCAAAAGACATCAACAAATTTAAGGTGAAGTACACAAAATATAAAGGTATAAAGAAGTGACCATGATAATTCTATTATTGGGTTGTTCAATATCAATAATAAGGAAAGATTTATTCTTACATGGCCAGCATAGTAGGGACGAATATCAAGATCTTTATCAACATGGATAGTCTGCTTCAATTCCACCACTTTAACTGAAATAACAGAAATGGGAGTATTGTTTGATATTCAAAGATCAATAAGAAAAGGTGAAGTATGAATCCAAAGTATTATTGTTTAATATTCACACCATTTCATTTCTATATTCTATTATTCTTCTCTTCCTTCCTTAAATCCTTATATTTCATTTTCTTTCTCACGAAATTGATTCATTTTAGTATCATTCTCGTATGATGGGTTCTAGAAGTATATGTGATACTTTAGATGCTTTCTAAATGTCTTGTCAATTTACGTGTTAATGTGTAAAGTGTGATGTATGATTTTGGTTACCACAGTATGATTTACTTATTTGTAAATTAAATTATGTTATATTTAGCACCACTTTTGTTACTACCAATTTATGATTAATATTATTTTATTCATTAATAAATGTGGTTGAATTTGAAAGATAAATACTTATGTGCACACAAGGATTAACTTAGACTATGTTGGCCTAGATTATTTGAGGTGACGACCTCCTTATTCAATTAGGTTTAGCGGTAAAGCCTTAGCCTATTGGCCTTCTTGTTCTCTCAAATTAATAATTAAAAAATGTGACAACCATTATTAAATGCAAAATAAAATCATTGGCTTATGTGATATCACTTACTATGCACAAAATGATTTCCCATCTTGACTATCTTATTCTCCAAATGATTTAACTTAATTATTTTACGAAATACAACAGGAATTATTTTATGAGAAAATTTCACCCTTATTTATGAAGTAGTAAAAGTTTAGAATTTAAAAATGACTATTCAAACCTTGTCTTTCTCACATTCTTCATCTATGATATTATAATACAAATCTATAATTTGAAATGAACTACTTCTTCCTGAACACAATCTAAACTATTTGTAAGTGTCACATATGACCTAATCATAAACAAGCATACCTCTGATTAATACAGTAGTAAAATAGCATGAAAAAGATCAATGTATAAGGCTATGAGCTTAAAAGTGGCAGATAAAGAGGTAAAAAGGGAGTGTAGTGTTGTCAATAGTAGTTTGAAGTACCTTTCTCCATACAAGATTTAACATGGTCTAAAGTAAATTGTTCTTCATCACCCATTCGATCAACCATAATTTTGTGATAATCCTCCAAGATAAGAGGAGCAAATGCCCATGTTGGACGCTGTAAAGCAAACATTACCAATTAAATAAAATATCGAAAAGTAACCAAATAATGGAAGGAGGAGGTCATACTTCACAAAGGATAAAAGAAGCACTATAGAAAGGAGATGGTGTAAAAGGGAAAAACAAAAAAATATGCTATTATAATTCAATTTATATACTCTGAAGTTGGGTAGCTTATATAAGCCTATGGGCAAGCGCACAATTTTTCATAGACTTCGAATGCAAGTGAAATGTTTACTATGAACAAAAACCAACCTTTCTTGCATTAAGTAAAAGATACAAGTCAAAAAACAAGGCAATATATGGTTAAGTCTATTGTAGGCATGGGACATAAATACAGATCTGGTATGGATTTTAAGGTAATGTTGATAAATGGAAAGATAAGACTTAAACTGAGTACAATAAGAGTATAGTAACAAAGAAAATCTAAAGTTTTGGACTAGGAAACTCAGCAAAGGGTTGTAGCGATAATCAGATAATCATAACAACTCAGTAGTTACATAGTACATACCAAGAATTGAAGAGAGATTCCCAAAATAAGCAAGCTTGTTTTTCCTCTTCTTACAATATATTTGTTTTCTTATCATACCCTCATGGACATTACGACCAATAAGAAAGTGTATCCTTATTGACAAAGGATTCATAAGACATTGTGATGATTATAAGCTAGCTATCTCCATAAACTATCCAATTAAAAGAGACCACATATGCAAAAGGCATAAGACTAATTTAAAAAGCAAACATAACAAATTGGACGTTGTAGAGAAATAGAAGTTGAGGCATACCGTCATATATATAGGACCATGATATCCACACACTTCAGTAAAGTATGGAAGTGCTCCAATATGGTCCAAATGGCTACCAAAACCCAAAAAAAATTGTCAAGTGATCATATGTGCTGCAACGAGATTGCAATAACACGACAGTAATATAGATATTAAAAAAAAAAAAAAACGTAAACATGTTTATGTTTTTAACCAACCACCTTCGATGTAGTAGAAAAATATGTTTTTTAACACATTTTAAACATCATTTCATTATAAATGAAATAAAGCCAAAAAGTTGGTACAAATATAATTAATGATTGTAGAGAAGAAAGATCAAAGGAGGTACAAATGAGTGATGATGATACAGGACAGAGAATGATCATAGTCGCCAGACTTGGAAATAAGGGAAAAGTCCGGATAACGGCGGTGGTCATTATAGCCCATATGCATCCCACAATCAAACATGATCTTTTTGCCATTGATATCCACAACAACACAGCTTTTCCCCACTTCTTGCCCAGCCCCTATTTAGAAATAAACAGAAAGCATCAGTCATCATTATCACCATAAAGGATTAAAAAAATGAAACTTAAACCGTGATAAATTGAAATGAATAGAGTGAGATTACCAAGCACAAGGCAGTCAATCCCCATAGTTGTTTGTGCGTGATCACTTGAATAAGTACTTCGTATCTTGGAAAAGCTTCATGATTATTTAATAAAAACATTGTAAGCATACATAGACTCAAAATTTCCAACTGAGAATTTGGAGTTTTTTTGAACTAGAAAATTTTAGTAGCTATTTTTTGGATGTTTCAAGCTTCTGCACATAATTGTTTTAACTACCCTGCACTAACGATGTTCAATGGCACGGGTCAAGACTAAGGTGGGCAACTTGTTAATAGCTTGCATTGGGTTGGGTCAACAAAAAAATCCTAACAGATAGTAGATGGTCACTAGTTGTCTAAGTCGCCCCACCCAACCGGTGGCGGATCCTTTAGTTTGAAAAGCGTGAGGCGCACCGAGGCGCTAAAGGCCCTCAGAGTTTGGGCGCAAAGCGCATAGCGAAGGCCGCAGGCTTTTTGTATGTGAAGCGCACTTTTCGCTAACGCTTAAAAATCAATTTTAAAACATATATAATACTTCAAACGAAACGGTATTTATATTTTAATATCAACAAACTTAAAAACATTTATTATTCTTGCGGTAAACACCACTTTAGCACAAAACTACTATAATGAATTCCAGAAGTTATGTTCTTCTTCACATGCCTTTTGTTATTCGTAAAGAAGCAACGATATTTCGAACTGTATATTCAAGTAAATTTGAGTGTGAGTTTTACTTATTACTCAAACAAAAAAGCATAAGTTAATCGAACAGGGAGGCGCACCGGGCGCACAAGGTGTAAAGCGCATCGAGGCGCCCAACGCGCACGCCTCTTGTAATCGGCTTTGCCTCACCTAGCTGAGGTGTTTTTAGCCGAGCATGAGTTCGAGGCGCACAAGGCGCAAAGTGAGGCGCGCTTTTTAAACTAAGGCGGATCCAGGGTTCAGAGTCTCATGGGCAACAACAAATGACGAAACTTCAGCAGAGTTTCGTTTGTAAAATTCACAACTAATTTATGTTTATTTCTGCATGACATGTATAAGCGCAATAAACCCAAGCCAAAGTCAAAATAATATATAATATAAAAGCTATAAATTTACATCATCACCTAATGGTGGCAACCCAAAAATTTAATGAAGTTCAATCAACATCATGCTCATGCAATGAAGTTCAAATATACAATGAACAAAGTCCAACAAAATGTAATACAAAGTAACAGAAGAACAAAGAAACCGTAATTGTTCTCGCCTAGTTTCATATTTTGGAATCGTAGTAAAAAAGCATCATTACTAGAGAAACAAATCCTTCTCTAATAACTAAAAAGGTAACTAAGCTATCATTCAACAATTTTTCTCCTATGTTGTTCAACAGTTATTCAAAGAAGATAATAAACAAAATATTTCAAGACTATACAAAAATCTAATTAACGAAATACACATAAATTCCAACACACAAAATAAACCAAATATGGATGATTACAAAGACAATATTAAATATTCAAAAAAAAAACACGTTTGGGAAAAATCAATAACAGTTAAATAATCAAAACCCTACGTAAGAAGAATAATATATGAAAAAACAGAAAGAGATAGTTGTGTGAAATGTATACCCGGTAAAAATGAACGGAACAATTGAGTAATTAGAGATTAAAGTTCGATTGGAATTATGATTAAGATTAAAGATTAGAAGATAAAGATTAGATTAAGATAAAGAGTGAAAATACCTAAAAAAAAATCAAAATTTTGATTTTTTTAGGGTTTTTCGAAGAGAGACTGTGAGGAGCAACAGCCCACAGCAGGCCACAAGCAGCAGCGGCAGGCAGATAGCATCCGTGAGCATCTGAGGTGGCTCCGTGGGGTGAGTGCGGCGGTGCTGCGGCGGTAGGTGTATTGTAGAAGGTAAAGCTTTTAGGTCTTTTCAGAGGAGAGAGAAAAGGAGTAATGCACACATGAGTTGGTAAATGGCGTAGAAAACTGACCCCTAATTCCAAGAGCAGATCTTGGGTAAGACCGTCTTAGAATAAGACGCGGCCCAATACGGAGCCCATAAGCTTTTTCCATTTCTCTTGAGATTTTTCAATTTTACTCTTAAAGGTATTAATTTTGACCTTAAAGATATCAATTTCAATGTAAAACTGTACTTAAATATATCAATTAAAGTAAAAATTTCAATTTGAACCTATAAGTGATCAACTTTAACGTTAAAGTAATCAATTTCTACCTATTATAATTGACATTGATACGTATGAAATTATATGTTGTTATGTATTTCATTTATTTTGTTGATATAATTGATGTAGTTATTAACATCATAACAAAAACAAGATAAGTTCATAATGGATGTATGTTTGGTAATAATTGACACTGATAAGTAATGAATTGTATGTTGTTATGTAGTTCATTTATTTTGTTTATAATTGATATAGTTAACATCATAATAGAAACAAGATAAGGCCATAATTAATGCATATTTGGTAATAATTGACAGTGATAAGTAATAAATTGTATGTTGTTATTGAAATTTTTACTTTAATTAATATGTTTAAGTACTTTACGTTGAAATTGATATCTTTAAAGTCAAAATTGATACCTTTAAGATCCAAATTGAAAAATGTCCAGAAAATGAAAAAAACCAAAAAATTAAAATCTGGAGCACGTGTAGTAGGGGTGTTCATAATTACCCGACCCGACCCATCGACCCGCCGACCCGGCTCTTAAACGGCGGGTCAAAATTTTTTAAATATTCAAAATTTCAGGTCGGGTCATGGGCCGATTTAATATTGACCCGGGTACTCGATAATGACCCGGTAAGAATTTAATATATATACTCTCTTTTTTTAAGGTTTCATAATTTCTCATTTTCATTTCCTTGCTGCCTCACGCCGTTTCCCTCCCATAGTTTTCTAATTGAGCCGTCACTCACACAGTCACACTCACTCCCATATCACTGTACTAGTATGAATTTAGATGAGATGGTGTAAATTATTGTTGGACTTTGTACGACCAGTAGTAATAGAATTACAGAAGAAAGTTCTCAAAAAGAGAACAAAATGATCAAGTATAGGTAGAGGAACTACTCCTTGTCTAAATCATTGATTTAAGGTTTAATCATTTAATTTTTAATGAAGCTTGTTATATTTTTCAATTTTAGAATAAAAATTATAATTAAATATGTTAAAATAATAAAAAATAAATAAAAACCGGGTACCCGGTCAGTGGCGGATCCAGGGTTTGGAGTCCCCTGGGGCACCAACAAATTGACGAAATTTCGACAGAGTTTTATTTGTGTAATTAACTTAAGTAGTTTTTTATTTTGGCAAAATGTGTTGACGACAATTTAAATTCTTTGTAACTTTCTTGTTTAAGATTCTTTATAACTTCAATTAGATTCTTTTCTTGTTTAGTGGTATTTGAATGCCATTTGATGAAATAGTAGTTTTTCATCATGCTTGTTGTTTCAATTGTCTCTGTGCTTCTTCACTCCCTTTTTACAGATTATCTCCGTCTTTTCTATATAATATCCATTCTCTTCAGTAGAAACCTTGTTCTTTATCCTCAAAAAAATTCTTTTGAGTGATAAATTGAGAAATTTGTTTTTCTTAAAGTTATTTCTCTCAGCTCTAAGATTAAGATTATAATTAAAGATTAGAAGATAAAAATTAAGAGAGAAAATACCTAAAAAATTCAAAATTTTAAATTTTATATTCTAGTAAGAATCTCAAAACACATTAACAAATCTTCAATTATTCAATTAGTCAAATATTGAATTACTCATGAGCAACAAATATTCAATTACTCAAAAAAGATAAAAAAATCCAATCATTCAAAATTAACATAGACATTTACATAACATTAACAAATATTCAATAATTAAAATCACATAAAAAAACATTCTAACAAAATTCAAAAATCAAGATTAAGAATTTAAGAAAAAAAAGTAAAACATCATAATAATAGATTAAGATTAACAATGAGAACATAAAGAATTAAAGATTGAGATTAAAATGAGTGAAGATACCTTAAAAAACAAAAAAATAATTTAAAAAAAATCTGTTTTTAGGATTTTTTAGAGGAGAAGGGAGGAGAGCAAGACATTACTCCATTAGGAAGCATCGCACACAGGGCAGCGAGGGTAGCACTGGCCGGAGTTCGTAGGGGAGCAGTTCGGGGTGGCGTTAGCCGTCGCTCATGGCCGGCAGGCGGCAGGGCAGTAGTAGGCGACAGGATTTAGGGTTTACTTTTTTAGAGAGAGAGAGAGGAGAGATAAGAGTTTGTTCTTATAAAACTTGATGAAATGAAGCCCGGTTTTCGACCCCAATAGCCAACAACATCAGTTTTTTTTTTTTGAAAAATCCACCTGGGGCACGTGCCAGGGGTGCCCCTTAATGGATCCGCCACTGTACCCGGTGTCCCGATCCGTCTTATTCGGGTACCCGAAAACCGGGTACCCGCATTAAATGGACCGCTAATGAACACCCCTAACGTGTGGTGCACGCGCCTAAGAATGGGTCGGCTCAATTATGGTCTTAGAATAAGACGGTCTTATGCGACTTTTTGTGTAATTCCAAAATTCGAATTTTTTATTTTTTTTGAAATTCGCAAGGGGCACGTGTACAGGGAGGCCCATACGGAAGATATTTTTGGTTTCACAAAAGAAACCGTCATATTCTAAGATCAAAATTGGGCGGGCCGATTGCAGTCGCGTGTGCTACACGCACGCGCCTATTAATCTCCAAAATTCCATTCTTTTTTTTTTTTTCCATTTTATGCGCATTTTTAATTTTGACCTTGAAGGTATCAATTTTGACCTTAAAGATAACAATTTCAACATAAAGTAGTACTTAAACATATCAATTAAAGTAAAAATTTCAAATTGAACCTATAAATGATCAATTGTGGCGTTAAAGTGATAAATTTCTACCTTAATTGAAATTGATAACTTTAAGGTCAAAATTAATATCTTTAAGATTAAAATTTAAAAATGCCAAGAAAGTGAAAAAAAAGAGAGAAAACATGTAAGGAGCGCGATGTGCTAGAATATTGGGCCGTCTTATTTTAAGACGGTCTCTCCTAAGATCGCCTGTTTTGGTTTAAGGACTAAAGAGAAAAAAAGGTAGAACATGTAAGAATCAAGGAAAGGAAGGTCAATAGTTGGTTAGTGGCGCGTTTCAATTTAAATTTGCACAAATTCTTGTGAGAGCGGTTTTTAGAGACCATCACTTATTTTGGATGTGCTATTATATATTTTTTAAAATATAGTAAGCAGGTGTTAAGACTGATGTAATTAGACATTTAAAATATTGAAATAGGTATTAAGGATACGGCAAGTAAGCATTAAGGTTAATGTATGTAGGCATTAGAGATACGGTAAGTGGGCATTAATCTTTGATGGATTGGGCTTGGGATACGTCTCTCTGAGAGAGGGTCTCGAGAGAGACTAACTTTTAAATTATGTCGACCCCAATCTTTTGGTATAAGAGATCTGGCATTGTCGTATAATGTGAAATTATCTTGTTAAGTTTAAGCTATTCGGGCCTATTTTAAGTTCGACCCATTTAAAATCCGCTTTTAAAGGGCCGAATTAGGGGCTACCCATTGTACACCCCAAGTCCCAACTCCCAAGGGTCTCTAATCTCTGCATCAAACTAAATGAAAGAAAACTAAATATTATTTACATTAGCAGAAAATAGCTCATTATACTCCACGAGATACGGCAGTGATGAAGTGAATAATATCAACATGATATTATTTACATCATTATCATCATCTTATTCCGTGTATTCAAAATTAATTTTCATAAAAACTTGCCATACATCCCTATAATATCATCACTCATCAAATCAAAAACTTAATAAAACAACATAAACAAAAGCATGGCTACTGAAAATTAAAATTCCAAACAGATATCGAAAGTAATTTCAAGTTTCTACAACTAAAAATTGAATTTCAAAGAGCAACGATAAAAGAACGACAAATATTTTTATGAAAAATATTATTTTTTTTCTCATAGCGATTAAATTATTAATAGTATCCCTGAGTTTTGGCACTCTGGCGTTCCATAAATTCTTTTATCATCAATGTTACGCTCGTATTACTGAGTGTCTTACAACCATAACCTTTTTAAATTTTTTGTTCAAAATCAGTCCAAAATTGTTAACTTTCTTTTATGTTTTAAATTGAAACACAAAAAAATGTAAAAAAAAAATTAACGATTTTGGACGAAAAAAAGTTAAAAAAAAAGTTACGGTTATAAAACGCTTAATATAAGGATACATCTTTTTGTTTTCAATATAAGGATACATTGATAATAACAAAAACTTAGGCGTATTATTAATCAAGTGTAATTGAATGATTATTATTAATATTAATAATTTCCTTTTTTCCGTTTTTCGCATTGAGATTTGAGACGAACATTTTTTAGGCAAAATAATATACAAATGAAAATTGAAAAGAAAATTGAGAAAAACAAAGAATTGCACCTGACAAAATTATTAAGGTTGATAATTATACTTCTGGAAAAATCTGAAAAACAAAAGAAAAGTTAGAATTTAAAAATTTGATAAAAAGTAAAACTCAATTGCGTCATCAAATTTAAAAATTAAAATTAAGAATAAGAAGATGTAAATTCAGAAAATTAATTAAAAAAATTAAGAAAACAAACTTTTTCAATAATGGAGGTAGGCGGCTGGGGGCGGTTTCTGGTATTGTTCGTGGAAGAGTAAAATTAATTTACTCCTTTCTATTGATATAACCTATTTATTTTGTTCAGATGGGCCGACCGTCTCTTTGAGAGACGTTTCTTAGACCCAACCCTTTAAAATTTTATGTGTACTTATCATAATTTTAATGTTTAAGACTAATGTCTATTTATAATATTTCAAAAAATATATAATGGGCTAACCCAATTAAATATGGTTTCTCAAAGAGACTGTCTCTCACAAGAATGTGTGTAAATCAAAGTTCATAAATTACTTACAAATATTTCAATGTTAATTACTTAAAAAACTCATCGTTAGATGGTTTAAAATGGGCTGATCTTATTTTTAATTTCTTAAAATTTAAATAAAAAGAAAGACAATTAATGAAAATTCAGCGTCATCATGTCACTAGAGTTTGGGCCATATCTCTAAAAGAAGAATGAAAAGGCTTGTGTCTGATGGCATTTTAAGACCTTTAATTTTCACAAACATGGATGTGTGTGTTGAATGTATTCAAGGAAAACAAACCAACCAAAGGAAATATTATGTTATTTTGTTGCTTACTCTGAAAAGTAAAGGGGGTTTAAGTTTTATGATCCTAAAGTTAAATCATTTTTTGAGACAATTAATGCCAAGTTTCTTGAGGATGTCGATTTTATGGAGGGAGATACAGTTAGAAATAGGGGTGTTAAAAAAACTCGACCCGCTCGACCCAACTTGTCGATCCGTTGACCCGCATTCTAAATGGCAGGTCAATTTTTGAAAAAAAAAAAATTGCGGGCCGGGCCATGGGCCACAGAATACAAAGAGTCAGGTACCTGTCGACCCGTGATATTAAAGAAAAGTTTTTAGAAAATATTAATGCTTCTGGTTGCCTATTAGTAGTTACTACGTGAATGTATTATTACATCATAATAATACATTCATAGTACATGCTAGGTTGATATATAGGCTAGAATTAATATATAAACAATTAGCAAATAAATAATTCGAGCATTTCCAACGCTTAAAGGTACGTAAAATCAACTCTATTCGATATCGAGATGTTTCCATTTTACGTCGTATGGGTATATATGATGATTTTGTGGTTGTCTTGCTGGCTTGCGACTTGCAGAATTGGCTAAATATGTGGCATTCTGCCCACAAGCTTTTAACCCTTGAATTTCTCATTTCTCTAAGCCCATGCGTGTGTGAGGGACCAATACATTTGTCCTTCCACTTAGGAATACCACACGCTTGGTTGTTTATGCTACCTTTTGCACTATCTATGGTTTTATCATGAACCTATCCCGGAAAAGCAACCGGATGACATGCGTGTTTTCGAGTTGTGGCTTAAGATTGTTAGCCGACTTAAATTTTTCTGAATAGGAATATATATGCTTCTGATGTGCAACACCTTGTTCTGCGTATGTTTTTTAAGTTCTCTCGTGAGGCGTTGCTCCCTTCCTCTAGTCATCATCTTGTGAGGATCTAAGAGGTGCACATCTTGCACCGTTTCCTAGCACCACATGCCAATTTGGCAATTAGTGCTCCCATGACCCTATGTAAATTCCTTAACCATACATCCACCCTTGATGCTAAGACTGAGCTATGTGTAGGAGGGCATGCATATCGCGTCGCAAAATACCTGGAGGTGGCAAACCCTGTTGAGTTTAGCCAGCATTTTTGCCTCTCTGACCTCCCTCCACGATATGAGTGAAACACCATTTATAATCAAACACATGACTGTAATTGCATATTTCTCACACCTTAGGAGAAATATCCCAGGGAGCATAGATTTGTGACCTCCATAGGTATTGGGTGGCATGACCTGCGTTGGAACTTGCTTGGAGATCCTGAGTTTGTGGAAGATGTCATTCTCCTTGATATTATGCTCTTCGAGCCCATTTTACTTGCAGACCCATGACTAGCTAGGAAAGAGTTTGTGCGTACACAGTTTGCATTGTTTGGTTTTCACCCTCCTTGTCGCTTTTGTTTTGGATTTGTTGTATTTTGAATTCCATGTTGCCGTGGTGTCTGGTTTGCTAGGGACTAGCAAAGGTCTAGCTTGGGGGAAGTTGATGTGCTCGTTTTAGAGCACGTTTACAACCCCATTTTTCGTGTCAAGTCTTGTTATTTTGCATCGATTTTATATTTTCCATGCATGATTTCTCCTTAATCTTGTCTTCTAGTGTTTTGAGATTGTTCAAGTGTTTTTTGTAGACTTAGACACCCTTCTCGGAGCGTTATCAAGACAAATCAATGTTGTCCCGTGGCCCCGACAAAGTTTGTGTACTTGTAAGAATCGAGAAAGCCCTCAAAGAAGGAAACTGAAGGCCATTATGCCGAATGACACACCCATTCGGGCGAATGGTAATCTTGTGCACACCAGTAAATTTGTCAAACTCTTTGGAATTCGCGAATGAAGAAGCATTTGGGCAAATGGCACCTAAAACATCAAAATTGCTTTGAAGTTTCTGTTTTTGTCGAATGGAGAAATATTCGGGCAAAGAGCAACCATTTAGGCGAATGGCAACCATCATTCGAGCGAATGCGATTATTTCTGCGCGTCAAATTTCTTTTCAATCAAACATTAAAGGGCTATTATGGAATTTCGAAACACCCTAGTTTTTGGTGGTATATATACCCAAATCAATTTCTAGAGTAGAATCATCTTAAGCTTTCCTTGCTTTGTTCATCAAACCCTAGTTTTAGTTTACTAGTTTCTTCATCATTCTCTTCATTCAAGCTTGCAACTTTTGGATGTATCTCTTTAAGTCTTCAAATAAATAGCAACCAAAAATAGAAATAACAATATCTAACAAAAATAAACAATAAAAATAAAGTCTTGATATAAGAAATTAAATTTAACCTAAGAAAAATAAAGAAATTAAAACTAAGGTTTATAAGATTAAAAAAGGAGAACAAGAGAAAAGAAGCTAAAAATTTATAGTATGATGCTGCGCTTATTTTGTTTGCAACCTCCCGTTTCTCGAAAATCAGTCTTTATTGTAGTCATTTGCTGAAATTTATAGTATGATGCTGCGCCTATTTTGTTTGCATTTTCTGTGATAAATGGAAAGTTCGGTCGATGGAACGATCAATCATTCAACATTCTGTCTCGGATACTCATTTTTGCTCGTTAGAACTCCGAATTCGACGTCAACTTTTAATATTTTTGCTTGGGTTGGACTGCTTTTTACCTCCTCCCCTCATTTCTTCCTCGGCTTTGATTCATGCTTCCTCCAGCCTTCGGGGATATTAGGCGGCTCTCTCTAGCATGCTTTAATGCTCGGGAATAGGTGATTAATCTGCAAAAACAAGCAACAAACATATATACTACCCTACAAAAGGGTGTAAAACCAACCAAAAGTTAAGGGAATGCAGGAAACCAAGAAATAGTTGATCAATATTATAACCAAATAAAAGGTAAAAACGAGGTTTACAACGAATATCATTTTGTGAAGCTATGGCAGAGTCTAAGTCATATTATTTATCCTTAAATGCGACGTTCAACGGAAAGGTAGTTTTTCTTTCAACACCATAAATATAAAAGGCAATAGAAAGAGACTTGATCATTCACAAACATGGAAAAACAATGTCAAACAACATTGAAATATTCGTGCAAGGATTTGACATTTTTATGTTACATTACAACTTAGCTATTTTGAATGATTTTAAGAATTTATAAGTTTTAAAAATGTTATATGTAAAAATAATAGGCAAACTAACGAGCTAAAACTTGTTGGATGATCACGTGACTTGTTGGAAATTTTCAGGGTACACACAAACTTTGTGGTTGAGTTGGTTCTAGAAAATATATTTTTTAACATCAATCTTTGAGGAAAGCATGGTCGGTTAAGTGGAATCAACAAAAGTAGCCGCACATATCATGGGGTCAACCATTAGCTAAATTTGTGGTTGAGTTGGTTCTTTGACATGATTAAAAAGATAGAGCTGATGGTTTGATTAAAATTAAAACGCTATGTACGAAAAGAATAACTGCTCTTACCCTAATTTATTACTCTTATATGCAAACAATAACAAGATATACAAGAATGTGACTAGAAGTTGGGTTAGAGTAGTGAACTATTGAGATGTCGAGGCTATACCCGACCCTGTCTGTGTTCATGAATACTCGGCAAAAGCCTACGTTCTATGTACTAAATGACATACAGCACCCGCCTCGAAACTGCATCCATGCCCGAGTTTTTACTACGATGCGTATTCGACTGAGTTTTTACTACAATGTAATCAACCAAAGGTCATGTTTCTTTGTTTTCATGAGACAATTCATCCTTGTGAACAATCCTTCCTTTCTTATTTTCTTCCATGATTAGTACTCCTTCAGAAAGTCTATTATCACGGATCTTTAGTATAGGAAATGTTTGGTCTTGACTACCTTCTGAAGAAGGGTATTTGAAGCTAAAGTTTGGAGTTAAAATACTTTTGATGAATGAAGAAGAAGCTTCTACTCTCACATATTGTCTTGTTGGAATGCTCAATGTTTCATTATTTGCAGGATAATAACAAGGAATTCCGAGATCATCTTGAATTTCCTTTCCCAGAACGGCCATTTTAGGCTTTTCGCCATGAACCAACATAACATGCTTCGGTTTCAGGAAGTTCACAAGATCCATTATTCCTCTGCTGTCTGTGTGAGTACTAAGTGCCAATTGATGAATCTATAATCACACAAATATACTAATCAGAATAGAGAAGTGTAATAGAGCAGCTGGACCCGTTACTGAAACTAGATACTAAGGAGTCAGCCCACTAACTCCCAAAAGGACTTTCCTTATTATTCAATTCATCAAAAGCTAATTCATTCTTGCTAGGGTGGCTCTATATATAGCCTAAACCCCAAAGACAACTAGAAAGAAACAGCTATTCTAATTACAAAATACAAAGACTAACTAAATGTGAAATGTTGATAATGTCCCAAAGACAACAGACCGTCTGAAGTTCCACCTTGCCCTCAAGGTGTTAAAATTAGCTTTGTGTGCCCAGTAGGCTGTCCTTGAATGTGAGTCATTCACCAATTTAAGACTGAAGGTTTTGAAAAGATGGGTTAAATGAATGAGTGGGCAAAGAAAAATGGAGTAGAAACATTTTTTAATTGGGTTGGAAGTCTCAGAAAATTTCTCGATGAGTCGCCCAAAGAAAGATGGGTTAAATGAATGAGTAGGCTGTCCTCAAATGTGAGCCATTCACCATTACCGCCTTCTTTTCGACGCTGCTAGCCATCGGTAGTTCTCGGTGAGTCACCCAAAGTTTCAGACATTTACGCCCTTTTCCTCAATCTTCCGATGAGTTCATAACTTTCGGTGAACTTGAGTTAGTACAGCCCCCACTGCCTCTATCTTACTTCCCCATCTCTCTCCTTCCATTTTCACGACCCCAAAAATATCAACCATACTCTTCTATTTTCTCACACCGGCACTGGTGAACAAGTCATGTTTACCAGTGTAACACCCCGGCCCCTCGGACCGCTTGACTACTCATAGAGACTGTAGACTGGCCCCGCAAACGAACACAAGTCTTTCCAGCGCACTTGACCCTCACATATATCCGGTTCTCTTACCTTCTGTCCCATATCCGGTATGTGCGGCAATGTCAAGTATGTCAACAAGCAAAAGCGTCCAATCAAAGTCCAGTGGGTTTATTACAAAACCTACCCATACCAACACGTGTGGGAGCATATTACTATGGACTTTATAGAAGGTTTGCCAAAATCAGAAAGGGTGGATACGATACTTGTGGTGGTTGATCGACTTATCAAATTTAGTCAACTTTTGGTTCTCAAACACCCATATACCGCCTCGACAGTGGCTGATCGCTTTGTTAAAGATATTGTGAGGTTACATGGGTTTCCTTCAACAATAATGTCGGATCATGACAAGGTTTTTATGAGTATCTTCTAGAGAGAATTGTTTCGAATGCAACAAATGGAGTTGTTGTCCAGCACACCCACACAGACCGATGGCCAAATTGAAATTGTGAACAAGGTGGTGGACATATTTACGGTGCTTCGCAAATAAGCAACCAAAGAAGCGGGCGAAATGGTTACATTGGGTTGAGTTCAGTTATAACACGGTAACACCTCACCTCATGTTTCAACTCGAATGTCTCCAACAAAAAAACTACTCATAGTAGCCTTTTGGTTTTGGCTTGAAAAGCCCATTACCAAACAGTTTTTATAGTTGTTTGAACAATCACAAAGCCAAAAAGCCAATCAAATTGTCAATTAGAAAACCATTTACCAAATACACCCAAAAAAACTGAAAATGCCTTCCAAAGAGGTATCTTTCCATAGGATACTAATGCAAAAATTTGAAACACAGATGAACATGTACAATGACACAGAAGCTTCTGCAGCTTAGAGTGAGCCAAACTAGAGATGTTTAATGGGCCGGGTCGGGTCAAAATTTTAAATGGGTCGGGGCGGGTCATGTCAAATGTTAAACGAGCCGGGGCGAGTCAAGTCCGTTTAAATACAACCCACTTTGACATGTTTTTTAAAAGTTCATAAAACAGTTTTTTTTTTTTTTTTTTTTTATCATACTTTATGGCCCGTTAGGTCAATTCAAATATGAATATAACAATATCTTATAAAAATATAAAAAAAATGGTAAACTATTTTTTACAACCAATTCCTATAACTATCCGACATGACCCGGCCCGGCCCAACCCTTTACATAAAGGCCGGCTGATGACTCGACCCGTTATTGACCCGATCCGCTAATGACTCATTAAAATGTAATCCGACCCTTGACCCATTGGGTTGTCGTTGAACACCTCTAATCCAAAGCAATGAATTACATCCGCAACAGCATGAAATATAAGGTTTATAAACAGAATCTCTGTCAAGCCACCGATCCTAAGCTAGCCATTAAAATACTCTACACTCCAAGACAATCTAGTATCTACTCTTGATTTTGGCTCGTACAACAGATTACTCATCTATCAGTAATGAACTGTACAAGTTAACACCTAAGACATGAAGATTGATGTAGACTTCATGATCTATGTTTTAAAATGATTTAAAAATCAAAACATCGAGTGGCCTAGTCCTTAAGAAATTAGAATCATTAAGTATTGGATGCGATTATGACTTTTTAGGAGGAAAACTTGTCTATTAAATCTAAGAATTAAGATAGTGAAGCTCATAAACAATATAGGGATCATATAAGAAGCTACAGATAAATCGGCATTTAGATCCTCCATATTATACTCTCTTTCCCTCTTGTCTTATAAAAAAAGCATAGCTATAATCTCCATATTATATAAATAAAGCATAGCTATACATGATTAGCAATGCTCATAAGTAATCTGGGTGTCTATAAATCTCATACAACCATACCAAATATGCATTTCATTGTCTAAAGTTTTTCTATAAAACTGTAATCACACCATCCAGAATGGGTCGGTGTTGTCTTAAATTTAGAGGACCCAAATTTATGCAACTTCACCCATTGTTATTATCAGTAAAGACTTTTAGAAGGGGAACATGAAATATTTCTCTAAATATAAACGTAAGGCCTTTTCTTATTAGTGGAAAAATTAAACATCGGTAGTAGTTAACTTGTGACGTAGTAGTCATAGTGCGAGTAACAAGATTATTAACAATGAGAACGTTATGCTTTTTCATAGCGGAAACAAAATTCACACATGTAAGCAAAAAGTGAGAATGGGGAAGGCGAAAATGATAAAACAATAGAATATAACACTAGCAATACACACAAGAAAATTTGTCATGAAAAAAAGGAGCGAAAGAGAAAAGATACCAAGCAAACTCCTTGTTAACCTATGTGGCCCATAAAGCACCACATATTCCTATATTAGCAAAGCAACTGAAAGCTCAAGTAAGCAAACCTTTTATGATCGCTATATAGCTAATGTAACTTTGGACAACCCAAAAAATAATTACATCAATTACTTTGGGAAGGATAGAGTAATAAAAATAATAATAAAACTACCAAGAGGTGAAAAGTTTCGCAAAAGATGGATAATAACCTGGCATCGCACATCAATTTGGGTAGTTGGATCTAAATCAATTTTTGTAGGCTTCCTGGACATCAATTTATGCGCTATAGTTCCAGGTGCACAATACCTGGATCGCATGAAAGAAAATAAGAATATTTCTCATCAATAATGTCATTTTAAAGACGTGACTTGTGATATGTAAAAAACACTAACCTCAAATCAGTACAAGTATATGAATTATATACTAGTATTTTTTATTTGTAGTGATGAATCAATAAAACGAATATGCATAGAAATAAATACTACTTTTAAAAAGATAACACATTAACACGAAAGATAACGTGTTCACTAAAATTATTAGAGCAATGATTGGATTGGATTAGATCAAAGTCATCAAACCACAAAATGAAATCTTTTAGATATCCTACAACTCAAAAAATTTTATCCAATTAGGATCTTAACATCCTAGTAGGATGTTAAAATCCTAATTGGATAAAATTTTTTGAGTTGATCCTACATAAGATATGGATCGGACACATATTTTTAATTTAGAACATTAAATTATAGGATTATTGAATTTGTCTAGTTCAGGATCTTAACATCAATGGTTTAGCATGACAAAATGTTTTAATGCAACCATTGCCTTTATATATGAAGCGGGAAAAATAGGACAAAAGGAAGACGTAGGAAGAATTTGAAAAGTGAAATTGCAAACAAGCACTTCAAGCCATTAAATTGCTGGAAATTGACTTCAGGTGGCTTAGAGATAAAAAAGTATTATACAAGGTAACTAGGTAATTTCGTACATATGACGAGACCTTGTCAATATGACACATACACGAGGTAATGTCCAACAAGCGTCATATAATAAGTGCTTATTTGTAAATTTACGAAAAAACTCCAAAAGGTTGATGCATGATGTGCTCAATATATATAGAGTCTAAAACACAAACACAAACTTAAGAGAAACGAAGTGAGATTGTACCCAGGTAAAACAACAAGGTTATTTTCTGAGGTTGCCCAATGCTTGAAAACCTCAAGTGACAATCCACCCATTATCATTTCTGGTGTTGCAAGGAGAACACAAGGACCAGGAGCATGTATCACAGATCGATCAAAAGTACAAACTGCAAAAAGTATTATTGGTTATTATTGGCGTGAAAATAAGTCATTATCATATATGATAGAGATGGACTTTACCATTGATTCTTACTCTTTATCATAGAACTATATTTCACATTCTTTAAACTTGAAGTTTCTAGTAAAAAAACTTATGTTACTTTTACATGAACTACTATTTGACACTTCATTTTATAGATACTTTATGCTGTTATTGATCAAAAGAAGAGATAACACAAATGAGTAAGTGAACAAAAAGTATATATATATATATATATAGAGAGAGAGAGAGAGAGACACACACACATATACACACACACACACATATATACAGTTATATATATATATATATATATATATATATATATATATATATATATATATAGGAAGAAGTTCCAGTGAGAATCATCCTTATATGAGAACCAATCTGCTTGACAAAAATGTGTTACCGTTTTACTAAAAACATGTTACTATTAGGCAAAAATGTGTTACTTTTTTCTAATTAAAAAGATGATACTTTTAGGCAAAAATGTGTTACTTTAAGAAAAAAATTCTGAAAAAAAACTCACAAAAAGGTGTTACTTTTAACATAAAAAGGTGTTACTGTTCGATAAAAATGTGTTACTTTGTATTTAAATTTTTTTCCTGAAAGTAACACTTTTTTGCTAATAAGTAACATTTTTTTAAAAACAAAAGTAACATCTTTTCTGTGAAAAAGTAACACATTTTTATCGGAGAGATTGGTTCTCACAGTTCTCATATAAGCTTGGTTCTCACTGGAACTTGACCCTACCATCCTTATATATATCCATCCTTGAGTAAATGCATTGATTTTTATTTGTACTAATATTGACCATACCATGTTTATAATCAAACACATTGCGAGTAGTGCATGCCTCTTTCACCATTTGACTAGTCCAACTGATAAGCGATTTACACATGTTGGCCTGGATGGTTAGATCTAAAAAAAATGGAACACAAAGAAACTGTTACAGATGAAAATTGATAAACAGAATAGACTTGAGTCTGAATATCTAAGTTACCATTAGACCAATATGGATACGGCGGGTTACGGGTAAGGTCATTTTCAAGAAGGCGGGTTACGAGTCGGGTCATGTTGGATTCGAGCTGACCTTACGACTCGAAGACTTAGATAATTTCTTCCTTATCATTAATTCAAAAAAATCATATGTAATAATTAATTTGTTTTCATAGAAAGTTTTATTACATTAAAAAAGAGACCTAATAGTAATGTTAAGGCTACATTAAACAAATTTTGAATCAAAATTTTAAAAAATTAACTAATAACGTAGTAAGTCCAACAAAATTATGATGACGTGAAACTGAAAGTTCTATCATGGAACTTAAAACAGGTCAAAATGGTCAAGTTTGGGTTTTGATCGGGTTTGTCCTTTTTTTTCCGATTTTTTTGGGTCGGGATGATTTCGGTTTACAAAAAATTTTCGGATTATGCCTCTAATATTCGGTAAGGTTCCAAGACAACCTCGGGACAGTATAGGGTTGGGTAAAATGTGACAAGTTCATTTACCATGGATAACAGTAGCAAGACAAATATTACGCAACAACTCCATTGATAGTGTTACTAATGATTTTATCAAGAACAACATATAAATTCAGTGAACCATTAGGAGTAAAAACTAGTGCAATGAAGCCATTTCGAAAGATTGCTTTATTATGTGATTTTGAGCATAATTTGAAACCCTAATACATCTACTCTTGCATAATATTTTGTCATGTTATTAATGATACCACCATGTAAATACAATTAACTAGGAATCAAGAAATTTGTATAGCAACAAGTAGCAAGTAACTATAATCAATTAGCATATTACTTAATTATGCCTTTACATTTGAATGATATATATGTATGTGAAGTTAAAAGGAAATTTCAATGACATAAGAAGCATCCTATTGGGCTTTTGTAGCAATTCAGTTTGAAAAGACCAAGAGATATTTAAACTGAATAGGTTGATTGAAGATATAGACAAGAACGATTGTAATTCACAATACATCCGTTAGATCGCCTGTATCAGTGTCCCTTCAATTTATAGTTTGCGGAAAAGATGTAATGATTTGTTTCATACACAAGCACATATGTGCAAAAACATTACTCCTTTCGTTTCTTAATGTGTTCTCGTTTGCCATTTTGGATCGTTCCATTTGTTGTTCCCTTCAATAATCTTTCCATTTATATCACAAATGTTGGACATATTTAATCTGATTCATCCTCATTTTAATATTACTTACGGCTTATGGTCCCTACATATTATTCACTAACTTTATTTTAACATTTTTATATTGCTTATGGCACCCACATTTATACAATAACATTAATTAATCATTTATCAAATGGTTGGGATCTCTATAATTTTTCTACTAACTTAATTTTAATATTTTTCAATGCTTAAGGTCTCCACTTTCCTCCATTAACTTTATTATTTAATAAAAATATATCCACAAAAATATTCTAATTTTTCTTAATTCCTGTGAGCGTTCCATATGGAAACAACTTTAAGAGACGGAGGGTGTATTTTTCTTTCAAACTTTTAAGGGAAGAAATTATTTTACCACAATGGAGATTCTCTTTTGCATAAATATAAATCATTTGCTTTGCGTTAAAAAGCACTAAAACATGTAATCTCATGGGCTACAACTTTAGGCATCTTAATCTTAATACAAAAGAGCGCTCAATTGAATGTAATAAGGACAGACCTCCAGAGAAGTATATTGGAACCTTCAACTTCCTTTGCTCCCAATAATCCTCCAACAATAAACAGATTTCCTATGGTCAAAATTCAACGTTCAGCTTCAAATAATAATGAATTTATAATAATCGTTGAAGTCTACAAAAAAGATAAGAATTCTTGCAGAAGTAAGGCATCTAATGATGTCACAAACAATAACACATTGAAACGAAAATAAAATTTGGTTCATGATAAAAGAAATAGAAACACAATAAGTGCTAACGTAGTAAGGAGCGTTTGGATTATCCTAAATGTACCGACTGGAAAGAGAGTTACAAATCTCAATGTTAGTAATGCTTGGATAGGTCTTTTAATTCTGAAAAAAACAATTGTTTAAAGAATGTAAAAGTAGCATTGTAAGAATATGTGATCTTGTGTGACCATACCGGAGCTCTACCTAGAGCACTTGTTGTAATGAGCACTTTTCCCCCTTTATCAACACATTCATGTACCTATAATGGGGCAAGAAAATCTGAACAAATGTATTTGCATTACATATTATATCACTAAAACTTGCATACTTGTGAACAAAGTTGCACAAATCAAAATTCAATCTGATACGAGAAATAATATTTCAAAGTTCGAAATCATAGAAAATGAATTGCAGTCCAATGTTACATTTTATACTATATTAAATTTAGACGCGAATATGAAAACGACAGTTAATACATAAAAAGATTTTAATGTAAAAATTAGCATAATTAGATGACAAGAGAATAGTTAACAAGTAAAAGGAAATCTTCAAACAATAAAGTTTTGTATCAAATCCAATAAATAGTTTAACTTACATTAATTATAAAAATGAAAAAAAAAACAGAGAAATGTCAATTGACATTCAAAGAGAAGTTTAAGTCAATGAGTATATAGTAGGACAAATGAACCAAAAAAGCAAATTGAGATGAACGAAAATTTAGGACAACTCAAAAGGACAAATGAACGATAAAGAAAAGGAATAGAATGAATGGGAAAAGAATTCGGTACAGCTTAGGAAAGGACAAATGAAATTAAAAAAGTAAGAAGAAATATGCGACTCAATATTCATGACCTTTCTTCCTCTCGATTTCACTTTCCTCGTTATCTTTTTTGAAAAAAAGATTTATCTTCTCATTGCTTCTTTAGGCTTCATATGTTATAATGGTGGTTTCAAGGAAGTGCATGTATTACGCGATACTATGCTTGTGAATAAAGTATTAGCTTAAGCAACTTGACTCAAACTACTTCCCTCGAACTGAAAACAAACAAAAGCTCTTTAAAATAAAAAGTATAGGGGATCAAGGCTATGACTATGTGACAACTTGATGTTACTCGAAGTATTAACTTTTTCTAAACAGATACGACTGCACTAATTTTAGAATTTTCAAATATTATTAGTTCTATACTTTCATCGTCCATGTGTTGTATAAGTACGACATTTCTTCCAATGCAAATAAACAAATGGCTTCTAATCTCGACAAATGTAACCTCTCATACGTGGACTTGTTTCTACCCACAATGGATTCAGTGGTGTTAGCATCATAAAGAAGCTTTTTGGTCCCTAAAGTCCCAGTTCAAAATGAAAAGTCACAACCAGAGGCCACAGGCCATAAGGTCACAACCTTCAGACTTCCTTGAAAATGATTTATGTTTCCTTAAGAAAAAACATTAGATGTTTATTTCAACAACACTTGGCCAATGAACATTGTTATTAAAATCATGAATTCGATATACAATCCTACAATTCTAAAATCCACAAACAAGTGAACAATTCAAATTGCTTTCAGGATTGTGAAGTTGGTAGGATCTTACGTTGCTAATTGGAATTAAATTTAACTTGGTGGGATCAGAATGCTATTGTAAATCAATTTAACCTCCATATCTTAGCTCAACACTTTTAGAAAAATGTCGAGTGATCTTTAAGTCCAATGCCATAAAAAAAATATTCAATCAACTTATTCACATAGTTGGAGCACTAAGAAAAGACTATTGTTTTTTTAAAAAAACCACTTAATATCTCTTATAAAGCACTTATCTAAAGGTTAATGCTTTTAAGCTTATCAAAAAAAAAAAAAAAAAACAATTTCATAGCATGTGGCTGCATACACCTTCCCTTGTCTAACCCTAGAATCCTTTGAAATCAAATATCAAAAACGTCAAAGAAAAAGAAAAGCAAAAAGGGGCACATCAACCTGATTGAGAAACAAGAACTAAAAAATCTTTACTTACAGCCTTGAGAAATTCATTTTCACGAGCATATTTTATATCACGGATTGTTGTTGCGTAAGTTGACCTGTAATGTAATATGATATTATGATTTCTTTTTAGAATCAACACCTTAATATTTAACCACCACAATATCAACTGCAAAATGCTCATGCCATAGATTTTTACTCCTTCACCCCTTCTTTTGTAGTTGAATAGTTCCAGTAAAAATTATCAATTTTCTAATAAAATTTAAGTGGAAAATAAACTCTTAATTTACCTCACTTCATAAAATATGGACAAACAATGAAGTTACAAAATTCAAACTATTGGCAATGGCTTATCATGATAGGCTTAAGCGTAACCTAGATAGGCTTAACTTAGGTCCAAATAAAAGACCTAGTAGTATGTAATCTAAAAGTAAAACTATATATTTTAAAGATATACAAAACAAACCAATAAAATAAATACTAGGGCTCCTAATCATGATTCAAGATTATTACTAAATGTTATATCTAGATATATGACAATGAGTGAAATGTGCATTTCCATGTATTCTTGACAAAAAAAAAAAAAGCAAAATTTTGGATTCACTAGTTGATTTCCAGTTTTATTTGAAGATCATTGAATTTTGGAAACCCAAGCTTTGAAACATATTGATATTATGTATTGTACGACAAATACGAATGGAGTAGTTCAATCCAAATTTCCACACAAAATTAATAATTTTGAAAAAAGTAGGACTCAAAGGTTATCGAAAGTATGGAGCTCAAAAATGTGCGATGAAATTCAGCCTCTTTTTGTTTTAAATCTCATTAAGTTCAATGATTTAATGGCGAAGAGTCCACAAAAATGCCATCAATACAAAACTATGATCCAAAAATATAAACTGAAAAAAATCAACGTAAGAGATCATTGATAACAAAAAGTTATTCTTTATTAGACCCTATCTAATATTCATCTACATCTAAGAAAATAAATTCCTAATGTAGGTCAACCTTAATGTAGAAAAATAACACCAACTAATATAAAGATCATAAATGCAACTTAAGAAGAAGCTCACTCGGTTATAAGAAGGTCCAGTTGCAATTTATCAATCTTAGCAGCACCAAGGAGTCTACTAGATGTCATGTTATAATCCCCTGTATAGACCATTGCAGCAGCTCCCACCCTTGCATAGAACATCGCTGCACCAAGAACCTAAGAAGGCTATCAAGTTTCAGAGACAGAAAGCAAAAATAAAGGGTACATACATATATATATATATATATATATATATATATATATATATATATATATATATATATATATATATATATATATATATATATATATATATATATATATAGGAAGAAGTTCCAGTGAGAACTATCCTTATATGAGAACCTTGAGAACCAATATGCCTGACAAAAATGTGTTACTTTTTTACTAAAAACATGTTACTATTAGGCAAAAATGTGTTACTTTTTTTTAATAAAAAAGATGATACTTTTAGGCAAAAATGTGTTACTTTAAGAAATAAAATTCTGAAAAAAACTCACAAAAAGGTGTTACTTTTAACATAAAAAGGTGTTACTTTTCGATAAAAATGTGTTACTTTGTATTTATATTTTTTTTTCTGAAAGTAACACTTTTTTGCTAATAAGTAACACATTTTTATAAAAACAAAAGTAACATATTTTTGTCCAAAAGTAACATCTTTTTTGTGAAAAAGTAACACATTTTTATCGGAGAGATTGGTTCTCACGGTTCTCATATAAGCTTGGTTCTCACTGGAACTTGACCCTATATATGTATGTATGTATATATATGTATATATATATATATATATATATATATATATATATATATAGGAAGAAGTTCCAGTGAGAACCATCCTTATATGAGAACCGTGAGAACCAATCTGCCTGACAAAAATGTGTTACTTTTTTACTAAAAACATGTTACTATTAGGCAAAAATGTGTTACTTTTTTTTAATAAAAAAGAAGATACTTTTAGGCAAAAATGTGTTACTTTAAGAAAAATATTCTGAAAAAAACTCACAAAAAGGTGTTACTTTTAACTAAAAATGTGTTACTTTTCGTTAAAAATGTGTTACTTTGTATTTACATTTTTTTTTGAAAGTAACACTTTTTTGCTAATAAGTAACACATTTTTTTAAAAACAAAAGTAACATATTTTTGTCCAAAAGTAACATCTTTTCTGTGAAAAAGTAACACATTTTTATCGGAGAGATTGGTTCTCACGGTTCTCATATAAGCTTGGTTCTCACTGGAACTTGACCCTATATATATATATATATATATATATATATATATATATATATATATATATAGGAAGAAGTTCCAGTGAAAACCATCCTTATATGAGAACCGTGAGAACCAAATTGCCTTACAAAAAACTGTTACTTTTTGCTAAAAATGTGTTACTTATGGGTAAAAAGGTGTTACTATATTTTATGTTACTATCGGGCAAAAATGTGTTACTTTAAGAAAAAAATTCTGAAAAAAACACAGAAAAAGGTGTTACTTTTTACATAAAAATGTGTTACTTTTCGAAAAAAACGTGTTACTTTATTTTTTTAAAAAAAATATTTTTTTCTTAAAGTAACACATTTTATGCTAAAAAGTAACAGCTTTTTTTTTAAACAAAAGTAACGTTTTTTTGTTCAAAAGTAACACATTTTCTATAAAAAAGTAACACATTTTTATCAAAGCGATTGGTTCTCACGGTTCTCATATAAGTTTGGTTCTCACTGGAACTTGACCCTATATATATATATATATATATATATATATATATATATATATATATATATATATATATATATATATATATATATATATTTATATATATATATATATATGTGTGTGTGTGTGTGTGTATATATATATATATATATATATATATATATATATATAGAGAGAGAGAGAGGGGTTAAGTGGTCAAAGTTTTGTGGCTGTAATTCGCAAAAGTATTCTATTGATTTTGATGAATGTGTTTTCAAGGGCAGACGTAAGGGGTGGTCTGGAAAGGCAAGTGACTACACCTAAAATATGTTAAATATCTAATAGTACTAAAATAAAGGGAAGAATTTGAACTTGGTTGAGTTGGTTGTGTAGTCACTTATCCATACATTTTGCCAAAATTGAAATCTTATGAGCTGCAAAATATAAGGATTCTTTTTTAATTAATTTTTTTTTATCAAAAAGCACATGTAATTAATTCTAACAGAATTACCATTATTGCATTATAGAATACTAACAATCATCCTTCCTCATTTTTTGGTCATTAAAATTTACCTAGTACTTGAAATTCCAAAACAAAGTTAGATATCATGATGGCAAACTAACATTAAAATTTACACCCATACAATTAAAATTACACCGAAAAAATTACTTTAGATGAAATCAAAAGCATATAATCATTAAATTTACTAAAAATCTACAAAAACCATATTTCATTGTTTTTTTTGGTCATTCTTCAAATTTATAAAAATATGCAATCTTTTCACCTTAATTGCTTTGAAATAAAACATTTTACTTTAGTATATCACCAATTAAAAAATGTATTGCAATCAATTAAATATGTACAAATAAAGAATAATATTTTAAGTATGGATATACAATTCACATTTAGACTTCCAATTAATTCAGTTACATAAGTTGGGTATACCAAATTCAAAAAAACCCTTTAGTGTCAAAATGGGGCAAAATTGTTTATAGCATACTATTCAATAGAAACATGGACGCATTACAATACATGAATTCAGATTAGGCCTTGAGCCAGAGGCAAATATGTGGAATGGATTGATTTGTAACATGTAAATGATATGCAAGGTAGCAACATGAATATCTTAAGCTACTTATAAGGAGGTGATATAATATACACATAAGAAATTCATGTGTTGTAGTCAATTTGTCAACAATGACAAAAAATAACCTTCGAAATTTCAATTCAAGTACATATCATACCAACATAGATAAGACTACAAAATCACAGCACAAGAAAGAGAAAACACCAAAAGACATCAACATATTTAAGGTGAAGTAAACAAAATATAAAGGTATAAAACAGTGACCATGATTATTCTATTACTGGGTTGTTCAATATCAATATTAGGAATTTTCAAAAAAAAAAAATCAATATTAGGAAAGATTGATTCTTACATTGCCAGCATAGTAGGCACGAATTTCAAGATCTTTATCAACATGGATAGTCTGCTTTAACTCTACCAATTTAACTGAAATAACAAAAAAGGGAGTAATGCTGGATATTCAAAGAACAATAAGAAAAAGCGAATTTATAGAATAGAAATGCTTTAACTTTCAAATTTTTGGGATTCAACAATCGATACCCATGCCCCCCAACCTCTCTCTTTTCAATTTTTAAGCATTATCGTATTCACTAATCTTAGTAAGTAGCAAGATAGAAACATTCAACACACAACACATTAATCAGAGCAACTTGAAACAAAAATGTGGATCAGACATTATTTGCACGAGAAATATAAGACAACGACCACCATGGAATAACAACTCCCCTATTACGTTACGTAACACCCGTTATATAACCAGTTAGAAAGTTGTCGCGACGTTAAATCTCGTTATATAACGGTGCATGAAATTTCACGGTCAAAGTTACATTGACTATTATGTACATGTTACGCCCATTAATTTACTATTATTATGATATGCACTGTTACAACGTTATTTGTATTCTCGTTAAAATTTCATCAATACCCATTAACTTTAATTGTTACGATCACTTAAAACTATAATTCTTCATAATAGTAGTTGATAAACAAAATAATTAACTAATAACTAATAGTGCAATTATAAGTTCAAAAATCCCCTTATGTACTTTATTTTTTTTCAATAATCACACTCCATAGGCCGAATTCGCGTTATTTCACCATTATCAGTTTTCCGCGACATCGCAACCATTTCAACAAACGCATTCGCGAATGCAATTTTTTTCCCATTATGATAACAAAGAAAGTCATTAAGTAGTTTAAAGTGATGAAATGAAACTCTCTACAACTTCAAAATTTGATAAAAATCCATCTGACTTTTGCAGAAGTTTGGTTTAGATATCTTTTAGAAACAATTCAACAAATACTTTCTAGGAAACTATTGCAATCATGATGATGGTATTAGTGTCATAGAAGTGGCATTAAGTATTTTAATTATGGTTATCATGAGAACCTCCGCCCTCTAAAAAGCACGGCTAAATGATACCTCCTTCTAGGGATGGCAAAGTCGAAGCAAAGTCGAAGGGCGTAAAATCAGAATTCGAGTATCTGATTGGATTTCACATTAAAAAATCCAATTTCAAAAAAGCTTTTATGAACTCCAATTTGCCTAATTTTAAAAAGCACATTAAATGATACATCCAATTATGGAAAAAATAAAATTCACATTGTTATGGTTCAATAGTGGTCTGAAAATCCGAGTCATAGCAAAGTTGTAAAACATAAAACGAATCGGAGTCAGATGTGGAGATGAAAAAAAGCTTAATTTTTATTTGAAGCAAAGTCAAAGTATGCATAGTCCGATCAGAGACCGCACATTGCCATCCCTACGATTCTTTAGCACCGGCTTGTGTAATCTAAAACAAATAATTGCATCTAGAGGTGATTTGAAATCATCATGAGCCTTAAAAATCATTTATCGAAAAAAAAACTATCTGAAATCAGAAGACCAAATATATGAAGCAACATTTTTTACATCAAGTGATAAAAGGTTAGATGATTTAATAGGATTCTCCCTCAAGTGTAGCATTAACATAAAAAATAAAAAAAATAAAATAAAAATAACGGAAAATGTCTAACAAGAGATAATGCTAATAGTAACATTCGAGAAAATTTTTATTGGGGAATTTAAATAAATAAATTTTAGAATGAGGATTATTTTAGATTGAGTCGGATAAAGAATTTGTGGGCTATGATAACAAAGAAATAGATTAGGCTAAGGATATAGACTAAAGTTAACATAACAAAGTGTTTTTAAAATTAAATCACAATAATCATATTTCTAAATCTTAAAACCGAAAATCACCTACCACCCTCATTTTCCCAATTCCATTTTCCTAGACCTAATTTCATTTTGCAAATACAGAAACCCACAATGTGTTCATGGCCTTCATCTTCCTCTGAATAATTGCAACATTCACCTCCCTCCTTCCTTTGATTTTCGATCAAGACCCAAACAAGAACTACATTTGTTTTCTTCTTGAATTGAATTGGTTCAAGACAACACTTCCTTCTTCCCTTGCCTTCGATCAAATGCGACCATGGCAATTGGTCTTTGAAGCCTTCAAATCCGAACACAACAGCATCAATGGTTGCCTCTTCAATGTTCACCTTCTTCCTCTGATTTTCGAAAGAAGACCGATAGTGGCCATAGTGTAAAAATGCGGTAACGGTTGCGATCGCGGTAATGGAACACTGATTCGGTAACGGGAGTGATGTGGTTATCATATTCACAACGTCTGAATATCGGTCAAAACTATAAGATATCCCTTAATACGGCCCAAAATGCGTTTTTTTACACCTTTATAACGCGGGAAATATCAGTTCATTTTTTTAAACCTCTACAACGCGGCGGATGCGATGTGATGCAGCCTTGTTTTTATTCTATGGCAGTGGTCCTCCATCTATTCCTCTGACTTTTGACAGCCATTGCACGTATTCATTATTTTGATTTCTAATTATTCTAAGTTTAATAGCTTTCTTATTTTATTAATGTCTCCTAATATGTTCATCCACTTCTTCTTGGGTCTCTTTCATTCGAAGACAAATCAAGAACCAACAATAAAAGGATCCTTTTCTTTTTACCCATCATTTGTAGCTTTTGAATCATTATTTCACCCAGGATCTTCAAGGAAGGTAATACTACTTAAATTTACTTCTCTTATTAAGTGTTATACTATAATACACCTTCCATTATATTAATATGATCTATTTACATCAACTTTAAAGAAACTCTAACCATCAGATCATTATTCGATTTCAAGACTTATGAAGTATTTTGTTTTCATTAGATAATTGGAAAATGTGATGATTGGTACCAATTTATGGCATCATAATGTTAGTAAGATATTATTCTTACGATAAAAGGATAGAGTAATTTGGGTATTCTTGGATGTTTCTTTTCGGATATTGTTGATTGGGTAGTAAAATGTTAAAACGATGGGTTTTGATAACTAGTAGGAAGTTTATAAACATTGAAGTGGGGAAATTGGTTGAAAATGTTCTTATTTGTAAGGTTAATAATGAAAAGTCTCTTGGAAACCATTGATAGTGGGATAAACTCTATGCCTAGTCAGGTCCTCAAAGAGGATGCAAGTCCGCTTTTATTTGCTTTCCCAAGTTATCTTAGGTCTTCCACGACTCCTCTTACCCTCTACTATAATGCTTTCGACTCTCTTCACAGGGGCGTCTAAAGTCTTTCTCTTCACATGTTCATACCACCTCAGTCTACTTTTGCGCATTTTACCAGAAATAGGGGCAACCCTCAGTTTGTCTCTAAACTCTTGGTTCCTAATCCGATCCATCAAAGTGTGCCCGCACATCTACCTTAGCATATACAATTCTGTGACTTCCATCTTATGTTCAAAGATTTTCTTTACAGGCCAACATTTTGTCTCATATAATAAAGCACGTCTGATTGTCACCCGGTAAAATTTTCCCTTTAACTTACTTGGGATCTTCCTATCACATAGCACCGCGGTAGCCGCTCACCATTTGAGTCATCCCGCCTGGATACAATGATATACATCTCCGTCAATCTCCCCATCCCTTTGAATAATCGATCCCAAATACTTGTACTTGGTCGTGGTTTTCACAACTTCTTCTCCAATGGACACCTCTGGCTCCCCTATTTGTGGCGTCCCACTAATATCAAGTATGGATATACTTTCTCAAAGTAAACTCTACTATTATTTTTCTCTAGTAATGCACCTAATTTGGGTTTATTATAAGCATTAAATCGAGAATTGAGATTATTTTGAGAAAGTGCACCTCATACTTGGATTATTATGGAATAACTAATAGTTGGGATTACTTTTGAGCGAATGGACAACAGTTGGGCTTATAATTGTCTATTTTTCTAATTAACAATTGATAATGACAATAAAATAATGATAATAGTAATATTAATAAAAAATTTGTCTCTAAATAAACTTCTGTAATACATTTCACATATACCCTTAACACATAAAGTTCTATCCTAATGAGATTTCAAAGCGATGGACATTGAGAAATACTCATAAAACTCCTTGCTTAACTAAAGTAGTTCTTTGAATATTCTTGAATCCCAAATCTTTGTTTACAACATTAAAAAATATCCTTATCAATGTCAATTCAATGACCAAAATATATTTAAGTTTAAACATTGTTAGCTAAATTAATGAGCATGGGAAAAATTAAGGATTATATGTTATATAAACGTAGGCATTTAGTAGTTAAATTTATTTTCTAATGCGTTTTTTGTATTAGACGGCTTATATTCTTCGTTATGCTAGGAATGCACTAGAAACCCTATTGACCTAATCATTCTTTCTGAAACAGAGAGACTATTCCTACTTACATTCATCAACACCGAGTTTTCATGGAGAACTATCATCTTAATAGGTTTAATCTATAAGTACTCGTTTTGGAGACATCACAACATTAATTGTTAACTAAATAATAATCTATTTTAATAGTAGTAGAAGTTTTCAAGAAAAATATATCTATATCAAAGCTTATATAGCGGTAAAGCCCCGACCAATTGACATTCTTGTTCTCTCAAATTAATAATTGAAAAATGTTACTATTATTATTAAATGTCAAATTAAATCAATTGGCTTACGTGATATTAATTAATGTGCACAAATTTATTTTCCAACATGACTATATTATTTTATAATTGTTTTTACATAATTATTTTACGGAATGGAGTAGGAATTATTTAATGAGCAAATTTCACCCTAATATATAAAGTAGTTAAAGTTTAGAATTTGAAAATGACTATCCAAACCTCGACTTTCTCACATTCTTCATGTACGCTTTTACAATCCAAAAATATACTTTGAAATGTACTTATTCCCAAACACAATCTAAACTTCTTTTTTTTTTGAGATAACAATCTAAACTATTTTATAAGTGTTAAATATGGACCTACACATAAACCAACATTCCTCTGATTAATAAAGTAGTAAGAGAATGTAAAGATTAATCTAAAATGCTATGAGCTTAAAAGTGGCAGATAAAAAGATAAAAAGGGAGGTGTAGTGTAGTCAATAGTAGTTTGAAGTACCTTTCTCCATACAAGATCTAACATGGTCTAAAGTAAATTGTTCTTCATCACCCATTCGATCAACCATAATTTTGTGATAATCCTCCAACACATGAGGAGCAAATGCCCATGTTGGACGCTGTAAAACAAGCATTACCAATTATATTAAATATCGAACACTGACTAAATAATTAAAGGAGGAGGTTGTACTTTACAAAGGATAAATGAAAATTTAGGGAAATAGCAAAAGGAGCTAGCATAAAAGGAAAAAACAAAAAAATATGTTGTTATAATTCAATTTATATATTCTAAAGTTGGGGTTTCTTATATAAGCCTATGGGCTATGAGGTGCACGATTTTTCATAACTATGATCAACAACCATCCTTCTAGCATTAAGTAAAACATACAAGTCATAAAACAAGGCAATATATGGTTAAGTCTATTGTAGGCATGGGAACACGAATACAGGTCTGGATTTAAGGTAATGTTGATAAACTGAAAGATAAAACTGGGTCCGAGTACAATAAGAGTATAGTAACAAAGAAAATCTAAAATTTTGGACTAGGAAACTCTGCAAAAGGTTGTAGCGATAATCAGATAATCATAGCAGCTCAGTAGTTACATAGTACATAACATGAATCAAAGAGAGATTCCCAAAATAAGCAAGCTTGTTTTTCTTCTTCTTTGGGACAATAAATTTGTTTTTTCATACCCTCATGGACATTATGACCAATAAGAAAGTGTATCCTTATTGATAAAGGATTCATAAGACATTGTGATGATTATAAGCTAGCCATCTCCATAAATTATCCAATTAAAAAGACCACATATGCAAAAGGCATAAGACTAATTTAGGAAGAAAATACAGCAGATTGGACGTTTTAGAAATAGAAGTTGCGGCATACCGTCATATATACAGGTCCATGATATCCACACACTTCAGTAAAGTATGGAAGTGCTCCAATATGGTCCAAACGGCTACCAAAACCAAAATAAAAAAAAATTCAAGTGATCATATGTGTTGCAACAAGATTACAAGAACACAAAAGTAATATAAATTTCAAACAAAGAAATGTAGACATGTTTATGTTTTTAACCAAGCACCTTTTATGTAGTAGAAAAACACTTTAAGCATCATTCCATTATAAAGAAAATAAAGCCAACAAGTTGGTAGTTGGTACAAATATATAATTAACGATTGTAAAAAAGAGAGATCAAAGGTGGTACAATTTAGTGATGATGATACAGGATAGAGAATGATCATAGTCGCCAGACTTGGAAATAAGGGAAAAGTCTGGATAACGTCGGTGGTCAGTATAACCCATATGCAACCCACAATCAAACATGATCTTTTTGCCATTGATATCCACAACAACACAGCTTTTCCCCACTTCTTGTCCAGCACCTATTTAGAAATAAACAGAATGCATTAGTCATCAATTATCACCTTAAAGGAGAAAAAAAATGAAACTTACACAATGATAAATTGAAATATAAAGAGTGAGATTACCAAGCACAAGGCAGTCAATCCCCATAGTTGTTTATACGTGATCACTTGAATAAGTACTTCGTATCTTGGGGAAGCTTCATGATTATTTCATAAAAACATTGTAAGCATACATCGAAACAAATTTTCCAACTGAGAATGAAGAGTTTTTTTTAACTAGAAAATTTTTAGTAGCTATTTTTTGGATGTTTCAAACTTTTGCACATAATTATTTTAACTACCCCGCCCTAACGGTGTTCAATGGCACGGTCAAGACTAAGGTGGGCAACTTATTAATAGGTTGGGTTAAGACGGGTCATTATATAAATTTGAACAGACAGTAGAAGGTCACTAGTTGTTTGAGTTGCTCCAGTCTCCACCCAACCCGATTATTTTTGCAATCATGGTGTAAAATTTTGTCAACCCCAATCTTTTGGTATAAAAGCTCCAGCATTATCGTATAACGTGAAATTAACTTGTTAAATTTATGCTATTAAGCCATCATTGGATCATGAGCATGCAATTAATCAAACACCAATTTCATTTTTTACTATAGGGTAGGTTTGGGTAGGGGAGGGCTCGATGAGAATCGAACTCAAGGCCTCGCCTGAGGAAAGTGGTACTAGCTCTAAGTGAGACGGGCCTCGATTCAGCATATTTTGAAAGATTGAGTTTATAATAATTTTTTTGGGTGTTTGCTTTGAGGAACAACTTTTCCCATGCATAACTTGATGGGAAAATGTTTTTTCATTTTCCTCCAAAACTGAGAGAAAAAAAAAAAAACCCTCCATCCCAAGCATCTCTAATCTCTCCATAAACTAAATGAAAGAAAACTAAATAATTCATTTACATTTTCCATTGAAAAATAATTTTCATAAAAAACATTCCATACACCCCTTATGTATCATCACTCATCAAAAACTTAATAAATCAGCAACATAGACAAAAAAACATGACTACTGAAAATTGAAATTTCAAAACAGAAACCAAAAGCAATTTCAAGTTTCTGCTAGAAAAAATTGAATTTCAGAGAGCAATGATTTAATTACAGAATGACATCACAGTAAATAGACAAAGTTCTTAAATTACATAGTGCTAACATCAAACCTTACTGATAAAATTACGAAATTTCGGCTGTTTCTTTTGTAAAATTAACAACACATTTTTTATTTCTGCAAAATGACATATAGACGTGCAATAATCCGAGGACAAAGCCAAAGTAATATTAAAGGTAAAAAAATGAGCTGCAATTGTTCAAATTCACAATGACCACAATGTCCAACAAAATGAAATACTAAATAACGAACTAACTATCTTGCAATTGAACTAGGAGTATATCATACAGAAAGCAGCCCAAATCTATAAAACTGAATACAATTATTCTAGTATCATTTGAACTGCATTCAAAATAATAGTGTTCCACAAAGTTGAGGAAAATTAACCCAAATAAGCTGAATACTTTTACAGATACAAACAAAGTTAAAGTCAACCGAAATTGGGTGAATTAGCTTTAACACTAATGATTAACATGAACAAAAAGATTCCAGAAATACAAGAACATATCAAAAAAAAATTAAGAAATGGCAAAGAAAGTGAAGAAATCAGACGAATGGCAACAAAATCACCATCTCGAATTCATTACAAACACATTTACACTAATAAATATTCAATTATTCAACGAAGATAAACAAAAAAAAATCAAGAAATAACATCTTAACATAATTCAAGAATCAAGATAACGATTAAAATCAGAGATTAGACCATCAAGATTAAGAATTTAATATTAGAGTAAAAATTAGAACATATAGATTAAGATTTAGGAGTGAAAATACCTTAAAAATCAAACTTCTGATTTTTAGGGTTTTTGTTTTGTGAGACAGACAGCGACACAGAAGCCGGCACCGGACATGCGACTCACTGCCAGTGGCAGAATCTAGGGCAGGCGTCTACGGCGGCAGACCGTAGTAGCAGGCGGCGGCAGGGCTGTGGTGGCGGCAGGTTCTTACTGTTTTATCTTCAAGAGAAAGGAGGAAGAATAGTATTCTGATATCGCGCGCCAATCTACCATGAATTCTGATTTTTTTGAAAATTTTTCTTTTAAATAACCTATGGAGCACGTGTCATGAACCTATGGAGCACGTGTCATGAAGTTCCCATGAGTGAATAATAGGGGAAATAATAAAATACTCCTCCGTTTCTTTTTATGTTCCTATTTGGATTTTTCACCAAGATTAAGTAAAATGGAATATTTAGTAGTATTGGGTATTATTTTAATTATATAGTAGTAGGAAGTAATGATTGTATTGGAAGTATGAGAGAAAAATAATTAAATAATAGTGTAATATAATAATTGTATTATAAATATAAATATAATAGTGTAATAATTAAATAGTAGTATGAAGTAAGAAAATGGGGCTTTAAGGGGCAAAAGTGGGATGAAAGCTTTCCAAAAATGAAAAGTATTCTAAAGTGAAAAACTTATGGAACTATTCGTTTTAGTAAGGTGGAAAAACAAAAAGGAACGGAGGGAATAGTAATTAGGGGTGTTTATAACTAGGTACCACCGTACCAGGCTTTTCGGATACTCTAAAAAGCCAAATTTCCGATTAGTCGTGCACCTATTTTTACGGCCCGTATTACGACACGGTTTGACCGGATACTTAATGTTTAGGTACCCGGATCAATCTGGTCGAGGCACCAGGAATCCAATTTTATTTGTTGCGATTTTTTTATGATTTTTTGTACGGATTTTGTGGCATCAATTTTTTTATGTAAGAAAATTAGTAGTATGGCAGAAAATCTGTCAATTTCTCATGCGTCAAACCTTACCGGTTATTATGGAGTACTTCCTCTGTTCTTTTTTACTTGCTACATTGTTGAATTCGGTACTATTCATTAAGCAAATTGACTTTTATATTGTTGGTAATCTAAAAGTTAAAACATAGTCATATGAGATCTTGTTTGAATCGTCTCGATTCAAAGTTTATTAATTTTGAGTTTTTATAATTTTTCGATATGTACAATTAGAGATATTATTGATGCAATTCGTACATTGGAGAGTGTGAAAAAGCAAATGGTGCAACTAATATGGAACAGAGGAAGTACTAAACTACTAAACTTGATAAAGCTTTTAGTGCTGCTAAGTGATAACTTTGAGAGTTACTCTCCTGTGAGACGGCCTTAGCTGTATAACTGGCCCTGGCCCAATAACTTTTTTAAATATTTTGACATACTTATTTTAAGACTTTTTTTTTTGAAAATTTGGAATATTATTAATAAAAAGGGAGGGAACAAAACACCACACTGTAACTTGGAACCCCAAATCCGCCGGCATAAAAAAACCCCCGTAGGGAAAAAAGCCATTGGAAGAGGGAGACCAAGAAACAGGCCACCCTAAACAGCATAGGGGTGAGCTATGCACAACGTTTTTCAAAAACCAAACCAGCGGTTTGAGCACCTAATACAGCACGACAAGCTAATACAAACACAAAGAGAAAAGGAAAAAAAACTAAAAAACACCAAACACCCGAAACACCACGGAAGCGCTTAACACCATGACCACCACGAGATAGGAGCCTGCAGCCATCAATAAGCAACACCAATACCACCTGCACGAGAGCCGAAACCTCCAATCGCCATCAGAAGGGGGCAAGATCACTTCACCAAATTTCACCACGGCAGCCATATCCGTACACAACCGCAACTGAAACTGCTCTGTTAACACCAATTTTAAGGTTTAAAAGGTCAATTTCAAAGTTTTAACTTTAATGTTTGAGAAATCATATTTTAAAGTTAAATTGATTATTTAATGTCCTACAGTTGGTTTTTTAAGTCTTAAAATTGGTTTTTTAAGTATTAAAATTGACCTTTTAAGTCTTAAAACTATCAAATTATATGACTTAAAATGTTAATTTCAAATCCTTGAAATTGGTCTTTTGTGTCTTTAAATTAGTCTTTTAACTCCTACAATTGACATTTTAATTTGTGAAATTGATAAAAACATTGTACTACTGGGTCGATCCAATAAGATGCGTCTCACAAGTGAGGCGGTCTCACCTAAGTTTTGTGCAACTTTCATCTATAAAATTGGGTAAATGGGTACCTGTATTACAAAATTTGTTGGCCCATGACCTAACGCCGTTACACAGGTCGGTACCCTACTTGCAATTTAAATTTTTTATATTACATGACCCACCATTTAAGAGTCGGGTTTGCAGGTCAGCAGGTCAGCAGGTCAGGGTTATAGGTTTGGCATTTGTGGGGTAGTAAATATTCATAAAAGGCATCACTTTTTTTTCAATTGCAAAGAAAAGAAAAATACTATTTCAATTTCGAGAGCATTCTACTCCTTCATCAACTCCATTATTATGAATTGTACTTTTCAGTTTTCATTACCATTCATCACAAACCCACAATCTTAATTTTGACTTAAGATATTTATTTGTTTGGATTAAGATATATCTTTCAATTCAGAAAATAAAGTAATAAATTTCTAGATCTGAAAATTACTTGAAAGAATACATAAAGCTTTGCTTTTCTTTGAAGCAATAGAAGACGTTTCTTCATTATCGAGCTTTGTCAATGGCGGTTAGTGATGATGAAGCTTTGGAAAATCGCAGATTTTAAGTTTTTGTAATATTCTTTATTTTAGTAATTTACAAATTTTTTTAATAAATTTTTAGATCTTGATTAGGCGTTTGAATGGCCATAAGTTAATTTTGGCTTTGATTAATTGTGTAAATCTTCAATAATATCTTTTTGATAGCTTTTTCATCAATAATTATGTTCTTCTTTCTCTCTTTTCTTTTAATCTGTTAAATTTAATTTCTCTGAATCATTTCCCCTAGAGGAGGGAAGGGTAAATACTTACTCTCAAATGAGGGGAAAATAATTACTCTTGTTAATTTTTTCTTTAAATTTAATCAAGTTATTTTAGTTAAGAATATTTATGTTGTACTATTTACCCTGTAATTCCTTCAATTTAGGCAATGCCTTAAAATTAAAATTAAGATTAAAGATTAGAAAATGTAAGTGTAACTGCACGCTTACTCGGTGGGGTTTTAGGATATCTCGATTAGGCATTTAAAATATGTTAAGATGGGTTTAACAGTATGTCAAGTAGGTATTTTTAGCGTGCTGAAATTGTCAAGTATGTGTTTTTTAATCGTCTGTTTTTTGTAAACCTCAAACACCTAATTTGTATATTTTGGAACACCTATTTAATCTACCTCTAATAACTACTTAACAAACCTCAAATAACTACTCTACATATTCAAACTCATACTTAATATACCTCAAATAAATGTTTGACATAGTTATCGACCCCCAGTATCTGCAATTGGTATACCCCAAATACTTAATTGGTATATCTCATACCCCTACGTGACAAACATCAAACACAAATTGAGGCTACCCTAATTACTTAATTGGTACAAGCCAAATACTTACTCAGTATACCTCAAACTCCTATTTGACAACTCTAAATATCTACTTGATATAACCCAAATACATGTTTGGTATATCTCAAACCCCTATTTGCTATACCTTAAAACCTTACTTGACAACCTCAAATACCTATTGGTATACCTCAAATTCCTACTGATATACCCCAAATATCTATTTGATAATCCTTACTTGGTATACCCTAAATCCCTACTTGGTATACCCTAAAACCCTATCACAATGATGTTTAAAAGATAATTAATTGTCATTTTTTTCAATTAAGATTTGGGCATCCTGAGAGTCGTCTTTCAAAGAGACAGTCTCTTAGGTGAGTTACTTTATGATTAGCATGTTTATTTAATTCATATGGGCTGACCCTAAAGCCAAAAATAAAAAAATAAAAATATAATAAAATAAAACCCAAATTGCAAAAATTATGTACAAATATTTCAATGTTAATTATTTACAAATATTGCATGTTAATTACTTACAAAATATTCAATTTTTAAAGCGTTATATTTCAATTAAATGAGACAAACTTTATAATATAAAGAAGTTATTTAAATAGAAAAATTATCGTGAATAATATGACCTTTCAATAATTTTCCTGCAATAATACAATATTTCGATTAATCATATATAATACCAGTTTTAATGTGTATTTCCATCTAGCATACTTAGCTTGTTGGAATTCTGCAATTATAGGCTAACTTGAACAAAAAATAGAAAATGCAAATAAAAAGGAAAAAGAAGAGTATGAAAATCGATTCGACGATTTCCCATACCAGCTCCCATCCTCCAATACTACCACCATACCCTACTAAAAATCAGTGCAAATCCCAAATAATCGTCATTTCTCACTCGGTTATCAAAATTGGGTACATAATATATCATTGAAAAACTCTTGATGTCTAGTTTCTAAAGTCGTGCGTTTTTTTGTGACTGGATGTACTACAAATTGAACATGTATCAAATTTCAGCCTCAAGGAAAATTTATACGGTCGTCATTTCTCGCTTGGTTATTGAAATTGCACATATAAGAGCATTGAATAGATCTTGAAATCTAGTTTTTAATACCCTAAATATTAAATTTATGTTATTTACCTATAAAAGGATACGAGCAAAAGAGAGAACAAGTATCAAATTTGAGCACAATCAATTTTTTTTAAAATTAACATTTGTTATTGATGCTTATCGATTTATTTTGGCGATCATCGTCATTTGCTAGTGTTTCAATATTGATTTTTAGTTCAGATTAAAGCGAAATTAGAGAGATAAAGTTATGAAATTTTGTTAAGGGCAATATTTGAATTTCAATATGTAAAGGGTGACAACTAGAGGTGTTCAACGGGCCGGGTCGGGTCGGGTCATGTCAAATGATAAACGGGCCGGTGCGGGTCAAGCCCATTTAAATTCGATCCACTTTGACTCTTTTTTAAAAAGTTCATAGAATAGCTTTTTTATTAATACTTTATGGCTCGTTGGGTCGATCCACTTATGTATATAATAATATCATTTAAAAAATTTTTTAAAAAAGTGGTAAATTTTTTTCCACAATTAATAATTATAATTATCCGACCCGGCCCGGCCCTTTACACCAAGACCCGCTCATGACCCGTTAAAATATGACCCGTTGGGTCGACCCGCCCCATTGAACACCTCTAGAGACAACATAATGAAAAAGATGACGCGTTTAACAATGCCATGTTTTTTCCATTTTTATCTTTAAGCTCCACGAACTCCTTTCAGATCGCCAGAAAAGTGTAACATTGACCTATTTTCGTTAAATTATTTCTCTCCACCAAACATTTTCGTCTAACGACGAGGAAGACAGATCCACCACGATGAACATGTAATTTGTAAGATAAGTTGTAGCGAAGAAGCTGTGAAAAAAATGAGCAATTAACTAATTCTACTAAGCTGTTATTTATACATTTCTAATCCTACACTATCTTTACATGATCTTTCTGATTTACATATATCAATGTTGCCTAGTGATATATAGTAATACCTAGAGTAAAAGGTATTCATTCCTTCCAAGTTCCAAGAAACTCAATCAAGAAGCTCCAACAAATTTAGTCGAAAATAGGATGCTATACATCTGCGAAACTTTTTTTCGCCTAACACCCGAGTTAGTATGTCAGCATGGAATCCCCCGAAGAACCTCAGTGATGGGCAGCAACATACATTGTTTAGCTATTAACGTAACCCTCCTGACCAGAAACAAAACATGGTCAGAGAAGACCATCATTTACGTACCAAAATTGCTGCTTTGCACTTCAAAAAGGAATCCAGTTTCACTCGAAAAAATTTCCAAGCACAAAACATCTAAATTCTGTCAGCCCTCAGCATCCCTCCTCCTCCTACTGGTTCGCCTTCCTTGCTTGGATTTCTCTGATGAATCTAAATTAGACGGTGATTGCTGATCTACATCAGCACCGGGCTTCAAACTGCCAGTGTAATTTAGATCAGATAAAGGCTTCTCATAAACAATGGAATTGTCCAAGGCATATATTCGCAGAGCGAGTGAAGACAATGTAGAGGTCTTTGCAGCTGCAGATAATGATGACCAATACCATCGTTCATTTTTCAAGTAGTCTGCCTTAATCATGTCCTCCAAAACAATTGTTGCCTGGACCATCTGTAAACATTATCCAAAAATAATAGACAATGACATGTTAGTAAAATAAGTAAACCAAATTCCCAAGGGCAAGGGCGAAACATTTGTCAGGGTGGGAGGGGGCATCACCCCAGAACTTTTTCCCCTAAATATAATAATAGAGTACAAGATAACACCTTAAAAATATACTACATTAATTGTTGGTTTAGTGGCAAAGTTAAAAGATTAAGAGTTCAGACCTTTCCCCCTCCCCATTTTCAAACACAAAATCAAGGTTCACATCCCCTCACCCCCCAAATCAATTTTTTAACCAAGTTTCATCACTGATCAAGGGTAAAAGGACGACCATGTTGCCCAACTTTAAAAGTCTGAAAGGTCGACGAACCAAGAAACAGAAATAAGTTTAAAATATAGGAATTTTACTATAGCTAAATGAATAATTGAATCCATAACAAAATTGATCAGAAGTTACTTTAGCAAGCTGGGTGTACCTTTGTGTTTAATTACAAAACTAGAAAGAAACAGAACTAACCTCAAATATGGTTTCTGATGCCTTTACAAAAGCTTGCCAGGCTCTTCTTTTTTCTAAGTGAACCTTTGATGGCCTAAGAGCTTCTTCAGGCAACGCGGCCTCCATGTCAAGTAAGCAAATTTTTAGTTTTCTTAGTATTTGAGCACCTCTAGCAGCCACTGGCTTCAAAGAAGACTCTGGTACCATACAATAGGGATCAGTAATGGTGAATGACCCAAAATTACTCCCAAGATGTTTCTTAGATTTTTCACGAGAGAACCCTGGTAATAACAAACCAGCTTCAGTAGTCTCATCATGTTTGTTCGGCAGAACCCTTCGAGCACCAGGATCAACCACATTAACAATGCAACTTTTACCTGCAGACTGATCATTTTGGGCAGCTGCCTGTTCAGGAATCTTACATTGATCAACATCAGCAGTAATATCCTGTTTGGAAACCACAATCCGCAATGTTGGATCATTCAAATAAGGAGACATAGAAGGGACAATTGACGGTGTCCCATCCAATCCAATCAATCCTATTCCACACACCACCTCTTTGATAGAGTCATTTGTGACAAATTTAGAGCTTATATCTTCAAATTTATAAGGGCACATTAAATCCTTGCATTGGAGTTTAGTGTACCTTGAAAGATCAGAATCAGCATTTTTACAAGCTTGAACTCTGTCCTTTGTCATAGAAAAATGCTGCTGAGCTTCAGATTTTTTCGTTATCCGGCCCCCAAGAGGCTCACCACTCTCTTTCCTCTTCCCAGGGATGGCTGAACTTGATCGGCATTTGCCATTACTATGACTGTCAAGATCCTCCACAGTGTAAAATGTTCTGTGGCAGGTAAAACAATGGTATCTAGAAAGCCATACGGGTTCAAGACATCTGCATCTATACAACTTTTCATCACTAGTCCCTTTAGAACGCCTCAATCTTTTCTTTACATCTTCCAACATATCTGCCTGACAAAAAGGTCCATATTTATGCTCAAGCAAAGTGTCAGCTCTGGTGGCAAGAGCACCAGGCTTATCATTCTCTTCTGCAGATATAGACATTGAAGGTGGGGCCTTATCATGTTTCCCAGAGTGATGTAACTCATGAGATCTCAGCTTAAGCCAATTCAAAATAGAATCCTTCAGTTCTCTTTCTTTGGGATTGTTGAGTTTTAATGACATAACTAATTCTTTAAGTTCCTCTTCAGATTGATAATAAACCCATCGGGAGCAAGTTGGATGAGAAGAATTAGTCCCATTAACAAATGGACAACCAGCACGTGAACCCTCCAAGCTCAAATGACTATCATTTATACCAGCACTCACCATGCTTCCATATCCAGCATGCTGCGATACAGGTTGCAAGGCCATAGTACCATCAACAATTACCCGGGGATGTGCACCAGATTGTACTGAGGCCCAATACAACCGACCAGAAGAATCACAACCAAGATATTCCATGCGCACGGAAGACATCATAAGCTGTGATTCTATATTTGCAATTGACTGCTGAAGTCCAGACAGCTCCTTTTGCACAGAATTATGCTTCAGATTGGAAGCTTGCACCTCATTTGAAGCTAAAGAAGCAACAGTTTCAGCAGCTTCAATGTTCAAAGGGCCTGGAGAAACAGAAACGCCTTGCAGATCTTCAGATCTACACACAGCAGAGAGATCCAGCAAGCTACGGTCACACTCTTTACCTTGACAAACAGATTTACTATCGATTCCACTAGTTTCCGGCAGATCATCATTCAAAACCAAACAAGCCTGAAAAGACGAGCTCTTGTGACGTTTAGATGACCTTTCGCGGAACCCATGATTTTCACAAGAGGTATTCTCATCATCCTCAGTTGGCACAACACCTTTAACTTGCGTATCAGAATCCATAGACTGCTTAACTTGACTGTCACCAGATTTGTTTTTCTCCAAGTGTTTAACATTTCGGCATCTGCTATAGAAAATGGGATGCAAAGAACCCACCTCCTCTTTTGTTTGAGCATTATCAGAGACGGAAGGAACATGATTACTTTCAGTTATACCATGCTGAAGCTCTGCACAAATGTTTAGGTTATCCCACCTTACCAATTTTTCGCTCAGCATCTCCAGCCACAATTGGCATATCTGAACAAACTTTTGTGGCTGTAGTAGCCAATGTATCTTCCTGTAGTTTAAGATTTTTCAACTCCGAATACAGCACCCGCAGCTTCTGTTGCAAATCGGCTGAAGTTTCAAAACATTGCTCTAGATGTTGACGGATTAAAATGGAGTTGAGAACCTCATCACACAAAAATTTAAGCAGCAAGATTTTCTGCATCATAAATGGGAAAGTCCATCAGGAAATCAAGAATTTTACAGTTAAAATTTTTTTCATAACTTCATTTCAAAAAAAAAAAAATTCCACAAGCTAAACTACCAATAACCAATTCAACAAAAAACAAAACATACCATACAACTAAAAGTAGTAGAAGACAAACATGTTTATACTTGCTTCTACATCCTTCCAAGAATTCCCTATAGTCTTGGCATAATGATAAATTCACAAAAAAGGACACAGTGACAGGGTTTAAATCAGAATCATTGCTGATTGGTTCAACAATGCGCCTACCCAACTCCCACCTAAATGAATGTCTAAACGCGTAATCTTTCTACATCAACTAGCAATATTATATAGTTGAAGGTTCTGAGAACCCTACCCAATCATCAAACATGGAAACTGCTAACTCAATGATAGTTGATTAACCTTCTAGCAATATTTATTTGAAATCTGGATGAAATTATCCAAGTCCTTTCTCTTTCATAGGCAAACGAATAATTCACATGAATTGATTGGAGAATGCAAATTGATTACTTAATTTACTAGCTAGTATTAATCCACAAGAAATATTTAGAAAAGCAGTATAACATAAACAATAAGCCAAAAAGTTACATACAGTTAACAGAAAATAAGCCCTAAAGGTATATACAAATAAGCTAAAAAGGTGTTTAAACATATTCTACTTTACTTGATAGTTTAAGAAGTATCTAGGTAAGAAAAGGTGAGGCTATGATATACTCTTCTGGCTAATAAGCCCAGAGCATACCATCTCAACACCTGAAACATATTCAAAAGATAAAAACAGAACACATGTGATAGAATAATACAAAATAAGATTTTGTCAACAAACCTCATCAACACTGAATTCTGAGTATTCCTTCTGTTCCATTACTACAGCTAATCGAGCAAGTTCCTCCAAGTAATTCTGAACTCCCTCTCCATGATTCTTTCTACGATGCCGTGGGCCAATGTATTCAAAACCTTTAGGGTTCTCTCCAACACACTAACTCCAGAAACACGAGGGACAATACCAATTCCCTTCAGGAATTCTAGCAAGAGGAGGATTCAAACAATAAGTATGGTATTCAGCATCACATGAATCACACAGAGAAACACTATCGTCATCTTTATCAATTCCGCAGACTTTGCACACACCCTCATCCCACGGAGCTTTAGGAATATCACTCGTGGAGGCAAGAACATCTTTAATCTCCTTCTTCGCTTCAGCGTTTATCTGTTCCATTTCTGAGTATTCTTTCAGTCTTCAACAAGAGCGACAACCTGCATCAATCATCACAAAAAGCTTGAACAAAGATAAACTAAAAAAACGAAAATAGACCAATTGCAAAAAATAAATAAAGGCGTGCCAAAAGGAGAAGAGATTGAAGTTCTTTTGAGTACAAGTGTTTGGCTTTGTATTACTTTATTTTAATACCGCTTCTCCTTGATGACTTTACCCAAAACATGATTTTTCCACTCCTGTCAATGCTACTCTCCTTGTAAAATAAAATCAAGCTCAACAAAAGCCTCCGCCCCTACTCCAAGGGAACCACCGCACCCCTTAGCACAAACAAACACCTACAGCCATCTCCTTGAGAAGTTTGTTACCTACCAAGTACCCCCAACCCCATACCTTTATCTTTATCACTACCCTGACTGCATGCCAAAACTACCAAACTATCCAAACCCTCTATCAAGCCTTAACACACTTTACCTTGCTGAACCAGTGCTTGACCATATATGAAAGCATCTCAACAGCCATAATGGAACCACAAAAAAATCTTGTACCTTTAAATTGACACACTCAACTTTCAATAGAAGCAAGGAAAGTGTGAAGTAAACTCCAGCATACAAGCCACCTAGTCAGACTCGATATTTTGACCGAATATGAAGAAACAGAAACAAAATATACAACAATCTCCTGTACCTTTTTATTATACAGTTTCTCAATGGGACCAAGGCACGTTTATAGTGTGTAAATTATGAGAGAAAGAAAAAAGGTTAGAGATACGATGTAGAAATGCAATCAATAAAGGGTCGGATACCGAAAAATATGAAGGGCCCTATAAGAGCGTGCAGGTCACATTAAGACCAACAAAGGAGTGACAAAAACAACCTCAAAGGCGCAGAAAACTTAAAGTGTGTTGATCAAATAAGGACAACCAAGAAAGTAATTGGTGTCACTTAAAAAGATACAATGGGACGCATTGTAGTGTAAATTTGAGATTTTGAGGCCATAGAGTGTTATGGGACTTTGTCCCACATCGGTTGTATGGGCAACTAATGTGGGCTTTATAAAGTAAATGGGATTTTTCACCTACTAGGCTAGTCTTTTGGATGAGTTTCTCTTGTTTTCATATAAACAATGGTGACATACGAAGTGGTTGCGTTAAGCCAACCGTGACCAAAGTCTTCATGACCAACAAGGATTCAACTCGGAAGAGGTTGGCCTGGGTTAAGTCGGTCATGACCAACAAGGATGTTGGAACTTATGGGGGTTCGAATGCAATGGAATAGATTTGAAGCCATTACAAGGTTATGGGATTTTGTCCACACATCGGTTGTATGGGAAACTAATGTGGGGTTTATAGAGTAAATGGACTCTCTCACCTACTACGCTACTCTTTTGGATGAGTTCACTTATTTATTCTATAATACCACACATACCAAATACGCTACTCTTTTGGCTTATTGCTACAGGGATTTTCTAGCAATAGCAGCAAAAACATGAATACAAAGTATTTATGTTTTATTAGTTTGTGTGTGTTCTATACAGTGCATCATATTGTTCTTCAATATATTGACCACTTCATGGCTCTTCTTGAGTGAGTCTGCTCAATGAAGCAAATAATTAAACATAGTATTTATGTTTTATTAGTTTGTGTGTTCTATACAGTGCATCATATTGTTCTTCAATATAAAAGCAATCCAGCCCAAGCAGGCGGTTAAAGTTGTAATCATTATAAAAATTCAGACTTAGCATCAATATGGTTTTCTTAGCAAACAACAATCAACCTTTAGTTTTGACACCTCTGATGAACCAGTCAAAAAATTTTACCAAGCTTATGGAGCTTGCATAGCATATAATAACGACTAACGAGTGTAATCAGTTTCAGTTGTCATCTTAGTAAAGACTGGACATTGTATATTTCAATTAATTCCAAATCCTTGTCGATTCAATAGATAGAGTTGAACTGCCAAATTTCCCCAATTCTTATAGATCAGCTAATATATGTCATTGCGGACAGGAGAAGACTTGTGTTATGATGTTAATGTTACAGCTTTTCCACCCATGTTATGTAAGATTTGCTTTAACCAAATAACCTAAAAGCTAATTCAATTTCTATGTCAGAATTCAAGTTCCTTTGCTTAAAAGCATCACTCTTATTTAGAAAAACCTTCTACTTAGCTTTAATATTAGCACTATATTCTGGTATGGAAATGTTCTACTTAGTTGCAATGTTTCTGGATTTGGCAAAATTTTTAAAACCCAATGACAATGACGCCCCTATTCTTATAATTAATGCACGTTGTGCAATGTGGGTACCATTATATTCAATAATACTAAGGGAATGTAGGCGCATTCGGCCTAAAGCCCTAACTTCCACTTTGCTTATTTTGTGTGTCAGAGTGATACTGCACGCATCATATAATGAAAAAAGTAAATGATAAGGCTTCCGTAAATACTAATAAGAGAAAAGTTCGCAGACCTCTTCCTCATAAAGTGACTCAAAGTTCTCGGACAACCTTTCCGCCAGCTGAACTAGCTCTAGCTGTTCTGCGTGTGCGACACGAATATTATTCCACAACTGCCAACATGATCAAAACATTGTTAGCCAAAAGGCCCAAAACCACCTTTACAGAAAGAGGAAAGCAGCTTTATATAGTACAATATAACACAATGCAACCATAATAATCTATAGAAGTATACCAAAGAATTTTCCAGCCAACAATTAAAGAGCAGAGAAAACATCTTATCCCATGACAGTTCACAAGACTTTTACACATCAACATCACCAATAGAAAAGAATAAATGAAGGAAGACCCTAACCCACAAACGCATAAAAATATAGAGAGGAAGGAGCAAGATGCACAAAATAGGAGAGCAATAACAATGTCAACAATTTCCAACATGCAATGAAGTACATGTATCAAACAAATCAACGCTCCACCAAAATATTAACACTACTCAGCCCAATCAAATACTAGTCTACAACAACGAAAATCAATTCATTTGATCATCTACATGTATTCTTCAGCTCCATCCATTATTATGTATTGTCATATGGTCCTACAAATCTCATTATTATGTCATTCTTTACTCTTATTATGCAAGTGATATTCGGTCCACTACTTCCTCTCCTAAGTTCATCAAAATTTAAACCTTTCAACTTTTTAACAGTTGCATCTTCCATTGCACATTAAGGAAACAAAGTAAATGCCTTTCTCTCAATTTATCTCCATAACTACGACTCAAGGTCGTCTTCATACGTCCTTATTTCAAGTTCTACAATACTACTTGTGAAATAAGATGCGACGGTGTCAGATATTTGTGCATCCTCTCAAGTTATATTCTACCACCCCCTCCCATAGCTTCATGGTATGGCTCATAAGCTTGAGTAACTATACATCCACCTAGTATGACCTAAAAGCTTAAGACTTAAGCATCATATGTCATCCTAATCATGAACTAATCCATATGGGTAGCATTCTCTCCAATATTTATCATCACCACAATGGATTTTAGGCTATCTATATCACATGTTAAGTACTCACAAAATATATATTTGAGCGAGATCCAAGATAGACTATCCATCCTTAGTACTCGTTCTATATCTAAAACATCCATGAACAAAACATCATCCCATCTAACCCAAAAGTTTTCTATTGAGTACTATCTTTGCTCTCACATGAGGGAAATAAGGAGTTTTGCAATCAATATTTCTTTTCCATACACAAGTTTCAACCTCAAAATTCTACCATATAATCTACAAACCTCTACCACATAATTGGCTAACCACTGATCTATCATGAACTCCAGTTTTCTTCCTATCAAACAGTTGGTATATTTTATTAATTTGGTTTGACTATCACAACTTTTTACTATCCCATTATTTCTCATGGGTACAAAAGATGTTAAATTTTTGTTTTTCCATAACATCTACCAACTTTAAGTACCACTCTGAATAACGATGTGATGATTGTCACTAACTTACCACAAACCCCTCCTATACAAGAGTTTGAGATCTGTAAAGGTGAGTAGAATGAGTCAAAAAACAACTCCAAAGGGGATATCACAAACGACGGGACTTATGACAAAAAAGAATCCCTCAAGTTGTCACGAGGCCATTCATGAATTTAGAGGCCAAAACTAGACTCCAACAATACAAAAGCCCCAAAGAAGAGTCAAACCTTAAGAGGAACATACACCCTCAAAAACTCATTAAGATCTTACTAGCCAAGTGCATAATCGAAGTGCCAACTGCCAACCAAAAGTTTACCATACTTCAGCAACAACCTCTCCACGTCCTTCTTTACAAAGCTAAATATATATTTCACAGCACATGCCTAGGCTAAGCTCACTTAAGCCGCAAAAGAGACAAAAATTGCTAAGAAAAAATTTTAAATGATGTTGCAAGACGTTAGCTTCAACATGTCATAATGAAAATTTAGTAAATTGGGACAACCAAACCTGCAATTTCCAATCTACCTTCAGTAGAATGTGATTCTTTGGCAAAATCACATAGTTTAACATTGTAATAAGGTATTATCAATGAGATAAGCAGAAAAAATTTTAAGCACCAAGGATGTAATTCGAACAATATTACATGAGATAACTGCAATGTCAAAACAAACTAGGAAGCCAAATACCTCTCGAACATCTTCTAGGAACGCTTCATGAGAACCACTATAGGCTCCAAATGCCAACCTCAAGTCAATTGTCCGAAAATCTAACGGGCGAGAGATCATTCCAGGGGATCCGAGCAGTCCGTCATCATCATTTTCAGAAGAATGGATCAAATTTCTTCCAACCAAATTACAAAATACTTTTTCTTCATCAGCAGAAGCAGCCTGGCGTAAAAGAATACGGCATTTCCTCATAACAGTGTCAGATATAGACACAACCGTCTTCTTTTTTCTTTCCTCTGGAGTTTTCTGATGTGAGCCTTCACTGAGAACATCTGCCAGCACTGACAGGACAGCTTTCTGCATCAATGTTACACAGGATAATATAAATGTACGTGAGAATGTAAAAAGTATTTGTGTCACTTAACAAAGCAAGTAACAGAAGACAAATTGTTTTTATCAAAACAAACAATTTAAATCTTAGGTGAATATAAGAATCCAACATCTATATCTGAGGAAAGACATGAATTAATAGTAGAAATTTAAGAGACATGCAACTGAATCAAATTTTTCTCGACCATATAAACCAAATTTACTTAACGTGTGAACCAAGTTAACCTGTGAATGACCCCACCAAGATCACAGTCACTCAAATCCGACTCAGAGTGGAATCGAACCTCCAATATAGAATTATTGATTGGTAGTAACTAGCATGGCTGTTGATTAACAAGGAAAAATTGGGCTATCCCAGAATTTTTTAGGGTCAAAAATATACTTCCTCCGAATCAGTTTAGATGTCCCATTTCCTTATTTGGCAAAACCATACCAATTGTCCCATTTCCTTTTTGTCTATCCTTTTTTTTACCTAAATACCCCCACTTTTACTACTCCCAATACCCAACTACCACTTTTACCCCACTTTTCCAATTCCCAATACCCCAACTACCACCTTTACAATTAATTTAATCAATTAAAATACCCAATTACCACCTTTTTCATGGACTCCACTCAACCCTTAAAATCCGTGAAATCCCAAATGGGACATCTAAACTGATTCGGAGGGAGTATAATTTTATGTATGATTTTGATATTAAATTGAATCAAATTTAGATATAATTTTCGTTTCCAAGTAATATGAGTTATTAGTGTTTTTTATAAAGTTGTTAAAATATCAACAATAAAAACAAAAGGAATATTATCTTATTTATTATGCCATACGTTTTTAGGTGTCCTTTTCATCTTTCGATCTAAAGTTCAAAAATGAATGGAACGGCTTATTAGTAAGGCAACAAAGTAAAAACATTTCTCCTCCAAACAAATTTAGGATGGCATAATAAAAATTCAATGGATGCACCATATATTCAGCTATCTTCCTATCCTTAGTCAAATGTAACGAATACAATATTTTATGATAAATTGATAACTAAAAAACTTGACGAAAATAAATGAAATCCATTCAGTTAAACTATAGCAAGCCCGTATATACCTACAGCTTACAAATAAAACAAAATTCTACTTTACCTACCCTCACTTAGGTGTGTTTGATGTTTTTGCGGTCAATTCAGATGATTTTGTCAGACACGAACACCGAATGGTGCGTCAAACACAAACTCATGGGTAAAACAATCACTGATTTCTGTCTACTCATTAAACAATCGACAACTTTTTGGAACTTATAGTTAATCAAAAAAATTCCTACATCTACAAGTACTGAGATAATTTTGTGGCCGTAGATAGGCAAATCGCAAGAAAATATCATTGACAAACACAATTGCACAAAGATTGAGATCAAAGCACACAAAAGTCACTGATATTCATCTAATATAAAACTTATGGAACCAGAACTGCTCTATGCTCACTGAATTTAATAAAGATAAACAAAGATAACTTTTAAGTGTCAAATGTAATTTCACGCTCTTGATTTCTTTTAATCTACTCCTAGTTTGAGTTAATTCCTAGAACGGAAAAGTGAGAAAATTTAGTTGTCTCCATACTTGTACATAAAAAACACAGAACCTAGCAAACTAGGTCAAACAATAGTACGTGTCTAACTCATCAATACCTGAAATTTCAGGACATGGGAACTATGTCAAAGAATTGTAATTGGGTATGAGAACATAGATATTTACACATCAAATAAATTATAAATGTATTTTTATTTTCATTCCACTTACAAGAATCTGGAAATAGGTAATAAGTGTTTTTATCTAAATAAACATGACAATTTCTCTAGTTAAGCATGCTAAGCCCAAGGTAGCTAGTGTGGATCTAAACCCGTTCTCTTATGCAGCAGTACATAGCAAAAAAAAGAGAAGGGAACAAAAAAATACACGTAAAGAAAACAAATAAAGAAGAAAAGATAATGAACAAAGCCATACAATTGCCAATAGTCATGTGAAAGTGGCAAGGAAAAAAATAAATAAATACAAATAAATGAATAAATAAAACTTTTTGAGAGGAAAGAGAAAAGGCAACGAAAAAAGCAGACACCCACTTGGAGGAGACAGAAACTTGGGAAATAGCAAATTCTATGGGACTGTCAAAAAGTACAAGTGTAGCAAAACCCATAGGATGGAGGGATTATTTTTTCGCATCAACTACTTATCGAACAACCCATTATCAAAATGACTAAGGACTCTGTTAACATTATCACACAATCGAGTCTCAAAGCCTTTTTCTCCCGTTCCTTATTTTTCCTTCTTCACAATTGTATTCGGATCTTTCGGACTCCTCATATCCTTCCCCTTCCCCTTCAAATAAACCAACTCAAAAATAAGAGTTATATATTTAGGAGTGATAGCAAAAGAGAAGACTTTACGGTGTAAAAGGAATAATAAGTTTCCAACACAAAAACTTTAAGTTAAGGCATTATCCATGTACTAAACTACTTCCCTAAACTTTGAGAATGGACATTTGCACTTCACACATTTCTATTCACAAGCTACCAGATCAGCGGAAACAGTAAGCTGAAATATAAATGATTGAATTTAAATAACACAACAAGAAGAGGTACTACTATAATTCTCTCAATTTTTCACAAATACTTTCTAGAGGAAAATCATGAATTAAGTCCTAATGGTAAGGTTAAACGAATTGTTTAATTTGAATCAAACAAAATCAAACAAGTCTATTACAACTTAATAAATCAAAATCTAATTCTTAAAAATTAAAACCAATTGATTGAAAGAGAAAATTCATAATCCCACTTAACTGATTATAAGTGATTTCTATGTGAAACTCACTCCAAGGTGCCATACGTTTACCCTAAAGTCTAACATCTTTAATAATAACTTTCTATGACTTTTCCATCTACTAATATAATGGGGGTGTTTGGCAAATTAGCTTATTGAGCAATTTTAGCTTATTTTAATATAAATAGAGGGTTGGGTGGTCAAACTAGCTTATGCTAGTGTTTGGTGAATTAGCTGGTTGAAACAACTTATTAATTCAAATAAGTTGTTTTAGAGCAAGTTGCTTATAGCAGCGAGTTCAAAATCAGCTGGTCAAACCAGTTAATAAAATAAGCTAGTCAGATCAGCCATTATAATCAGCTATAAGCTATCAGCTATCAGCTATCAGCCATTGGCCAAACACCCTCAATAAAAGAATCCTACATTAGTATATTGTATATACATTATAAAATTTTAACGTATGATAAATTCAAAATATCTATTAAGATGATCTAGTGTACATTCTATAAAATTTATAAACTCAAATTATTAAGTTTTAGACTTCAAAACTCAATCAAAACTTAATCAAATGTTTCAAAATGAAGGTATGAAAGTCAAAGATGGAATAGCTAAAAAAATTTAAATATAAGAAAAATGATTTAAAAGAAAAATAATATAACAGAAGAAGCAAGACAAAGACAATCATTCAAAAGAAAAATGATTTAAAATAGTGAAGAAGAAGAAGATATATTCGACTCATGATTTCAATGACTTGAATATTTGTATTTTTGCAGATTGAATTTGAATCGAGGGAATTTGATGATGGGAATAAAAAGAGAAGCACCATAGCGTAAAGAATGACACAAGCAGTTACTAAGTTATAAGGAGGAAGGATATTGTTGAGAGAGTTGAATAAGTAGAAGTTGTTGAAGAAACCACATTCAAAGTTTCAACTCAATAATTTATGTAGATAGTTCTTTTTCTATTTAGGAAAACCCTACTTAAATCAGTTTTTTGTTCAAAATTTAATGTACTAATTAATTTTGTTTTGAAATATTAAATATACTCACCCTTAAAAAAGCTCTCCTCAAACTTAAATTTAAAAATTGGAAACATGATAAAATACGTAAAATGGTTTGTTAGTATCACCCGAACAGAAACATACACAAGAAGAGCAAGATAACAAAAATAATAATACGTTGAAATTATAATGATGGAATTTTAACATACAAGAGAGGTACATGAATCAACAACTGTTAAGCATTCTAAGACCTCCCAGCCATCAATCCTACAAAAACCTGACCCCCAAACCCCAAACAGACACACAAAAGAGCAAGATAACAAATAAAACATCACTAACATAATGTAATAGTGACGATCAAATTGAATAAAAAGGAATCACACACAGGACAATATACCATATGTTATCATTTTCTATCTCAATCATATGATAATAGAATATTCTACCTTAGTTGGTCCTGATGCATTTCCCTTGTAAACTGCCTTGCTGATTGAGTGTTCCAGGGTCTTTCTTGCCCAATCTGGTGGATCCTTGTTCAAAGCATCATACACACACTTTCGGATTCTTGTTCCGACATTTGTAGGTAATTTCCTCACAGGTTCAAGGGCTTGAGCCCACTCTGGAATACTTCCATCACCACTGCCGATCTTTCCAGAAGTACCAACAGGTTCAGGATCCTCCTCCTCTATGGTCAGATGATCAGTATCACTGCTAACACATCCAAAAATGCGTTTTTTGGCTTCTGCAAGCAACTGAAAACCAACTATGTTAAATCTTTCTGTACCTCTATTTCTAAAACCATGTTAAATTCAATATTAAATGAAATGAAAATATATGACAAAAAATTAAGAATTAAAGATGTAAAAAAGATCAACGAGTACGCAAACGTGAAAATTAAACAAGATATAAGAAGGATGAAAAGCCAGATACAGGGTTCCTCTTATACCAAGACTAGTACTCCAAAGTCAGAATACACCCAGAATAAATTTCCTTACTCCGGGTTTTTAGCTTGCAACATTAATAAAGGTATTTTACTGTTTATTCATGTGGTCCACACCAAATAATCATTTGCAACATGAAGAAACATAGAGAATGGGTTATAAGGACCAGTTTCGCTGTAATCATGTTGCCATATTAAATAACAAGGCCGGGACCAGCTCTGATAATAGGTACAAAAAACTTGCCTAAAAAATTAAGTACTTGCAAATATTTAACAACAGCCTACAAGGGGAAGTGTTGCAACTTGCAAGTAGAAAAAGACAAAGATAGTACTACTTAGAAGCTAATCAACTTGCAGAATATGTTACCAAGACAAACATACTTGTGTCTTGTTAAGAACACATATACATCAAACAAACTTAATTTCGATAGAAATTCAGTAGTACAATTTTATTTATCCTGAACATAAAACAGGAACCAGATCCCCAACCTCGCCATTTGAATCATGCAAATAACACATCTCTCTGAGAGCACTGAAGCATAAGCATCTAACCTCTAGGGGGGATTTTTGTTTTGGCAATAAATAATTTCTTTGGAAATAGAGAAAAATACAAAAGATTATTTGTTTTCTTCAGTTTAGCTTTAAGGAGAACCTACTGGAAATAGAGATGTTGAGAAAGGAAGAGCGGAAGAAAACTAAGTTCCATCCAACTTTAGAGAAAAATGTTTGCAAAGGAACGAAAAACAATTTTCCACTGAGCTTTTCATTTAAGTCCCTTGTCAAGGAAGGAAAATGAGGAAAACAATTACACGAGAACATTTTCCCCCTTCCAAACACCCTTAAATTGTTCGATCCTTAACATACACTCATTTGCAGCCATGAGCTCATCAATCAAAAAAAATACTTTGAATAAATTTAGAGAAGCCAATACTATGGCATGTACCACAGAAACTTAGAGTAACTTTAGGGATAGCTTTACACAACTGCATATACCAAAAAAGCTATCAAGGATACATAAACTTTTAACCTTAGAAACTATGTTCATCAATACCAAGATATGAAAAGATATTTAACAAATCAAAGAAACACATCTAAGCAATTGCAACCAACACATTGTTAAAGGAGGGTCACTTAAGTTGGCTCAGTCAATGTAAAGAAGATAGAAAATGCACCTATTACAAGAGGAAAGCTATATCTTTAAGGACCTTAAAAGTAGAGGAAAAAATAGGTCGAATATAACATTAATAATAAAGTGATAAAGCCCATCAAAAATTGAGATATGCAGTGCATATGTCAACAGATACGGAACGAAGGAGAAGAATATTGGTGGATGATCATTGATATTTATTTTTTTACTTATAAATAAATATAAAATAAGGCTGAATAAAGTATAATTTTTGCAATCGACAAACCCGCATAATAATTTATTTTGTTTCATATCAAGCTTTGTCATTGTTGTGTTTTAAAACAATTTGGTGCTTTCAATTTACATCGATATTCCTTTAGTATAGCCATTTCTTTTTAAAGATCCATTTTATCCAAGTAAAAACATGAATACATTACAGCCTCAATAATTTTTGCCATTTTTACTCCCTAGAAAAAAACTTCTCAAAGGTAGCACAAATTTATTTATATGTTCATGTATAACACAATGCTTTGCAATCTCATTAATAATTTTACCATCAATATTAGACGTATTTGAACGCGAGTGAAAAACAAAATAGGTAATAGATTCGTTTAATTAAGCTAGCATTATTCCATGGTAACAAGCAAGGAAACTTCCAACATTAAAACAAATGAAAAAATCAAATATTACCCAATTTCCACAATAACTAAAAACAGAAACAGAGGAAAAAATTTGAAGGAAAATAAAAACAAAAGGAAAAGTCCACAAGAATGAAAGGGAAGACAAAATAAGAGAGTACAAGAAGTGAAATATTGCTGGACATATTAAGTTTTTACCCTAAGAGAACATAACATCAAGAAGTGACAAGAGAAGAAAGGATCAAAGAGAGTGAAAAAGCAAACACGAGCATTTGTTGGCAAGCAAAATCCCTTACTAATTAACAGTTTAAGGTTCTATCTTAGGATTGATAATCTTGTTTTACTTCACCACATTTATCTTAGCAGTCGATCATACCCATCAAGCTCAAAACCACTCAATAGGGCATTTCAAATTAGGCTTTTAATTAAAGAAATCAAAATGCATTTTATGACACCTTTTGCTGAAATACAGTGTTTCAGAAACCACGTTGTAAAAATTTATTTTTCATTCACAATGCAACCCAGATCTACGTATCTCTCATGTGTCTCGAACTGTCAAGGTGCAACCCCTCGCACTTTACATGATGCGGACTGAAAATTACATCCACATATATCACAGCGCCCAGATTTGAGTGCCTCTATATGCGCCTTGAAGCACCAGAGGGGCACTTCCAGAATAGAGCTTCAAAGCTATTAATATTGAGAATCAAGACAATTATCAAAAAGTGACGTAAGGTGGTCCATCATCGAAAATCAACACACATCTAAAACTAGTGAGTACATATTGCTTTAACCTACTACCTCTGTCTACCATAGTGCCAAATGTCGGCCACAACACCGCATCGTGACCACATTGTAATGCTTTAAAGATTACAGCGACCAAAAGGCCGCTACAATCTCCAAAACCTATTCACTGACCACAAAAGTGGTTTTGAGGCAGTTAAAGCAACCACGACAGAACAAATGCATCTAAAATTTTGTACGATGCTTATAGGCCCAAACCCACAATTACAAATATTCAAGAAAAAGTAATGTGAGATAAGTATTATGGGAAATGAAAAGTGATACAGGCATATCTGCAAAATCTTACCAGAGCATCAGCTTCAATTCCTGCCACCCCAACAAGTGAACCACAAAGGACGCCTCCGTCACCCTGTAAACAACGCAAGACTTTTCCACATTCACGCATAACAGTGTCTGCAGAATCAAGATTCCCATCCATTGACAGCACAGACAATATATATCTCCGAGCCAATTCCGGCCAAGTCAATTCATTGATAGGCAGCAGATTAAGTTTTGGCCTGATAGCAAGAATCGAGCTGTCTACATCTCTCCTCCTACCTCGTCTCGACTTAGACTCTGCATCTATGCTTGGGTCCACCATTGCCGCAACTTTAATCTGCAGCTCACTCACGAGCACATCAAGTAATGAGATGTGAGCTCTCCTCAATGATATGCCTGTGCACTTCTTGTAAGTAGACAATGCTTGATTGGCATCAGCATCCTCCCTTAAGGAAGCAGATTGCATCTCTACAAAACCATTCTCTCCAGGATGAGCTACTTCACTACTCGATGCTGAAGTATGCTCATTCAAGATGCTTGATCCATCAGCAGAAACGATTTGACCACCTGGAGAGTCCCTTTCACGAGATACAGGCATCGACAAGCTCTCAAACCAAGGGCTAATGAGTTCTTCCTCAAGCTCATCGAATTTTAAAGACTCCAGACCCAGAATTTCATGAAAACGGCGCAGAAACTCCCATACCTACATGAAGCAAAAATTGATAAACTCAGAAAAATCAATAGCTTAAATCGGAACAAAATGAAACAGAACACTTAATAATTACACAAAATTTCTTTGAAAAAGAAGATGGCAAACCTGAAGAACATCTCCAACAAGATGAGGTTGAAGCTTAGCGCCCAAATCTGTACCAGCAGGGCGATTATGAATGCTGCTAGCAGGCTCTTCAGTTGTCCTGTAATCTTTGTACAAACCATAAAATAATGAATCGTGCTTACATTGCTCTATATTCTTTCCGTTGAAGAGCAACAGCCCATTGCGAACCAACGGCAGTCTCAAACAGTCATTTCTCCTTCCTAAAGATTCATAACGTTCACATCGATGGACATCAGGAGATTGTTCAATAAGTTCCTGGACAAATTCAGTATCCAACCCAAATCGATCCAAACTCAACCAACTCTTTAATGCTTCAAGAGTTGAATCAAGCTCTTCATCACTTTTCACAACCAATGGGACCTTCAATGAGCCCAATAAGCTGCAAAATTTATCCAATGAAGAAAATGGATTTCTGTTCTTGAAAGCCATGATATCATATAAGGATGACATGCCATCTTCCGCATGTTTACAGAAGAACTTTAGAGATCCCTTCTGCTTGTAGATTTGGCGGCAAGTATCAGCAAGTTTCTGGGATAATATGCTCCATAATAAAGATGACGAACGACCATCCACTGAAAATTCACCAATCTTCTCCCCTGTTGATAAATTATGAGCCACGACATCTTGGGACCTCTCTGAAGAAGAATGGATTTTAGATGATGAATGAATTACCTTCTGACCATCAACCTCAATTGGGCTACTTAAAAGCCATGACAAAGAATCATCTTCTGGTGGGAAGCAAGGATCTGAGAGAAGCATCTCTATAGTGCTTTCTTCTTCAAAAAAAATTGTTTTATCTCCAACTTCTTTAATTGGACCATTCAAAGAGGTACCACCCTGCCTCTGCAGAACTGTTGAACCATAAGGAATAGGGAGTGCAGAGCATGAAACCCTCCGGACCTTGAAAACTGGTCCTGTATCACCACCATCAAGCACATGGCAAAGAAAGAGGGATCCAGTAACCTTGTCATGCCAACATGACCTATAACCCACTGGCCAAATCTGACAGGAATCATGATAAGATATTCTTGCATCAACCTTTCCCAATGACAGAACAAAAAAATCTTCATACTGAAGAGGAAGCCCTTCCTAAAAAACACAACCATACATAAGACATGACAAGAAAGACAGACAATGAAACAATTGGATGCAGATAAATCATCAGTTAAAAAATAATCAAACAGAAAAAAGAATCACCTACTAACCCCATCGACACTAGAAAACTTACATGGAAGTGATGTAAGTCAGCAGCACCATTTTCTTCTGGTAGAGATGGCATAATTTCTATACTTTTATCAGGCTTACTCATAAAATGCTCTTTCTGGAAATTTGATAACAATCCATTATTATACCCACATGAAAAATTGCCCTTGTTCTCAAGGAAACCATTGCCAACCGGAATCTTCATTACCTTTCTTCTTTTAGGTAGATGCAACCCATTACCATGTAATGTAGAGTTATAGTCATTCCTTGTTTCAAGTTCCAAAGAATTTCCACTAGATGTCAAACCAAGATAACTAGCCACATCAGACATGGTTTCAAACATTTTCCCATCTGGTGCACAATAAACAGCATACGATTCACAACCATTCTTAGATTGTTTAAATTCAACACGCCAACCTTCATCTAATACACCATGTCTTTCAGAAACAAATTCTTTAAGAGACTGCAAAACTTCACTTGAATTCCATGATGGTAATCTAAAAGCTGTGCCACTACTCCTATGTCGACCTAACTGAGATCCATACTTTATGTCATCAACACCTCTAGCTGATGACAGTTTGCTATGTAAAATATCTTGAAAACCTAATTTCACTGTATGTGCTACAATTGCAGATGCCTTCTGAAAGCCAAACCCATTACCCGAATAGACAAAGTTTGGATATGAAAGCAGGCCACTTCCAAAAGTATTATTACTGAAACAAAAATTTCTGCAACAGAAAGGTTAAAATCAAATCAATTAGTATTTGAGTGTGGTGACAAACACTTCCTTAACATGTTCAACAACATAGCCATTTATGCACAAAATATAAATTAACAATTAACCAGGCTTATTTGGGAAACAAAATTGAAAAAACCAAAACAACAGCTTGGTTAGCAATGCTACTTAGTATTCACCATAATGTAGAAAAAATGCTAGCCTAGCATCACCCAAGTGAATGGTAGAACTTCCTAACACGAAATCTAATAGCGACATGCATCAAATCTTCACAAGAAAATGCAATAAAAGTTTAACTGCCCATCTTTAACCAAACATACACATAACCGCAAATTGCTAAATTAGTTGGAACTCACAAAGCAATCAATATGAACATAGTAGAACGAGGGAAGGTAGGCGGTAAAAGATATGTCATTCAGACTTTTCATTGTACCTCAAGTACACATTTTAGATCCTTGACACTCGAACATGGAAATTTTCATTGAAGAATGTGACACTTGCATATGAAGTATTGACTCATTGACTAAAACTTCCAGTTCCCATCCCTCAAGAGTCTCAAATTACCAAGACATGCCAAATGCCAACTACATCAATTAGTTGTTCAATTGTTTCAAAAATAGTGGATGTTCCAATAAAGAAATCAAATGGCCATGCCCTCTTCCATCAACTATAGCAAGAATCAAGAATCCAAGATACGCATGTTGTGCACCAGAACAATGTTTTACGAAGCAACTCAACTTATAATGAGTGAGAACAGCCCCCTTTGTTCAGCCAAAACACAGGTCATAATATATACATAAATTATACTTAATTTGTTTCCACCACTGAAATTATATATGCTTTCCTTCTTGTGGATTTGTGTAGATTGACTTGAGATGCCAAACAAAGTGATCATTGCATATATCTACTAGTTAGAAGGAATTTTTCACTTCTAATTAGGACCTTACTTTTAGGTCTTTTGAATTTGATTCAACCAACATTAAACAAATTTTTTTGAGTACTTCTATGTAGAGCTACCAAATAGATTGACCGTTAGGGTTAGATTAGAATCATCACACGTTCATAGGTTGGCCTCCCCTAAACCCACGCATTCACTCAAACCTATGTTACCTTGAACGCAATAAGTTCTGGAACATGGAACAGGAACATGAGCTACTTAAAAGTGACTCCAGAACGACAGGTGCAATTACTTTTTGACATTTTACTTTTAGAATTAAAATTATATAAGATGATAAAAAGGAAACAGTCAAAAAATAAAAGGATAAAATCAGATAGTTTGTGGAGCAATTTGAGTTTGCCCAGACTCCTTTGTTTATTCTTCTTTGACAAATATCCAAAAACTATCTCATTATTACAAGGTTGGCTATATATAAATGCTAAGCCCAACAAACAATTACTAAAATACAGATATTCTAACTAACAGTAAAATGTAAATAATGCCCTTGGACCCTTTGACCCAATTCATCACACCATCCTCTCAAATAATGTGAAGCATGTCAAATAAAGAAAAATAACCTATCTTCAAAAAAAAAGAAAAATAACCAACTTTTAAAAACAGAAAAAGTAAATGAAAAATGAAAAGATTTGGGCCAACCCATTTGAGGTGTTTCTGATTCTAAATTAAAACAACAAATTCTCAAATGAAATAAAAACAGTTGTCAAGTACAATTCTAAAATAACATGAAACTTTTTAAACTACTTTCACCTTTTCTAAATGAATTCTAGTTTGAGAATTGCGTATGCACAATACACTAAAGCTCTTTCTTCAATTTTTTCATGTCTTTCTAGAAACAATATTTAGCTTATTAAAACTTTAATATTCAAATCTTAAAAGAGGCCTTCTATGTATTCTTAGTGTCATAAAGACTATTCCCTCATTCAAGTAGCTGACGCTTTAAAGAAGCTTTCAATGGGGGAGTTTTTATCTTCAAATCGTCTATAGTCTTCAATCCTCAAATCTGATTCATCATGTAACATTTTAATCCTTTTATATTTATATTTCTACTTCCCATTCTCTTCTCATTATTTTAATGATATTTTTTTGAAGAGCAAACCTACAACATTTTGCAACATTTTCTTCTTATTGTTGACCTTTTTTCTCATTTAAGGTTGTCGAAAACCAATTCACTCCTATCGGTGATTCAATCGGAGAACGAACCCCGATTCGGGTCGGGCATCCGCCGGTAAAACCAGTGAAACATGCAACAATGCTTTGGCATGTCATTTCTCTCTCTTATCTTTGCATCGATGCGAGCAAATTAGGGATGATTCTCTTCTCCCTACTACATCCCTCTTATCCTCTCTCTTAAGTCTTAACATCTTTGTGCTCTGCTCACTTTGCAGAAAGGGCTCTTTTTTCTTTACTTTTTTTCCATTATATTGATGAATAAAGCATATATAATAAGGGACGTTGATGTTAACGAATCAAATCGCGACCCACAACGTTTTGAGTCGTGTGCGTTCCCCGATCCGGTCGAATATTCCCGATCGGATCAAACATCCGTTTCATGTTCCGGGTAACATAGCTTAAAACGATCATGATCTGATTAGACCCAACTCGATTATTATCTTGACCCATTTATCATTTTATCACATATATTAGGTAGCCCGTTTTGATTCAATAAGTTGGAACCATAGAAAAAAATACAAATGTCTACTTGCATTAACGATGCGGAACCTCACAATGTTAAAAATCTTCTTAAGAACATTGCAATATGAATTGTTTTCTTGAAATAATTGTTCGATATTCAAATGCTCTAAAACACCTATTTAAATTAAAGCTTATAACAAAAATTTTAGAACCTAATACAATCTTTTTAAAAACAACATAATAACTGCTAATATGTTAGGATAATAGCTTATATGGTTGTTACTCCATGATTCTAAATCATAGGTCATATGGCAGAGTTTTGGTATTTGGGAAGCTCAAAATCTGTTACAATCATGGACAAGTTTGAACCTTCAAATAATTATAGAGGTAATTACATTAAAATCTATAAGGTACTTCCTCCAATCTCAAAAGCTTGACATGCTAGCTTTCAAAACCGAGGAAGCAATGAGTAATAGGTAATCAAATTTAAAAATTAAAGAAAATTGAAATTATAATACTGGAAAAAATTTATAATAAGATAATGAAAAACTTTGAACTAAGTAATTTATTAAGATAAGAGTTCAAGTTGATTCTTATCCAATCCATTTAATTAACGAGTCACAAACCCATTTAATAAATATGGAAAAACATTGAACCAAACTTCTAGTTTCGAGTCAGGTTCAAATTAGCATGTCCGGTTACCTTTTAACAACTCTAATACATTCGTGTTGTAGCCTTGTAGATTACATACAAACACATAAAATGCTTGTTTGACACAACCTAATCAAAGGTGTTGTAGGCTTGTAGCCTTGAAAGGTGTCCAACTCTCTTTTTTCTCTTTCATTTCACCTTTTCGTAAAGAGTAAATTAACTTTGCTAGTCTACTAAGTTCTTCTCATTCATGAACTACTATTCTCTTTTTGCAGTATCTCTAATCACTTAACTCAACACTCAACCACATATTATTATTCAATTTGCTGCGGCCACTTTACTGGTTTAAATAGACCGTGACTACCTTTGCTTAATCGAAAGATTTGACAATACCGTGGTAACACAAAACATCATATAACTAACTTGTGCAATGCACAGCACAGAAAAATAGTTTGAATCCTTTTATTTTCTCATATACAAATTGTGCAAGAGGAGAGAGATTAATTTCTGCCCTCCCTCATCAGAACAATATAACTCCTCCATCCACAAAACTTATATCTATTCAACAAGTTTACTCGGACCTGTGCAGCCACACAAATTTAATCTAGGGCGCCAAATTCACCTAAATCCTACCCAAATAAACCCTAAATCATAGAACATCAAAATATACAACATTTCACTTCTCCAAACCCTCAATCCACTCAAACCAGACCACATTTCCTCAAATCAAACTACCATACAAGAACTTTTAACAGTAACATTGATAGCAACGTAGTAACCAAATCCCAGCAACTCATATTGACAAATTCATCATATCAAAATGACCATTCCATTAACCTAAAATTAAGTAAAAAAATATATTCTCTTTATCGCATTACTGCATGCATAAACCACATTTTGCTAAAAAGAAACATAAGCAAAAGAATTACCTAGACCCTGCAGCTGCAGCTGCAGCGGCTGCAGCTGCATCAGCCGTGACCAGAGCTTCTCCATCGCCATCGCTAGGCGGTGAAGCATTCATATCAATAAGTCTAACAGCTCGATCCTCCTTCCTCCCAAGCTGCCAACGGTTACTAGAAACCCCATCAGCAACACAAAATCTACAAAGCCAATCCTCCGGCTTAACCGTAGACGGCATAGGAAATCCAGTACAAGAAAAATGAAAACCACGTTCACATCCATCACAAACCAACCTATCAGAGTCAAACGCCGAAGAAGAACCACAAACGGCACAGGGCAAAACATCAACACCATTAGGGATCTCAGCCGGCGCACCTTCAGGAAGGTTAGGGTTATCATGAATGGAACGAACAAGAGAAGTCGGAGACAGAATGAAGGTAGAAGACGAAGACGAAGGTGAAGGTAGGGTTTCAGAAGGTGATGGTACTTGATTAAGATCGATGACGAGAAGAGAACGATTAAGATGAGAAGAGGTAGTAGATGAAGAAGAAGAAGGTTTGGCCGCCATGGTTATGGAGGTATCAAACTCAGTGAGTTTCATTCCGAGTTGGATTGGTGGTGGTAGTGGTGGTGATGGGGGGTTAGTCGCATTGTTTTTTGGTTTGGGGTAAGACGGTAAGACCAAAAAGTGAGTAGAAAGAGAAATAAAGGAGATTGAGAATTAAGATTTGGAAGGGAAGGGATTTTTATTTTTTAATAAAACTTTATTTTTATAAATAATTTTACTTTGCTGGTTAACACATCGGCACGTGATGACGTATCCAAGAGTTTCCAATTTAACTTCTTAATTAATTTTCAACTTGTATGTTGTATCTCATGTTCTTTGTTTGCCTTGCTCTTTACGCCTACCCAAACACAAAAGTGGATATTTCAAAAAAAAAAAAAAAAAAAAAAAAAACAAAAGTGGATATTTTAGTAGGATATGTAAATATTACTAGTTCAGCTAGTCTCTTGAGAGATATTTATGAGAGATGTATTTCAAATCCAGCTCAATAAAGATTAATGTTTACTTATTGTATTTTTAATGTTCAGTTATATTATTCTTAATACTTACTTACTATATTCTTAATGTCTACTTTCAATATCGTAAATGTCTACTTACATTATTTTTAATGCTTACGTACAATTAAAAATATATAATGGGTCGGCCTAATTAGAGATGGTCTCTTAAAGAGACCGTCTCTTACAAGAATTTGTGAAATAGGTTATGATGGAGTGATTATAGGTTGTAGGCTTTAGCGGATATTCAAAAGAGATATGAATGAGCAAGTTGAAGAAAATGAAAGAATATGGTCAAGCATCTGAGTTTGTGAGTGAGGTAAAGAAGGAAGGAGCATATCTCACGTATGATGAGGAGTTTAAGACTAAGATAAAGATTGGAGCTTATAATTGATCGTATTTTATAGTTTATACAAATTGGTATGATGGTGATAAAATTATAAGAATTTTAAGAAGATTTTTGGTGGCCTAACATGAAGCGTGAAGTAGTTGACAATGTGGCAAAGTGTTTGATGTGCCAAAAGATAAAGATCAACTATGAAACTTGGAGGGAAAATGCAAATGCTTGGAAATAAGGGTCAATTTCAATGGATATCGGGGTAGGATTGCTAAGGTCAAATTCAAATAAGAATGTTTTATCGGAGATAGTGGATCGATTGATCAAAACACGAGATTCGTAGCCATAAAGAATACTTGGACAACAACAAATGGTGGATTTCTATTTTCAAGAGGTAGTTATATTGCAATTATTGCATGGTGTGCCAAGTGCCCAATGAGACTGTTTCAAAAAAAGATTCGGGATTTTTCTCTAAATATTGAAAGATGTTACAGGAGGTTGTCGGCATGATCTATAGTTTAGTATTGCAATTCATCCAGCGATAGATGGCCAACTGAAAAAAAGAAAGAAAAAACTATTCAGCCTTTTGAGGATTTCATGTGTTATGAATTTTAGTGGGTCTTAGGAGGACCATTTGATGTATGCGGAGTTTTCTTACAATAATAGTTTTATCTTTAGTATAGGAATGACTCTCTATGAAGCATTGTATGGGTAGAAGTGTATTAGTCCTATAGGATGGAGTGGTGTAAATGAGTCGATGGAATTGGACCAAAAAATAATCAAAACCACGAAGGAGAAGATGAGTCAAGAACATATGAAGGCAGCGTAAAATCATAAAAACTCTAATGGGACAAAATAAGGAGACCATAGGAGTTCAAAGAGGTATAGATTTTGCTCAAAGTGTCACCAACAAGAAGGTGATGAGATTTGGTACGAATAGTAAATTAAGTCTACATTTTATTGATCGTTATGAGGTGTTAGAACGAATTAGGAAAGTATCATATATATAGATTAGCCTACCTATGAATCGCTAAAGTCCAAAATGTATTTCATGCATCTCAACTCTAAAAGTACGTCCATGACCCTAACCATGTCATTCAACCTAAAACCATTGAGTTTGGCGAAGCCCTCACCTTTAAAGAAAAACTAATTAAGATCTCTGATGCCAAATGAGATGTATTTGAAACAAGGAGATTAAGGTAGTATATTATGGACTAACCAACAATCTAAAGAAGTAACTTGGAAAACCAAAGTTGAGAATAGAAAGCATCATCCTGAGATTTTGAACATGTAGATATAAGTTTTGACTTTTAAGGTCAATACTTTTTTAAATGGAGGCGAGGTGAGGTCATTGAATCATCTTACTTACTTTCAATATTTTTAAATTTTTACTTTAAGTTCAAAGATGAACTTTTGTTTAAGGGGAGTATATGTATAGTTTTTTTTTTTTTTCAAAACAATTAATAACAAAATTATGAAATTTTAAATTAAAATAAAATAAAATAAATCATTACAACTGAATTACAATTTCTAATTAAATTAGAATGGAAAGAAATTATTTAATAAAACTCACTATATGTTTTACTTGATGTTTTCCCAACTTTTCACTTTTCTCTTATATATCTCTCTTTCTCACATATCTTCAAGTGTTATTCTTCAACCTCTATAATTCGATGATAATATTATGCTCTTCCCCTTGATACGATTATCAGTTTCCATCTTCTCCTTCAAACTATTTTTTCCATTTAACCATCTTCAACCAACATATATACAAAGCAAAAACTTAGCTCTAGGAATTTAATTATACATTTCATCACATCAGTTTTGATGTTTAAAAATCATTCTACTAGATTCAGTTTGCCAATTTGATAAAACCATCTCTTGAACTGAAAGTAACTGAAAATTCTAACCTTGAAATCATCAATTACACATCGCCATCGCCATAAGTTTCTGAACGAGCAAAGCTTTTTCCCTTTTCTTTTACTTTCGATTCTTCTCTTTGCTTTTTTCATAGTTCTTTAAAGAACCTTTCCCTAATTTCTTTTTTCTAACTCTTTACAATAGTTTACTTTAATCATATTGTTTTTCATATTTCTTTTAAACATAGTCATATTCTAACTATCATTCTTTTATGTAAACTATTAACTACCAAAGTGTGAATTGATAAATTTTTTTTAATCGATTTGTTTAGTAACTAATTTTTTATTTTAATCAATTCTTTTATTGAGGTTGAGGTATGTGAAGTTAGTGATCATGAAGTTTACGAAGAAGGTGATGATAGTGAGATCTAGACTATTTTTTCTCATATGAGGAGAATCTAAAGGAGAAGAATCACTTCAACTTATTTTAAGTCAAGACTTGTCAGTGGAGAGGATAAGGGCGGTGTCCAATCAAATCTACAAATCAGTGCGTACTCTTTAGATGATGTAGTTTCTGATTATGGAAATAGTGATGATGAAACTTAAATACTTGTTGTAGTTCATGATAAGATTGACTTTAGAAATTTTAAATGGTGTGTTAGAGATATTACTATATGTACTAATGACAAAGAAAAATTGAAAAAGACTTGGAGTAAGATGTGTTGAAGGGTGTCCATTCAAGAATTTTGCTACTTGGTATAGGAGAACAACTTCTTATGTTGTAAAGACATTTGACGGTCAACATACATGTCAAAGGAATATGGATTTCAATAGGCAATTTAAGGCAACATAGTGTGCTAAAGAGTTACTTGAATTGTTCAAAAGCAGACCCTACATTTCATCTTCAAAAAATTATAGAAACTGTGAGGAAGAATTATAGGCTAATTATTGTCAGGGGCTTTGCATATAAGATTAAATATGCCGCATATAAAAAGTTATATAGTTCAATGGAGTAACATTATTCCAAACTCATGAGTTACATTGAAGCTTTGAACTATAGCAGCCCAAATACCCATTTTTTAGTTGTCATTGATGAGAAGACAAAGCCACCTACATTCCAACTAATATTTGTTTGTTTTGAAGGTGTAAAGGAAGGTTGGGTTAATGGATGCAACAGGGCTTTTCTGCATTGATGGTTGTTTCATCAAAACATTCTTAGGTGGGATGTTGCTTAGTGTAGTTGGATCCAACTACTTCATTGTATTAAATTATACGTAAATGTAATGCTACTAAAATACTATTATAATGTTTGCCTTGTTTCCATTTAAATACACAGAGCACAAACAGTGAGCTTGAGAAAGAAAAAAAATATTGTAAGTGGTCCCTAAGACATAACTCTTTTAGTAGGTGAGAGTGAAAGTGATGACAATGAGAATGAATCATAGTATTTTAGTGGGGAGACTGAAGCTAGTGAGGAGGTTTTTACGTTGATAGTGATGAGGCAAATTGTAATATCCAGATATTTTAAAAAATAAAATAAAAGTAAAATAAAATAAAAATAACTAAATAAATACATAAATAATACTATAAAATTCAAAAATTTAACTAAAAGCATATAGTGGATCCATACCACCTTTGGCTGATGATAAGTATTGGCCTAAAATGAATAGCACCCTCCTCCCCCTCCAATTAAACTTGACCCATGTAGACCAAGAAAGAACATGAGGAAATCTGCCCACGAGGATCCTTAAAACCCTAGGAAGTTTACTAGACACGGACTATAAATGTCATATAGGGTATGTGGTTTATCGGGACATAATAAAAGGAAATGTCTTGATAAGGACACAATTAGGAAACCCTCACCCCCACCAAAGACAGGAAGGGGTAGACCTAAAAAGGTTGGTGCAACTCCTTCAACACAATCCACAATCACTCATGAAATCTCAGCTCAGCCCACTCGATTAGGATGGGGATATAAAAGTTTAAAGGGAGGTAAAGGCAGTGGAGGAAGAGGTGGCATAGATGTGATGAACAAAGTAATTATTTTTTCTTTTATCTAAATAGCAAATACATTTAATCATGTTATTACTTAAGTTTATTTAACTTCATTTATGCAGGTTAGCATGACAACGTTAGTGTCTTCACAACCATCTCAAGATTTGGTCATTTATTCAATGCAAGCATCAACCTCAAGTGTACCAAAGAATGTGTAGTAACTTGAGTTAAAAATCATGTTAGGCAATGTAATTACTTTTGCTATTTATTGACAAATAACTAAGGCATTTTGTAATTGGCAAACTTATCTAATCATTTTGTAATTGGCAAACTAGTTAATTAAGGCATGTAGCCTTAATCCTTCTTGGATGATACTCCCTCCGAATCATTTTAGATGTCTCATTTTCTTGTTTGTCAAAATCATATCAATTGTCTCATTTTTTTTTTGTCTATATATTTTTTTTACCTAAATACCCCCACTTTTTCAATTCCCGATACCCAACTACCACCTTTACAATTAATTTAATCAATTAAAATACCCAACTATCACCTTTTTAATGGACCTCACACCACTCTTAATAACCGTGAAAACCCAAATGGGACATCTAAAATAATTCGGAGGGAGTATTTTGTAAGCCACAATTGATATTTTGTAAAGACAATTACTATTTAGGCAATGTTGATATTTTGTAGCCTTAATCATTTAGCTTCTTGAAGGGTCCATTGGCCACAAACGGAAATCAAAGGTCAAATAATTTAAAAAAAAATTCAAAAGGTGGGATTATTAATGAGAATAGGTTTGATTATTATAAAGGAGGAAAAATATGAGAGGTAACCTGATAGAGCAGATCCTTTTCTAAAGTGTAAACCGAAAACAAATATTAGATTATTAAAAAAATAGGTTGGATTATTTACAGTAATTTTCCCTTTAAAAAATAAGCACATAAAAACTTTAAAAAAGTAACATATAGAACAATACTTACTAAAACTTTGGGACTTCGAATAGTTGAATATCGATAAACCAAAAAAACTGAATAATTAGAGTTCCTTCTACTCCTTTATAATGGTTGCACAAACGTATGTTTCTTCCTAGGTTTTCTTTCTTTTCTTTTTTAGATGTAGTTAGAATGGTAGGAAAATGATGATTAAGGTTTTCTTAGGTTTTATTATGGGGGTTACAATAATTAAGGTAACATTTACTCATCCTAATTAAGGTAATATTATCTCTCATAAATTCCCCCATAATCAGCTATGTTTAAAATTAATATATATTTTTATTTTCTTTTATCAATATATATATTATTATATTATACGCCGCTGATACACGCGCTTATCACGTGGTTTATACCCCGATATTAATTGATTTTAATCCATTTTTGTGCGTATCTTACTCAACTTAGGCCTACTATGATCACATTTTATGATTTACGCTTGTGGTGTAGTGGTTTGATTGGTTTTCAGGAGTTTTTAGCCGCTCTCGAGGAAGCTTTGACATGATCGAGCACTTAATGAACCTCGAGAATCAAAACTCGAGCCTTCGGATTAAAAACGACAAATCTTAGCAAAAATTAAGGAAGGAGTCTAGCATCTCGTAGCTGTGCAGAAATGAATGGGCCAAACACTTAGAAAGATTTCAGAAGAAAAATTGCACCTGACTGAACCGATCTGTGATACCTCAGATTTAGCTTGAAAAGAGATTGATAGACTACTCATATCAACAATGCATCTTCTTTTCTAGGGAGCCCATTTGCTAAGAACTCCACAGTTAAGCGTGCTTGGTGGGGACTGGGGAGAAATCTTAGGATGGGTGACCTCCTGGGAAGTTTTCCTAGGTGCGCACGGGTGAGGCCAAAGTGCGTTGGAAAGACTTCTGTTGGTCTGTGGGGCTAGTCTACAGTCTCTATGAGTAGTCACCGGTGGTCCGTTGGGCCGGGATGTTACAAATTCTGTGTGCCAGTGTGTGATTTATATTTGTATGCTCCAGGAGACGACTACGTCGAGGAGCCGTTCTAGTTGATTGCGATGAATTGATCTTGGCTATGTTAGACTCTTATGAAGACTTTTATGATTGCTTTATGATTTAGATAGATGTTTGGATTGGAAATTAACTGATTTAGTTATGATTTAGAACTAAAGACTCTTTTGCGCAAGTTTTGGAATTGAGATTTGAATTTTTGGGTAAGTAAACCCCGTGATGACTTGACTTGCTCAGTCAACGGTAAGTCAGATTGTTACAAATGGTATCAGAGCAACCCTGCGACCGTGGCTGATTGTGTGTTCAGTGCACCTAGCGGGGGAAAAGATCTTGAAATGACGGTCCAACGAGGACGTTGTATTCCTAAGTGGGGGTGAGTGTGATACCTCAGATTTAGCTTGAAAAGAGATTGATAGACTACTCATATCAACAAGTTGCATCTTCTTTTCTAGGGAGCCCATTTGCTAAGAACTCCACAGTTAAGCGTGCTTGGTGGGGAGAAATCTATGGATGGGTAACCTCCTGGGAAGTTTTCCTAGGTGCGCACGAGTGAGGCCAAAGTGCGCTGGAAAGACTTGTGTTGGTATGTGGGGCTAGTCTACATTCTCCATGAGTAGTCACCGGCGGTTCGAGGGGTCGGGGTGTTACACGATCAACCGGTCGACCGGTACCAGCCGAGTCAACTGGTTCACATATGACAGCTACTATTCAATTTTAGTCTATGAAACTTTTTGCCTCAAGCTTCCTCCAATCCTCCTCCTTGCGCGCTTCAACCTTCCTAGTCCTGTGCACCTGTAACACCCCGGCCCAACGGACCACCGGTGAGTACTCATGGAGACTGTAGACTAGCCTCACAAACCAACACAAGTCTTTCCAGAGTGTGATACCCCAGATTTAGATTGAAAAGAGATTGATAAACTACTCATATCAGCAAGATGCATCTTCTTTTATAGGATCCCATTTGCTAAGAACTCCACAGTTAAGTGTGCTTGGTGGGGAGCAATCTTAGGATGGGTGACCACCTGGGAAATTTCCTGGATGCGCACGAGTGAGGCCAAAGTGCGCTGGAAAGACTTGGTATCACGATCAATATTTTATATTTTTAGTTTGTAAACAAATCAAAAATTAAAACATGGCTATTAATTAATATTGTTTACAACTTGCAAGTTGTCTATTAAATAGATAAATTTTGAAGTTATCACGATTACGATGCAGAAAATGTGTATTGTTAACTTATTTTTGTTCCTAATTATACAAACATGATTTGATTTTAAAAAATGGGATGATATTTTTGAATTTGCAAATATGTACCTATTTTTACGTGTAATTGATTCTTTTTTTTTGCTTGAGCAATGCTTATTCCGTGCGCCCTTTTTTTTTCTCTTTTTATATGAATTGAGGAGTAAGGGTTAATGCCCATTTGGGTTGCAAGTTTGTCTCATAGTAAGAACGTATTATACAAGATGAACTCTAATTAATATTGATATAATAATTATTTTCGTTTCAAAAAGGATAATTATTCGAATTTTTTTAAAATTATAAAGATCTAGCTAATGAATGCTCTGAAACAATTGTTTGTATGGATAAGATTAGTTTCATGCAGTAAACTAAATATATTTTAAACTTTTAATTATATAAACATCAAGTATATTCCCTATGTAAAATTTGGACTTTATCACTAAATTACACATTAAAATATTTCACTTTAATGTAATATACAAATTCTTGTGAGAGGCAGTCTCTTTAGAGACCATTCCTAATTGGATAAGCCAATTATCATCTTTTTTGTTTAATTAAACTTTAACGAGCTGTGCCTGACAGACATAATAAACATCTTTTAGGAGACCCGATCATTGTAGTTTTTATCTTTTATTTTGTTTCATAATAATAATTTAATACTCTTATTCACATCGATTGTTAATGTTGTCAACCAAGATAAACTTTGGTTAGCTTTTCTAATTTAAAATTAGGAAATTCCACGTGATAACCTTGTGTTTTAGGTTTTCAACATGGTAACCAAAACTTCTAAAAATCCATGCAGTAACCATGAGGTTTACCAAGTTATTCCACCGTAACCTTTTTGCATATAAAATGTTAGCAAACGTTAATTTCAAAGCTTTAACGCTGCTGTATGCATATTTATGGGATTTGCCAATTCAAATGCCATCACTTCCATCATATCCCTTCAAAACATAAATCCTAACTTTATCACCTTTCATACAAATCGTATTTTTTCCCATATCCAAAGATGATTATGCTAAAAATTTATATCTTGGGGCAAAAGATTAAAACTAATGATATTTAAAATAGCGAACAACAACCTAAAATCTCCCAAATTAATGTAGCAAACTTTGAACGAGATTGAGATTTGTTGAACTTTGGTCAAAGTTCAAAGTGTCAAGCAATGAGCAATTGAGCATAGTCTTGGTAACAAAAATTAAGAATTGAAGATCACACAGCGTTAATGCAACAATTATGTTGGCGTCCATCCTCAGCTAATTTACTCCGGTGCAATTTCTTCAGGTACCAATCATTCTTCTCCCAATCTATCTGTTGCTTTCTACAATTAGTATTTATATAGTTAATTAATTATTATTTTCAGTCATACTAATCCCTAATTAATCGAATAGATGGTCAATTTTGGGCAAAAGCATATTATAGAATGAAATTTAGTTGAATTGGTCGAAAATCGAATGGGTAAAAGTGGGTGAATTTAAGTGGGTCTTACGCGTAATTGGGTATCTTGATACATTACAATGAATGGCTTTTGGAATTATGGATCTGCCATTTCTGTCACTGTTCTTCAGCTGACTGATTATGATGTATGATTGTAACAGCACAAAATGAAGCGTTATGTTTACATCAACGATGATAAATCCATGCATGAACTCTTCTGTGACAACCGCATATCGAATCGGAAATACACTTTGTTGAACTTTCTTCCTAAGAATTTATGGGAACAGTTCAGGTGATGTTCTGTTTTTATTAGTTTTTTTTCCAATTCCAAGTTTTTTCATCTCTAGTCGCAACCTCCTTTTGATAAGGGTATGGTATGTCGACTTCCTACCCTCCTGGACCTTGATCATAGTTTCTATAAGTAGGCTATACCGTTATGATGACGACGACGAAGCTCTTTATCTTATTACTCCTATAAAGTAATTTTCAATTTTTCCTTAATTGTGGAATCATGAATGTAATTATTTATGTGCTAATGTCCTTTTCTTAGTTTTTTATTAGATATTACATTGTTGGATTCTTTCTCCAAGGTAATTTTGCTAGAAGAATAGCTAACTATGAATCTTGAAACTGATTGCTTGAAATTAAGACTCTATATAGAGTGTGTGTTAAAAGAAGATACCTACGGTGTTTTGGATGGAGACTTGGCATGTGTGTAAAATGTGTTAAAAGAAGTGCTATTGCTCTATATGGTGTTTTGGATGGAGACTTGGCATGTGTTGGATTTAAATCCAACAACAAGCAATGGCAAAGAATAAAAGAATACCTATGCTACATTGGTCTAGTTATAGAGCACTCTCTAAAATAAAAAATTTTGAAAACCCAAGTCCTTCAAGCAGTGCTATTGCTCTATATGGTGTTTTGGATGGAGACTTGGCATGTGTTGGATTCAAATTTTGTTTTCTTTTATTCTTTGCCATTGCTTGTTGTTGTTGTTGTTATTGTTGTATAATGTCTTTGTCATCATTCTTAGTGATTAATTGGTCAAAATAATTTCATATTTATTCCCCATCATTTCATATATAATCCCCATTTCGAATTATTCATTCTTGAAAATAATCTCAATTACTTGGTGTTCCAAGAGTCACAAATTTTGGTTTTCTAGCTATTGGAACTCTCCTATTTATTGAACATTAATCCTTATCTATCGTATTCTTAATTTCCTGGTTATCTTTCTTCCATTCTTCCCCTCTTGGCCAAAGTGGTGTGAGCTTTAATCCATTCTTTGATAAGTGCATATTTGAGAGTGAATAGTGTGTTCACTTTGGGCAAAAGGTAGTTTTATTATGCATTAGAGACACTTCAAATATCTTTGTTAAGCTAGAAACCTCACATTTCGCACACTAACCTCTAAATTATTTTCAATGTACGACATTTTTTTTCGTTCTATTACGTTTTGCTTGTGCTCTACTCCAATTTCATCCAATAGCATAACAATGTGTTGCATGATTCTTGCTTTCCCATCTTTGATGATTCTTGCAATCACGTATTAGTGTCTAGCTTTGTGTCTAAATTGGTAGCATAAGTCGGAATGATTTTAGATCAATTTGTAAATTGTAACCATAGTGTGGAAGATTTCATCTCTTTATTTTTTTTCATCTCCTTAGGCCATATGATCGATTCTTTTCAATGGCTAAGATTTGTTGTCCTAGATGATTCTATGTATTTCCTTGGTTCTTTATTTTGTGCTAAATTTGCCACCAACATTTTTTTGCCTCTTATTAATAGCTTAAGTGCCACAAAATTACTCATATACTGCTAAAACTATATTGTACCTATGCTGGTACTCAGAAAACAAATATAAAGCAGTGTTTCTTAAAATTTAAACATTGACTTTCCTTTATTATTGTGAGGAGCATTTCTGAGATAAAGTGGGCTTTTGCAATTATCAAGAGATATATGATACATCTTCTGCCTATGGCGCCTCCATACCCATGTCAACATGACATGATACAATCTAGGGCCAATACCAAGCGTGTGTTAAACCTAGGGTGGAGAAAATGGCCTTATAGTTTGTGTGAAAGACCTGGATTTATAACTACGATTGAGATTTACTAAAGAGCAATCTAAACATCAGAAGCTTGTTATGGTAGTTTGGTATATTTATAGGCACTAATACTTCACCGCTTACCCTTTTTAGCCACACCTACTACATATTACCATTGTTATTCTTTCACTTTTCCATTCTTTTTGTCTCATTTTTTATGAGTGACAGGCTTCAAATTCGTTTCTTATCTGGAAAGTGCTCATAGACTTGTAGTCTTTTAATATGGGAGCATTCAAAAAATAATCTTAGAATTGCTCTTGGAGAGAGCTTGGGTTTATTTTGTTTTGGGATAGACGCATGACACATTAACCACTTAAGGGTTACAAGGTGGTTGTTAACATGATTGAGCTTTTAGATGATGTCATCAGGAATTTGATTTACAATCTTGTACGAGGGTTTTACTAATTAAGTATTTGAGGAAATATAGATTGAAGAGCTAAGTTCTTTGCTCATGTTTTCGTGGGCCACTCTATAGTCCATTTTGATATAGAGTATCTATGGAGCTCCATTTCATTTTCGGACCTTAAATTCTTAACACCAATACCATATTGTTTTTCTAGATTTATCAAAATCCCTATTGTGATAAAACACTACATTCATCATTCATTGAAAATATTGAGCATACCTATAGCTACTGTCGCTCAAAGTTATCTATAGCCAATATGTGTGACATGTAAATCACCTCCAAAACATCAAAAGAGAAAGCTAAAAAAAGTAAGAAATTAGCAAATAACTAGAAGATTTTGTACCTAGTTTAAACGAAATAGAAATTAGGCTTGACTGCCATGTAGAACAATTTGCTAATATAGTTATTTTCTCATCTTTTGTTCGTTAGACCTTTCTAATTTGTAGTTACTTTGATTTGGACAATGTGGTTCATCTCATCCTTGTGCATAAATATTCTAAGAGAAAGGGTGAAAAAGGTTTGGAAACCTGATAAGGAAAATAGTTTACCTACATACAACGCAACTGTAGTCGAATGTCAATTGGCAATGGGTGGAGTAACTCCTAATCCTAGAGAAGGGTTATTATCTCTCTTTTATTCAAATGTGGAATAACTCACATGTGCATACGGATATTGCTAGATATTTAAATAATATAAGATGACTCATATTTCCTTTTTGTGTATCTAGGTTACTCACTTGTGAGAATGCATCGTTTAAAATAGTTTCCGATAATGTAGTTATGGACTATATTTGACTCTAATTGGATGTTAATGAAGTTTGGCGCAATTTTTATTTTAAAAAATTCTAGTATTATGATAGTGGAATAGATTAAGTTATTGAATAGTTGTAACAATGCCAATTCCTTGACCTACTTAATGAAAATTAAGCACACGTGTAAAATATTGCACTAATTGAACTAAATCAGAGAGTATGGAACTCAAAACTCAATTGTAAGCAAACATATGAACTATCACTAAACAAAATATGCATTATATAACCATGTTAAGATAAATCAACTTTATAATGAACAACCTCTTTTTGATACAAATGAAAAAATCTAATAATACTTTGATAGTTAAATGACATCAATTGCAATCCAACTTGACCCTATTAACCAAGCTCGAAGTTTGACTATATGCACAAAATTGACAAAACAATCAGGAAAATCAGAGTGCACACTCTATAATGTAGTAATTATAAGTTAAGGAAGATTGGAATACCAAAAGTATTATGTACCTATAAACTAGATAAACTCATTTCTTTTGCTTATGGGATACCTAAGATAATAGGTTTCGATGTGAACACAAGTGAAAAATAATTGAGTACCAGGTTTGATTGGAATACCAAAAGTATTATGTACTTGTAAACTAGGTAACTTATTTAGTTCATTTACTTATGAGATACATAAGAAAAATAGGTTTCAATGCGAACACAAGTGAAATCTGTACCGAGTACTAGGTCTTGCTGTTGAAGGTTGTTCTCATCACCGTTAAGTGCTTTACAAGCAAAGCTCAAAATGGTCACAATTTGAAATGTTTGATATTGTTAACCTGTGGCAAATTGAATTTGAATACGTAAGATGTTAAATTCATCTTTCTTTGATATAAAGATGAATTTTGTTCCATATTTCTTTTGTTGTGGTATGTACATTTTTCTCAGTTGCATTGTCACCATTCTCTAAAAATCTGTCTAAAAATCTGTTTTCTCTTGCTTCATTTTGTTAAAGTATGCAATATTCACAAAAGCTTTGCAGTTAACTTTGCAGCAGCTGCAAAATCATTATCTATTCAGTTCAACAAGGAATATTTTTGTAATTCTAGTGTTCTTCCCTTCCTGGGTATTTACTATTTGAATTTTTAATTTGGAAATGGTTGCTAACACTCTTATTTATCAATCTTTATTTTTTGGTGCAGCCGATTTATGAACCAGTATTTTCTTTTGATTGCTTGTCTTCAGTTGTGGTCACTTATCACCCCTGTCAATCCTGCCAGCACCTGGGGTCCGCTTATATTTATATTTGCAGTGTCAGCAATAAAAGAAGCATGGGATGATTACAATCGTTATCTTTCTGACAAGAATGCAAATGAGAAAGAAGTGTGGGTTGTAAGGGACGGCATTCGAAAGCATGTAAGCTTTTCTTCTCTGCATTTATTAGGTTTTATTGTCGTTGTTTCTCCATAGATGCGGGAGCTTTTAGGAGAATTAGCAGACTGAGGAAGCATTTTGCTTTTGTATCTTCTCTTGTATATAGTGTTCACGAACTTACAAAAAGTAGAAAAAAAGTAAGCATTGGAATTTTACAATGAATGTTATAAATCAAGACATTCATTGCTAAACACAACAATTTGGGCTAAAGTGGACTCCTTTTCTACCACCAGGCATCATGGAAAAGTCGCATCACCGTATCGCGACTGTATCAAAAAGGATCTTTGAGTTTACCGCAACCAAAATATTGGCTGCATTATCTTTGAAATCATTCGCATTCTCCGTGAAATCTGTTTCATGACCTTTACTGTACTGACCGAAATTATATGTTTGCACTATACCCACAGTGGTTGTATAAACTTTATAAGATTGACTGCATCCTCTGCGAAATCATCCGCATTCTCCATGAACTCCGTTTCACAATCGTTAGTGTGACCGAAATCGTATTTTCGCACTTTGCCCACAGTGGTTGTTTATAAGATTCTTTTTGTTATTGCAATTGTTTTCTTTTTTTTTTTTAATACTTGGCTTCTGAGATTCCAGATATTCTGTTTATTTCTTTTTGTTTCTGTTATTGAGAATAAGGGGCAGATCAGACTTCATCTTTAATCTTGGAAGTTGGAACAATCTTTGGGGTGTGGCCTCTCTCTTTCTCTCTCTTTTTTTTTTGGGTTGTCAAATATAAGGTGCAGAATCAGGCTTCGTCTTCACTCTTAGAATGAAGCTGGTGGTTTGCTGCTGCTGTTGTGTCTTCCTCTTCTATATCACCTATATTATCTCTTCTGTAGTTAATACCTCCCTTACCCCAATATTTTCTTCCTTCTAGGAACAAGGGTAGTGGCACTTCTTCCTCCAGAGCTTCCAAAGTCCAAATTTAAGAGAAATGAGCTAGACTAGTGGGTGGAAATGTTGTTTCTTGTTTTTATTAAGAAGAAATTCTGTTAAATTTGGATATTACAAGGCTGTGGAAAAGATATCCACCTAAATTAAGTTAAAAAAGAGAATTCAAACTATGGACAATATGAGAACAGCAGAGCCAGAGGCTATTGAAAGCTCCAAAAGTATGAGTCTAACGAGAAGCTAAAGAAACCATTTGGATCCACAGGAACTAAAGAATTGGGTTGAACTTGAAAACTCTCATCATTCCTTGTTTTGTTTTGAAGACACTAGAATTTTTGGACCGTTACATGTGTCTTACAAGATCTTCACATACGGAGACGAAACCTTGTTTGGTTGCACATTTCTCAAGTTTTGATCTTCTGTTGACCAGCAAGCTACACGAATGCTTTAGTTGCTTCACAAAACATGTTCCCTGATCTCTATTTATAAATGGGAGAGGAAAAATGTGATTTGCATAGTTAGAAACTTAGAATATGAGAACTTAAAACAAGGTATCAACCAAGGCAAAGAGTATTATGTAAATTTTGGTGCCAAAGTGCTTTAGCCCTCTGATTTGAAAGAAAATTTTCCTTCCTTTTGTCAGTCTCTATGCTTTAATAGTAGTCACTGTATAGCTACCAATCTTGTCCGGCTATTACTTTGGTTTTGTATAAAAGCAAAAATAAGTGGGATCTTGTTAGATTTATCTCAATGTCTAGTTTCTAAATATCTGCTTCATATAATTATTGGTTATGCATAATCAAAGATGTTAAGACTTAACATATTGCATTAGACTCCATGAATGCAAGATGTGTAGTATTTTTAAAAACTTGGTGCATATCCGTGAGTTTCTCAATCACATATGTTTAATGGAAAAGGGGTGGGGCGTGTGTGTTGCTAGTGGATGAGAAGGGAAGGGGTCAACTTTGGTGAAAATAGTAGCTCATCTTTTTGAATGTTTGACTTTAGAATTTTTCAATTCCGTTTTCTATATTTTTAGGTTCTTTTAATATTAAATGTTAAATGTATTTCCTAACCGTACGTGAAAAAACTGCCTATAGAAAAATAATTTTTTGAATTTGATACAGTATTTTAAAACTTCCATTACCTTGCTGTGCACCAACTGGTACTATATCCTTTGGAGAATTTCTAACAGTTTGACATAAACAGTCCCATCAAATAGTGGAAGATTGACGCTGTTTAAAAAACTGGTCTAGACATGAAAATTGTACTGGACTGGATTTGCGAGAACAGACCTGATTTTCTTTCCTTGTTTTGACCATCTCTCGGTCATTCAATTTTACTTTTCAATCAAAAAATTACTTTTCCAGTTCCAGCCAATCCAGGTTTCTTTCCTGGTTTCAATCGTATCGGGTTTAATTTTGCTAAAAAATAATGTTCAAAGCCTTTACATATCTAATTTCATTGTTATTTGAATATGTTGCAAAGATTAAAAAATAACTTACTATAATATGCCATTCTAATTTAGTTGAAGCAAAAGGGTTCACACGTTTGCCAATAGACATCTTTGACCATCAATATCTTTTATAGACAACTCAAATTGTGAAAGTTTGATATAATTATAACATGCATGAAGACTAATCTAATGTATAATATACTCGTATAAGATATGATTATTGAAAAAATGACTTTGAAGAGTTTGAATATTTTTTTTATAGTTTTGAATCGATGAACAACCCTGCTTTTGAATGTGAAGCATTATCTTCCCACTATACGATGTCCTTTGATTACACAATAAAGTTACCCATGTAGTAGTATTTAGCATCCACTAAACATAAAAAACTCTTCAAAGTCATTTTTTCAATTCTTGTTTTCCAGTTTTCTTTGCTAGTGCTGAGAAAAACTGCTTTACGAAGTCTGAATTGCTTTTGAACAATTAAAATGTTGATTATGTAGTCTTGTTTAATTACAAGTTGCTTTTTTTTGACACGAGTCTTTATATTTCTTTTTCTTGATTAATTCAAAGCGTTATCTGTTTGCTAACACAAGTTTCAGCTGAATTCTAGATCACTTCTCATATAAGATGAACTAGAAGATTTATTAGAGATGTGTTAGTTAGTCTGTGTTCCTATGATCAACAAGCAACAATACATTTGTCATCATTGTTTTGATTAATTCTACAAAGAAATTTATTTTTTTTGAAAAAGAATTCGCGTGACTGTATATGATCTAATCATTTTCTGCTGCAACATCTCTTCAGATTCAAGCTCAAGATATTCATGTAGGTAGTCTTGTGTGGCTTCGTGAAAATGATGAAGTTCCATGTGATCTCGTTCTGCTTGGCTCTTCTGATCCTCATGGGGTATGTTACGTGGAGGTGAGCTGCTACACTTAAATCTCAATTTATTTGTTTGTCTGATAGGGCTTTGATTAATTGTTTTGGTCTTTCCCTGTGTTACCTAATTCAAAATTTCCATATGATATTAGTCTAATTTTGTGACATTTTGGTTAGATTTTGAAGCGAAGTAGATAATCTTGCTCTTTCCTAATTTCTATGAAAATGAGGGATTAGAATATTTAATGATAGTTAACTTGATTAGCGGTTGGATCGCATTTCTGCTCACGTCTTCGTAGTTCCTAATTGTATGTCACATATAATGTAAATCGATTACATGGCGATCTTATTTATAAGGTCTGCTTGCGTTTTTGCTTGCCCATAGAAGTGTGTTATCTTCCAAATTTTGATGTCTGATTCAATCATTCAAGCTTTTTTTTATATACTGATAAATAGATAGTTTTAAGTCAGCTCCCTTCTCTAGTCTTGGATGTTGTAACTTTCCATGGATCTCTCATCCCTATAATGTACTACCGACGTGTCTTCATTAATAATTCTTTTTACCATCAACAAAATAAATATAAAATTTGTACCAGGAGTTTTATCCATGTTTGAAAGGAGGGCTGAAAAATTGTGCATAAATATTATCATGATCAGACCTTTTTCTAAGATCTAAGAGACACTTAACGGAAAGGCAAAGGATGATAAAACTTGAGTTTATTCTAAAATTGTCCAAGCCGGGTGTCAAAAATAGAATAGCGAATTTGGCATTGATTTTCTTCCTAGTGTTATCTAAATAAACAGCAATCTGTTCTTCTGTTTTGAAAAATAAATTGAAAATTTTGTCCTAGTATTTGTTTCTTCTTTAGTAGAATTAGTGGTGTTAGTGCTAGTTTCAAAACACTAAAAACTAGATTTTAACTCGTCACTTTCTCAGTTTTTATCTTAATTTCAGCTTTTCCTATGTTCTACTAAACCCTTCCCTTTTTTTATGCCAGATGATATTTGAATGTTCTTGTGGAACTATGATTGTAAATTATAATGTTGTGGATTTCTTCATATTTTTTACTTATTTTATTGGGGAATGATATAGTTAACTGTCCCTTTTGGGAAAGGGACTATTTGGCTGAATTTTGTGCCAATTGGCTTTCGAGTTAGAAAACTTTTTGAGGAAACCCGAAAAGTTGTGTAACTGGAGTAAAGCCGCAGATCCTTAAAATCCAATTGGGAATAATAACTTGTCTTCCTCATCTTTGTTGAGCTTTGATGCTATGACTGCATTGACTTTTCTTACTATGGTACAATAACAGACAGCTGCATTGGATGGTGAAACTGATCTAAAAACAAGAGTTATTCCTTCAGCATGCATGGGCATAGAATTTGACCTACTACACAAAATAAAGGCATGATATTTTCATTTATTTAGTGTAGCTATACTTTATTGTTAAAGGAAAATCTTATAGTAAATGTATTTCATATTCTTACCTTTGGCAGGGGGTGATTGAATGCCCTAATCCGGATAAGGATATCATGAGATTTGATGCTAATCTCAGATTATTTCCTCCTTTCATTGACAATGATTTATGTCCTTTAACGATTAAGAATACACTTCTTCAATCATGCTACCTGAGGAATACTGAATGGGCTTGTGGAGTGGCAGTCTACACTGGTCAGTTTGACATTTATCTTCCCTATAGTCAATACTCTTAATGTAATAGAACTAATGGCCGTTTTTGCATACAAGCTGTTTATTATATCCCAGGGTAACTTCTGAGAAGTTCCCGTTGTTAATATCAAGTAGAGAGGTGTTTCCTTTACTTGTCCTTCTGTTTTAATGGAGTGAAAGGGAGAATAGGGAGCAGAGGTTTTCTGGAGGATGGTTCGAGACATGGAATTTGTTATCCTTTGCAAGAAAAATCTAGTCAGCTTTTTCATGAAAACTAGGTGTTCTACAAATATTTCTTTCGTCACATGATGTTAACCTTCAATACTCTTTCTTTCTTAAAATTACAGGAAGTAAGCTTTCAGTTCATTCAAAACCTTATTCTATTTTACAATTTAATATTCTGGAATTATCTGGATTTCATATTTCTGTTAAGGTTAGGACCCTTTTCACACTTTTTTGAAACTATCAAATATCAAGTGGAAAAAGACAGGAAATAAAGAAATTGAGACTTATAGAGTGGCTGAGAGATTTTAGCAATATGGAAAATGGATGGAAAAAGTAAAAATTGGTGGGTTTTTGCAAGAAAAATTGCAATGAAAAGGCGAAAATGGAAGAAAAAAAAATACAACCTCATTAACAGTGTGAGACAAACACAAATAGTAAGTGGGGAGTATCTTTAGCAGTTTGATGAGAAGGAAATATATAATTTTCTTACTATTTTTTCACATATTTTTGTTTCCATGAAATTGAAATTCTATAAATAGGCAGCCTTGTAAAGCTTCTAGGGTGTAATGATGGATTTTTTCCATGACCCTCGCTCCGTGAGGACGCTTATCGATTTCATAAAAACAGAAGATGCAAAACAGTTCGGAAAAGTTATATTTTATTCTCAATAAACTACTAAAGATACTCCATACCTTATTTCTTTGTCTAACTTTCTTAATTAGGTTGTTTTTGTTTTTTTGGGTAGGATTTTTGTCTTTTCCACTGTTTTGGCAATAAACACCACTCATTAGTCATTTCCTTCACCCTAGTCCACCCATATTAGTATTTGAATTAATATATTTTGTCATGGCACGCTTATGTGGTTTGTATTATCCCTGAAAAAAGAGGACATATAGGATCTTCTATTTGTTTATATATATACTAGATGTGAAGGGACCAGGTAATGTCATATTTGACGAATTTTAAGAATTTGGGGATTAGCTGATGTGAAGAAGACCTGGCAAATTTAATTCTTGCTTTCAACTACTTGAAGCATTGCTTCACAAAGGGTTGGGAAAGAAGGATTTGTAATGGCTGTTACCTCAATTTTTTCTTTCTAGGCAATGAGACAAAGCTTGGAATGAGTCGTGGAGTCCCAGAACCCAAGTTAACTGCTGTTGATGCCATGATAGATAAGTTGACAGGAGCAATATTTGTTTTCCAGATTGTGGTTGTGACTGTTTTAGGTGTAGCTGGAAATGTCTGGAAAGATACTGAAGCAAGAAAGGTGAGCTTTTGTTTGCATATATTATCTGTCAGAGCATGGTCTATTTTTATAATGATTTTAACATTGACATGCACAAATAGACACAACTGCATTTACTAATCTGTAACTTAGTGAATGGCTTACAATTCTTTTTTTCGTGTTCCACTGGCAGCAATGGTATGTTCAGTATCCTGATGAGGGCCCATGGTATGAACTGCTGGTGATTCCTTTACGGTTTGAGCTGCTATGCTCCATAATGATACCCATTTCTATAAAGGTATGTAACTAATATTAATTCGTTGGAAATTTTGATATAGCTTGCTTTCTTGAGTATTGTTCTTAAATGGTACCCTGTCTCAATGGTTGATTTTTTTGTTGGGCATTTGAGCATGAATGATCCTTGTATTGGTCCATGATAAGCTAAATAAGAATGCTTGTAGAATCTCAAATGTATTCTTTTATTTAAAACTTTAGTGTTGGACATTGAATATTGGTCATTTTTCCTTCTCAACCCTCTGACCCTTGCCATGAGCGGAGAATCTTAGAAACATTAGCTCTGACTCCCAGTGGTTTTTATTGTTTGATTAAATTTAATTTTTAGTGAAGTGAACCTTTTCTTTTACTAATTCCTTTCTTTTTCTTTTGATTTACTTTTTTTTTCAACTTGCTAATCATGGTACAAAAACGCGGTCGCGGTCGCGATTACGGTCGCGATCGCGGGTCGCGGGAACAGATAAAATTCATTTATCACGGAACGGATCGCGATATAGTTTTATAAGAGATGATTATTGATAATTAATAAAAGTATATATCATTTTAAATAAAAATATTAAATTATTGATTATACTAATTAATGCAATTCAGCCTTATAAATTAGTATTAAATATATATTATAATTAATAAAATTTTGCTTACCTTATTTCCCTATATAAATAAATAAAATATACTACTACTAAGAATTTTTTAATTTTTTAAAATATAATGATAAATAATATAATTAATAATTTAATTATCTACTAACAAAATAATAAAATCACAAAGCCTAAAGTAAAACTAAAAAGCACTTTAGAAAAAATTAAACTAAAAAGCATTTGAAAAAAATAAAACTAAAAAACATTTATAAAAAGAGTAAAACTAATAAAGTAATACTAAAAAGCATATAAAAAAAAACGTAAAACTAAAAAAGTAGTGAAAGACAGCTAGTGCCTAGCAACCTCAGCCTACTTTGTCTTGGAACCAAAAACAAGACTATTTTTCCACTAAAAAAAAAGACTATTTTATTTACTTTTTAAAGTGCATATCCTATCCTATTTCAAAACAAACTTCATCTTCCTCGAGCATTCACCCGCTTCAAGGTCAGCTATACCTTCTCCAATGGTGGGTTACTTCAATTTCGCGGCCATTCAGATGAAATTCTCCCGAATTAAGCGAGATACACCGTTCTATAACGGTAAAATCGGCCGATTTGCGTCTTAATGCGCCGTTTTCTTACAGAACGTTACTAATCGCGAGATCTCGGAACGGTGAGCTGAAAGTCCGTGTTAATTCGCCCGTTCCGAGTTGACTCGGCCGAGTTTTAATACCATGTTGCTAATTAATACTGAATTTGGCTGATTGATATTTGTTAATGAATTCGGTGGATTCAAAACTTTTTTTTTTTTGAATAAAACTTAGGGGTATTTTTTTCTGACTTAAGCTGATTTCACTTTTCTATTTATTGAACTGCCGAACACTAGTCTAAGGTTGGTTTATGGTGAAGTGAATGTCCTATATTAAAAATTGCGCTTGAAGCCCACATAAGCACTTGGGCTTGGACAACAAATGTTGAATTAATTTTGTACTACTATTATTTCAGTTACCCATACAAATACTTGTGTTGTAATCATGAGCTCCCTTTTGGAAAGTCATGTGGTTCTTCTTCTACCCATGGAGTCATTAAATTTCACAATGCAACAACACACCCGGTCAACTCTCATGGAAGTCATTGAATTTCACAATGAAAGCGCAGTTATTCATGAGCATCTTAAAAGTGAAGTATGGCTGTTTAGGGTGATTAAAAGGAATTTTCTTATGCGTGTTCGATAACGTTTTATTTATCTAGGCTTTTAGCGTTGGACTGGTGTTATTTTAAAGACGTATGCACATAATTATATGTATGTTATCTTTCTGTATCTAAGTTCTCTTCATCTGATGTGTAGCACAGGCTGTTTGCAACGTTAGCTGAGGTTTCTTGAAGGACTTTGGATTCTCTTTTGATGTGTTTTCTTTGCTCTTGTTTTTTTTCTCTTTCTCTCTCTAGGTCCAATAGGAATTTATCTTCATCAAAATTGATTAAAAGAAGCTGACTTAACCCATCTCCAAAGAAGAATCTTCAACTATTATGATTCCCCATTTCTTGAACCATGCCTTGTGATTTCAACATAGGCACATAGCCAAAGCCATAAAATAGCTGAATCTGAATTGTTCTTCTGTAGTTGTAAGCTAAGTTAAATAAATAAAGTTGAAATTCACATAGTCAAATGTAAGAAATACTATATTCTTTTTGGATGTGCTATGGCTTATGTTGCTAGAAAGAAAGTGCCACTGATGACATGAAAAATTATTATACACAAAACTTTTTGCCCCTAAATTCATTACCTATTGGGAATATTCATAACCTATCTGGGACACTATCCGTTAAATTTGATTACAATAACCTCATATATTGTCTTACACCTCAATCCGAATTTTTTGACTTACTAGTTTATTACCTAAGAAAACAATGCTTATTTTGGAAGCAGCTATATATTTTCTGTATGGCTGATCAACTTCTCAAATGTGTCTTGGTATATGCATGCAATGGCTCCTGTCATTTTATTGCATTTGTTTTGTCTTAGTTGTGTTCCCTCTCTTTATTTTATCTTAGTTGTTTTCTCCGTTTGTCTCTTTCATGAATCTCTCTCCTTTATGAGATTGTATATTTTATTGGAGTGTTTGCTTCTGGAATACAAAGCGGTGGCTCCTATTTCATTTTTCCTTTGCTGATTCTGCTGTGAATTAAGTTGTTTTATTATATTCTAACTTATCTATCTTACCTTTTCTATTCCTTTGCAAGTATAAATACTTCCATAACTATTTCATTCTTATTGCTTTTATGCTTCTCTTCACTATGTGCTCTTCAAATTTGTGATGCCTTCATTGCCTTGTCTAATTATGTTTGCCTTGGCAGTACAAAAGTAATCAAATCTCTTTTACGAGTTTTCTGTCTTTCCAATTGACAGGATAGTTGACTAAGTGTCTTCTTTGTGGTTTTGTGGTTTCTTGATCATGGTTGAGCCTTGGGAAAAACCAAAAAGAATTCTGTTAAAAGCTGTTTGTTGTGTTTTTGTTTTTGTATAATTTCCGGAAGACTTTGCAATGTTTTTTTAGTAAGTAGCATACTGGCATCTAGGGACTACTGTCCACGATTAGTATCAAGCATTACAAACTATATCCTTGAGTTCCATTGGAAGAAGTGAACTAATTCTATCTTTCAATTGTATAAAATGACATGGAAATAATCAAATACCATAACTTATACTCCTTTTTACTCAATGAATTTGCCCCTTTTTTTGCTCGCTTGCCAATGCACTAATTCAATACTAAATATCTTTAATTGTGCATAATTGGAAATTATTGAAAGTTGATATGAATACAATTTACATTGAGAGGAATCAAAGAAGATCAAATATCAAATTAGGAGTGATCGATGAAGTGTCAAAAAAGCAAATGAGATAACTCTATTGATTTGGAGGGAGTATTATAATGTGAAGTCAAAAACAGATGGGGAAATATTGATCAAGAGTGATCGATGAATAGTGTAAAAAAAGCAAATGTGACATTTTCATTGAGTTAGAGGGAGTATTATAATGTGAAGTGATGAATAGATGGAGAAAATATGTTGATTGATGGCATACCATCAATAGTCAATTAGTCATGCTATAAGTTGATGACTGAAATTCTGATAATACAAACATTTCAATGTCTGAGATTGCTTAACTTCATAAAACTTGCTTATATAGGAGTTAGATCAGCATGTATGCTTGTGTAAATGAAAAAACTGGCTGCAAATATTGAACATGTAGTTTTTGTGCTTTATTTATGGCAGGTATCTCTTGACCTTGTTAAGAGTTTATATGCAAAGTTTATTGACTGGGATCTTGAAATGTTTGACCAAGAAACAGGTGTTCCCTCTCATGCTACAAAGTAAGACAGAATTTGTGTATTTTCGTAAAAATTCATCGTCTGAAGATCTTGAAATATACTTTTATGTTTCTTTTGCAGTACCGCAATAAGTGAAGACTTGGGTCAGGTTGAATATATCTTGACTGATAAAACTGGTACATTAACCGAGAACAAAATGGTCTTCAAGAAGTGTTGCATTGGTGGGATTTTTTACGGGAATGAGAGTGGGGACGCTCTTAAAGGTTTGTTTTCTCATTGAATTTGTTCTACTATGACTATCTATGAATTGTGATGTATTGTTTTAGATCAATTAGTTTTGTGTTCTTTTATTTTTTTGTGTTGACTATATAATATCGAGTGTTCGAATTTCATTGTGGCATTCATATGTTTATCGTGCTTGCAGTTGGAAGTTTGTGATTCCTAGGGGTGATTCTTAGGATAGCCTCTGTGAATTATTGTTTAAAGGCTATGTAGTGAAAATTTAACAAAAAAGGGCTTCAAATTATTTAGTTTGTTTAACTAGAGGCAGAAAATAATGGATATGTTTCATCAAGTTTTTCAGTTAGAGTATCTCTTTCAATGTGGTCTCTTATACACGACTTTGAACAATAAAATCTTACGTTTCAGTAAAATTATACTTCCTCTGTTCTTTATTACTTCACCCAAACCAACTTTTGCACTGGACATCATTCTATGGTGTTTGACAATTTACATATTGCGGCTACTATACGAGAAAAATATAAGTTATCCGACAAACGAACCGAACTACGAAAAAAGGTGTTTAGAAGGAAGTAAAAAAGGTTGACATATTGCAAATACACATATAACCGTGTGGACAGTTGAGTATGTTAATGATGATTTCTTAGTGAGAAAATTCCCATGAATGTGCTCCTCCAATGGGGCCTTTTGCTATAATAGATTTCATTGTCTAATCTTGTGCCGTTTTCATCATCATAAACAATTAGATTTCCTTATCATGAGGATGTAGAATGAAGGATTAAATCTCTACAGGGCTTTCAAGTAATATAATCTTGTTACTACTTCCCTAAGTAACCAAAGTTATTGAAAATGAAAATATTTATGGATATCCATACATGAAAGCTGCTCTTGAAAATTACAGCTATGATGCTTCAGTCTAAAATAAAATCAAATGAGCTTTTGAATTTCCAGAAATTTGGTTTTAAAACCTATAGAGAACCACTAACCTAGAAGCCTACTTATAATAAATTTTGAGAAATTTCACTTGTCAACCCTAAGGTATTGGGTTTTCCACGTGGTAACTAAAACATATTTAAAATTCACGCAACCTAAAGTTTGCCCAATTAAACCTCCTTGACCTTTTTACGTGATAACGTTTTGAAATCGTCTATTAGTAAGTATGCTTTGGTTCCGAGATTGAATACATCGTCTGTAATCTTTGGAGTGTGTTTCAATGAATTTGTGTTTTGAGTTTGGGGAATTAGAGAAATTAGGAATTTAGGGTTAGGGAATTAGGAGAAATGTAATCTTTGGAGTGTGTTTCGGCCTAATCCAAATTTGGTCAGCGGTTTCAATTCGGTCTGCAAATGAAAAATACGGTTCGGTCTAGGAATTAATTTGGTTTGGTGTTGGTCTGAAATATGAAGACCGAATAAAATACGGCTTGATTTGGTTTGGTTCAAAGTCCAAACTGTTGACCGAACTTTTACCCCTACCAAGGCATCCTTACTAATACACGGTTTTCAAACGTTTTATAGGTAAAAAGGTCACAGAGGCTTAATTGGGTAAACCTCAGGGTTACCGCGTGGATTTAAAAAAAGCTTTGCTTGCCACGTGGAACACTAAATGCCTCGGGGTTACCATGTGGAATTTCCCTGAATTTTTTTGAAAATAAATGGACTTCGAAATTACAAAAGTCTTTCAATTTAGTCAAATAAAAACGTTTTCTAATGGTATCTTCATTGGACAAGGAATTGTTGTTGAATTCCAAAGATGCAAATGAGAGAGGATGAAATGAGAGTAACGCGAATGGAAACAAAGTCGATGAACTAATGCGATAAATTAGTCTTTTACACAATGTATTTATAAAATAGTTTAGACTAGCATTTTGAGATACAGTTTGGGATAAGAAATTGATAGTTTAGTAAAAGGACCCTAATATGTGTTACGTGGTGGAAAACCTCTAAATTTGCTTGTTTTTATTCGTGTAATTGGATTAAGGCTTTGACATTGTTGTTGTGTGTTGGTTCTATGTCGTGTATTGACCACCTGAATATTAATTTAGCTATGCTGGTGACAGATGCTGCACTTCTTGATGCCGTTGTCTGTAATTCATCTGATATTATCAGATTTCTAACTGTCATGGCCATATGTAATACAGTTATACCAACAAAAAGGTGATATCTAAGTCAAACTTAATCTCATCCGAATTGTTTTTCTATCTTTGTAATCTGTACTGCTGAAATTGGAATTAGTTCAGATTTGCTAAAACTATGTTTTCGTCTTTACTCATTCTTCAGCAAGAGTGGAGATATTGTTTACAAGGCACAATCTCAGGATGAAGAAGCCTTAGTTCAAGCTGCTGCTCACTTGCATATGGTTCTAATAAATAAGTCTTCCAATATTCTCGGTATCTATTTTTTCTTGTCTAATGCTGAAGTACATATCTGGCATTTCTGTTACTGCAAGACTCTGTTGTAACCAGAATCCTTTCTGCAGAGATCAATTGCAACGGTTCGTTGAGACGATATGAACTTTTAGATGTACTGGAATTCACATCTGATAGGAAGAGAATGTCGGTAATAGTAAAAGATTACCAGAATGGGAAAATTATCCTATTGTCTAAAGGGGCTGATGAAGCAATCTTTCCTTATGCTAATTCTGGTACAACAGCTTCTTGTTTTCGATATTAATTATGTTGAATCCTTAAGTAACAAGTTATTTTCTATTATCTTCCTATTTTCCTATTTAGTTTTTTTACTATGAAAATAAGATTTCTTAGGTTTGGATGCTTTAAATACCTAAGTTTCATATTTCTGAGTAGTGGGGATATCCAACAAAATGTGATTCATTTAATTTTGGGTGGCAAAAATGAAGAGCTGCTGGAATATTATGTGATCGTTGTGTTCCCTTAAAGTTAAAGAACAAGTTTTATCGAATGATTATTAGACTAGCGTACGGATCAGAATGTTGTGCTTCTAGAAAGGATTATAGTAGAAAGATGGGAGTAGCAGAATGAGAATGTTTCGATGGATGAATGGGCATACCTTGAGGGACAAAATTTCAAACAAAGATATAAAAATGGTTTATGAGTTGCAAACATTCAGGAAAAGATGAAAGAGAATTATTTATGATGGTTTGGGTATGTGCAAAGACGGGATATTAGCGAACCGGTAGAAAGCTGGAGCTAGAGCGACATAAAAAGAGGGTGAGGAAGACCAAATATAACTTGGAGGACAGGAGTAAAAAGGATATGAAGGATCTAAAGTTACAAATTGAGATGGTTGATAATCAGAATGAATGGAGAAGAAGATTCCATGTGGACGACCATCGATGTTATGTTGTTGTTACTTGTTAGGTTAGATTTGGAACGACGAATTTATCTTTGTTTAAAAATCAAATTATTGTTATTGTTGTAATGTTACATTTTAATATGGAAATTCTCTCATCATTGTTCCATATGAATCTTTTTTAGAGATGCCTGCATTTTTACCTCCTTAGATAACTACTCAGGGACCACATCCTTTTCTTTTTGTTATCATTGTAGAAATGAAATCAATGTTTGCTACTCTACTGATTCTAAGCATACTGAAAACAGGTCAACATCTAAGGACATTTGCCGAAGCCGTTGAGCTCTATGCTCAGTTAGGATTGCGGACATTATGCTTGGCCTGTCGCGAGCTTAAGGAGGATGAATATCATGAATGGTCTGTGATGTTTAAGGAGGCCAACAGCACTTTGGTTGATAGGGAGGTAACTCAACATCTCATCATTGTCTGCCTACAACGTTTCCATCACACCCTTTAATTTATTTAATTAATTTGCAGTGGCGGATAGCTGAAGTATGCCAAATAATAGAGCGTGACCTTGAAATCCTTGGGGTAACTGCAATAGAGGACCATTTGCAGGTATGAACCCTATTTTAGAGACTTTTATTTTGTTGATATAACATGCGTTTCTATAATTCTTTTGGCTTTCATTTGTCGTGGGTTTTCTGAAGTTTGAATTATGTTGTATGCGAAGATAGTAAATGATGAGGTGTGTAGAATAAATAACCAAACTATGATGGTGAAGCTTGTGTATGGAACTGAAAGAAAAACTATTGATGTCATCAGCGCATACACCTTAAGTGCAGGTAGAGGAAACACTCAAAAGTAAATTTTGGGAGGAGTTAGATAGTGTGATGCAAAGTATCCCACCATCCTAAAAGTTTTACAATGGTTGTTAGGTAGAGAAAAGTGGCTTTGAGAGTGTCCATGGAGGTTTCAAAGGAGTCTTTAGATTTTGCTACCCGAATTGATTACGTCTTGATATAAACTAAATGATTATTTCTTAAATAGGTGAAATCATAGAAGTGTCCTAAACTATAAGTCATACTATGTTAATGTGTTGTAACTCAACACAAACTCCTATTCATATGCAAGCAAGCCTGCACTAGTATAAAATCATGGACAAGGAAGAGTCAAATGATGGAATTTGAAAAAAGGGTATGCTGAAGTTTTTTCAAAAAAGAAGTTGATTGTACAAGCCTGGAGAAGCAAAGTGTGGATATGTCTTTTTCTTGTATCAAAAGCAGCTCACAAATCCATGATCTAAACTGTTTTCGAAACTGTGAAACTGTGACTCTGAGGGATGTCACAAAAATTCTTTTCTTCACCTTTTTGATACATTATATGTCTCTTTAGGAGAAGTGTTTGTCATTTATTTTGAAGCAAAAGGAAGAATGAAAAAGAAAGTGTGTAAAGCCGTCATTGGAAGTTGGAACATCTGTTCATGAGTTACCTTTGTGTTTTTGCAGTACGGGGTGCCTGAAACGATTGAAACTCTCCGAAAAGCTGGAATTAACTTTTGGATGCTAACTGGAGACAAGCAGAGCACTGCTATTCAGATTGCACTTTCTTGCAATTTTATATGCCCTGGTACTTGTGTTTATTTCTGATTTCCTTTAACTCTGTGTTTTAACTTAATAAATCCTGGAATGTGAATACCAATCTGAAATTGCAGGAAATGAGTTAATATCTCTAATCAGACTTCTCATATTTTAAAGTTTATCATGGATAACTTGGGAGACATCACTATAACTAAAGGAATCTCTGTTATAAGATTTAAGACTGTGCTATAAGTATTAACTAACATAGTTCTTTGGTTTCGGGTTATAATAGACTAAAGTAAATGACTCATTAAATCATGTGCACTTTTTGTTTACACGAAGTTGCATATGATGTTTGCTACTAAGATTCTATCGGAAACAACCTCTTTATTAGTTTTATCATTAATAAGGGTAAGGTTGCGTTCATCCAACACTCCCAAACCCCTCCTAGTGGGAGTCACGTAATAGCGTTGGGGTAATGGGATGTTGTTTTTGTATTTCTCTGTTTGTGATTTCGTACACAGAAAATAATTTTTATAGATGCTGCTCCATGTTTATATGCTGATATGAATGTTGTGTTTATACATTTCATTATCCTAATTCCATCAAGTGGCTCCTTTCCAAGCGCAGTTTGGAAAGATCAGATGTTTGCAACCTCAACCTTGTAAAAACAAAGAGGTTGTTTATGATTGATCCTTCATATAAGTGATTCGTTTATGACTCTAAAAAATTAGTCGGTTGAACTGGTATCAGAGGACGAAGTGGTATTACTTAATATCCTAATGAGTGAAGCAATTCTTTGCAGTGTACGATGTTATGTGGAAGTAGACGTCTTGTAGAGATTGGTCATTAGTGGTGAGGTACACTTCTCGGGCATGATAGAGGTTATGATGGAGGGATAGATATTTGGAGTTCAACACAATCTCCATTTCACTGTCCTTCATTTCATTATTCACATTCACATAATTTTAGAGACTTACGCATAAAGGACTGAAAATTTGATTTTTTTTTCTCGTGATCATGACAGAACTGTTTTATACTTTCTTACATGATTCATGCTTGTTCTTTCACATCCAATAAACAACTTAGAAATGTCTCCATACACATTTAAATCAATGTAAAATAGAAAATCTGAACCCTGAAGTTAGGAATGCCTCCGTACACAAGATTCATGCTTGGACAGAAGCCATAACCCCAAAATTGCAAAATCCTGAAAAATCTGAACCTCACATCCCTGCATAGGCCACTTTGCACCTGCTCCCTGGTGACAGTGACCATTGGGTTTTTTGCAAGCCAAAATTACAAGCAGTTGGACAACGGATATAAAAGGCTTGATTGTATAATTAAAAATGTAAGGCTGGAGAGATAACAGGTTGCTGAAGAAAGAGATATAAAAGGCTTGCTTGTTTGATAAGGGTGTCTAGTGAGTGACGACGGATATCTATATTTGTCTTATTATAGGTAGATTGAGTGGCTTCTCAAACTGGAGAAGATTGTTAGAGAGTAATGAAGCCCACTTAATGGACGCATGGGGAATTGACTTCATGTTCTTATACAATGAATAAACTTTTTTTCGTTGATATTTGGAATCATATTAGTCTCTTTGTTGTTTTCATTGATGATTGAAATCGTAAGATGTTGTCATTAATATTGGATTTGTAAACATTGATATGAATATTTGAACTCTTAAACTATTGATATGAATGTCTGAACTGCAAACTAATGTTAAAATTTAAATTCTCAAATCACAAACTGTCTTTGAGTAGTTGAGAAGAGGTTGGCCGAAGATGATTTGAATAACATGAGTGAAGAATGACATTGAGACATGAGATTTGTAGTTGCAAATGACATTAGATTGGAATGAATGGAGAAAGAAAATACATTTAGATAATTATGAAAATTGATTTTGTAAGTTGTAGCCTTGTAGATTAGTATTAAATATTATTTTTAGCATTAGATAGACCAAATTATCATTGTTAGCGACAATTCTTGATGTTGATTTTTTTTTAGTTCTTGTAGTTGACCTTATATTGTTGGGATTAAGGCTTTGGCATTGTTGTGTGGTTGTTGTGTTGTGTTTTTTACTTCATTATAGCTTGTAAGAGTAGAATTATAATATGAGAGTTGTCATGTCCTGAATTTGAACAGAACCAAAAGGTCAGCTGCTGTTGATTGATGGAAAAACTGTAGATGAAGTTTCCAGAAGCTTGGAAAGGGTCCTTCTTACAATGAGAGTAACAACTGCAGAGCCAAAGGTGTGTTGTTGATGTTCTCATTTTAAGTTAGTGCTTTATGTTCCATTTTGACATCATGTTTAAATTTAAGACAGCTATGATCCATATAATAGTTGTGTCGAGATCTAGATGTTAGAAGGTTTTAGAGTGGCTGATTTTTATGAAGTTCACTATTTAATAATGGTGTGATTCTGAAAAAAGTTCAGTTTCAAAATTTCCCTTGACATATCTTTTTGTATGGGAACTACTTGATATAAAAAAATTCTTAACTCTGTTCCATTCTCAACAAATTACCAAAGATTTGTTGGCAATTAATTTCATGTGCTTAATGGATATTTTGTTGTTGAGGAATATTATTTTTCAACTGAATTGAGATCTTTTTACTTTAGTTGTGGAAGTTATGATATTCAAGTTTTTTGGTGCTAACAAACCTTATCCAACATTGTTATACCTGGATTGCTTATATAAAAAAGCTAATATGGAGAAACACAATTTTGTTGCGGTCAAATATTGACTTTCATATTTTACATTTCAACAAAAAAAGTGAAAACTAGCATAATAATGTCTATGTACCTCTCATTTCTTGTGGCTGTTCCTCACAAAACTTTGTTTTGAAATATATTTAATAGAATGATTGTTGACTTCTTTCATGTTCCTCACCATTTATCATCTGCTTATGAGTCCTCTTCCAAACTCCTATTCCTGTTGGGGGTTGTGGTGCCTATTTAAAATTTAATCTGTTCGTCTTCTATAACTCTTCCAATATTCCATTCTCCATTGATGCAGGATGTGGCCTTTGTAATTGATGGTTGGGCCCTGGAAATTGCACTTAAACATTACAAAAAAACATTCTCTGAGCTAGCAATACTGTCAAGAACAGCCATATGTTGCCGCGTGACTCCATCACAGAAAGCTCAGGTGCTATTTGTTGTGATGTGTTCTATATGTGGCCTCTGCATGTGTTATGATATTATACTGTTACCTTAAACATTTTACCTATTGATTTCCCATTTGAGAGAAGTACTTACAAAACGAATCTGATTGGATGTGGTGATGTACTTTTCAAAATCTCACTGCATTTGAGCAGAGAGTGAAACAATAAAAGAATAATCTAAGCAATTTGTGAAAGAACAACTAACACAGGGAACTTTTCACGATTGGCCTTATAAGGTGACATCAAAGGTTATTATTGAAGTAATCTAGAGTTAGCACTTCTTATGTAGTCTTTGGTTTAATATTGTATCCGATAACTCACTCGTTAGCCAAAAAGTTACATGGTTCTCATAGTTCTCATATAAGAATGGTTCTCACTTGAACTTCTTCCTATATATATATAAGATTTGGATCATGTGAAAACCAATTAAAATGGTGAAAATTGAAAACAGGTCTACATACAAGCTTAAAAGGTGTACATTAACTGGTGGAAATTTTGTAAATAATTGGATATTTGCTAAAAGTTGTACATACATGCTTAAAAAGTGTGCTTATTCGCTGTAATTAATACAAACTTTTCCTTCTCAAAAATATGTACACCCTTTAGGACAATATATACACCTTTTGCCACAACGTGTATATCTCAGTCTGCTTTTCAATTTCACCACTTAAATTTGTATATATATGAGTTTTCTTAAATGTATTGTACTTACAATTTTTCTTGTTTTGTATGACAGTTGGTACAACTGCTAAAGTCATGTGACTATAGAACATTGGCTATTGGTGATGGTGGCAATGATGTGAGGATGATACAACAAGCTGATATTGGTGTTGGAATCAGCGGCAGGGAAGGTTTACAAGCAGCAAGAGCAGCTGATTATAGTATTGGAAGTATGTATTTTCAGATTACTTTTATTTTGTTGTCAATTGCTTTTTAGTTTCTCGTACAATAGGAGAAAAGAGAAATAAATGGAAACAATTGAAAAGTCAAGAAAAAACTAGGAAAATCAAATACTTTTAAATTGGAGTTATCAAGGCTGCACACATCAAGCCTTCCCTGTTCTCAAGTAGGAGCCACTTCAGTGGAATCAAGGAAATAGTTTAAGCACGATCCAATAGGGCCAAGTTATGTGATATTATATGATATAATATAGAGCAAGTTCAGGAGCAACATGCGAGAGATTTAATAGTTGTGAAAGATTAGCATTTCATGACATATTAAAAGCCATTTAGGGGCATTTAGCTGTATCGAAAGACTTATCCTAGGTTTTGTGTTAAGTATGCAGAGGTTGCTGGGTCGATGTGCTGATGTAGTTGTGTCATGTAAAAGACCACTTTTAAACGGTTGCTAAGTCTATATTTATTTATAAATTATTATAATTATAATTGTGCCCAATGTTTCGGATTCACCTTAAGTAGCGTCTCGAATTTTCATTCCCGTCTAAGCTTCGGACCATATAGTGTTCTAATAGACAATGGTTTAAACAAAGTCGAAGTTAAATGAAATGTCATTTTGGCTAAAGATGCACATAACATAGTTTCTGTGAAGTAGATATGGGTGAGCCTTTTAAAAGTGGTTTTTCCAAGTATTTTGGATCAATTCTTCATAGAAATAAGATATTGATCAAGATGTAAAGCATATGACTTAGTGTGAGTAGCTCAAATGGAGAGTTACAACTGCAATATTATGCAATTGAGGCGTATCATTAAGATAAATTGAAAAATTGTTTCGGCACCACTATGTGCGTTAATGTTAAGCTTTTTGCATAAAAAAAAGATCATTGTAGCAAGTTACAGCTTACACGTAGCTCAGATGCATATATTAAGATGGTTAAGTTGATGTCACATTGGTCGCTTGGGTCGGTTATAGTTCAGTTAGGTTTGACCCATTGGGTCATTAATTTATTACTCCCTCCTATTAATCTAAAATGTCCCATTTACTTTATGCATTCTATCCAATGCACTTATTCGATCCTTAATATATCGAGTTATGTATAATTAAAAATTTTAAAAAGTTAATATTAATAATCTTTACATTAAAACGAATCAAATAAGATCTCATATGACTATGTTTTAACTTATAGATTAATAATAAAATGCAATTTAAGAGTGATAGATGAATAGTGTCCCAAAAGTAAATGAGACATTTTAGGTGAATAGGAGGTAGTATTATTTTATTCTTAGTTCAATAAAACAACTAAAAAAAATATTTTCTTCGGTCATAATTCATAATTAAATACAATACTTGTACTATTTACATTATTCATCAGTTAACCTTATCTCAAGTTATCTCACCACCTTGTAAGTTATATATTCAAGTGGGATCTTATTAGATTCATTTCAATATTAGTTTTCAAATATCAACTTTTTATAATTTTTGCATGTGCGTAATTAAGGATATAAATGATTTAAATGTTGCATAATTTGTATAAAAACCCTGATGTTGTATTTAAATAGGAATTTTTCTTATTATATTGGTCAAAAACTGTTTCTTAAGTCATATAAATGTGGAATATTGACTCAAATAATAAAAAATATTTAACTACAATGGGTGATAATTAGAAAATAATTATGTAAAATTAAAAAATTCACCAATATTTAGGAACACAAGTCAGGTTGCTTGACTTTTGATCGGGTTGGATTTAGCCGGGTTTTCAAGTTGGGTCAAAATTTAATCGTTTTTAAAAGATAAAATTCGAAATGTTAAAGGTATTGGAGTCACAAATATTGAATTCAAAACCATTTATGTTTATTGGATCTTGTGCAAAGCAGATCGAAAATTGCACCAGTTAGAAAAGTTAAGGTTGGAACGTGGAACTTTAAGGAGCTTAGTAGAGGAAAAGGTAGGCCGAAGATTGGCTTGATTGTTGCAGGGAGCTTTTTCAACGGAGACTTTTTTCCTTGACTTTCTTATCTGTTCTCATTTAACCTATGGCTAGTATAGGGAACAATGACTTATCCAAACAACTCCCCGATTTCTCTTTCTATGAACCATTGCTATGTCCAAGTTGGTGTCTTTATTTACTAAACATTTTGAAGTTCAACCATTTCACTTTCAGTATCCTAATAAGCCTTGCAAGTTACTAAAAGCACTTACTTTACTTTATTAGCCAAATACTATAAATTCAACTAATTCACCTTCACTTTCACTTTCGCTTTCTATCCATGATTCTGTAGATGTAATGAATAATTGGTAAATGAGCTACCAGAAGCACTCTATTTCTTGCTGCAAAATTGTTACTGTACTTGGATTTTAACTTGTAATGTGTTTTTTCCTATTTATCTTCTTTCTTTTTACAATATTTAATGTTGCTATACCTGTGTATAGCTAGTTGGTTGTGTCAGATATAATGTTGTCTCACAAGAAACTATTTGACTGCAGAATTTCGATTTTTAAAGAGATTGATTCTTGTGCATGGACGCTATTCATACAACCGAACTGCATTTCTATCGCAATACTCCTTTTACAAGTCCCTCATTATTTGCTTTATACAAATCTTGTATGTCATCCAATGCTAAATTTTATGATCCTTATCTTTTTTACTTAGCTTACTTCTATACTAGATACCTAACTCTTCAAGAACATTCAGTTTCTCTTTCGTTTCAGGAATATCAGGAACTAGCCTTTTCAATTCTGTGAGTTTGATGGCATATAATGTCTTCTACACAAGTGTCCCTGTTCTGGTTAGTGTTCTCGACAAAGATCTAAGTGAGAGGACAGTGATGCAGCATCCTCAGATCTTATTTTACTGTCAAGCTGGAAGGTATGTGCTTTTCTGCTGGATCATAAACTTTTTCTCTAAAAATGCAATATAATGTTTGTCTGGTTAAATCTGATTGTGAAGATGAGCTGTAAATTCTATGATTCAAATTCAATGCATAAAGACGAACTTTTAAAATCCCCTACTACAGTGCTTTCTTTTGATCTGCTGATGATTATTATGTTCACTATAAATAGCCAAAGAAATTAAAAATGCACATTGCAAGGTCTTGAAAGGGTTTGATCCTAAACCATGAATTGTTGTTTCATGTTTTAGCAATGAAGTTGAACTAACCTTTTTGGCATTTTATAGTTAATGAGTTAATTGTGTGTCTAAAATATGAATCTTTTCGGGCTTTCCTCTAAGCGATGGTTCTTTTGTAACAGGCTTCTGAATCCAAGTACATTTGCTGGTTGGTTTGGACGGTCTCTTTTCCATGTATACTTTTCAACTCTCATTCTTGAATATATGCTTATATAGCACTTATTATGTTGAGAAATTCTTTGACAACAGATGTCTTTAGTGGTAAACTTTTGAACCAGAGCATGTTACATTGCCAAATAGTCATATATCAGGTCTAGGTAATGAAACTATAGTGCAAGCCTCTGCAACTTTCAGTGTGGCTCTGACTCTCATTAAAATCACCAGCGTTGCAATTTGCAACCGACTTTCTGAGCTTTTTTAATTCTGTTTCTTGGGAGTCTGTAACAAATCAGTCGGACCCATTACGGAAACTAGATAGTATGGACACTTTGAGTCTATCTACTAACACCCAAAAGACCAATTCCTTCTTATTAATATTCAAAAAGCTAAATAATTATTACAACGGTGGCTCTATATATAGCCTAAGCCCCAAAAGACAACATAAAGTAATAACTAATCTATCTAGCAAAATTCAAAGACTAATTAAATTTGAAATGTCGATAATGCTCTTGGACCCTTTGACCCGAGTTATCACAAAGTCTCATTTGTGAAGCTTATGATGTAAAATACAAACTGATTTGGTGGAGCCATTAATGAGCCAATGCAAATGCAACCGGATGGACTCACCTTGTAGCGCTTTGTGATGGTCTCATGGGAATTTCGGAATTTTTTTCGGTGAAAGGTCGGGTAGAGAATTTTGGAATTCTGTCATTTCGAAAAATTCTATTTTATTGGGTTTATGGTTTAATTTGAGGTGTAACACTCCAAAGATCAGAGTTTACTACAAATGAGCATTTTTTATTTGAAAAGGATCGCTTTTATTTTGTTAAGGTCATTATTCCATAGCTGCGAAATGATTTCTACTTCAAGGGATTTGCATGAAAGAAATTTATTTTGGCGACCAACAAAAGCTAAAATACTAGGTTTACTTTTTAGTTGGCAAACGAAAATCTTAACGGCTGGATTGATATGCATTCCCTAAAATGACAGTATGATAACATTGGGACAAAGGGTCACTTCGAATCAATCTCTTTATTATTACAAGGATAAGGTTTCCTAGGTGGGAGCCAGTAGTAATGGAATGTGTAGAAATTCTCAAGGGACAGTGTTTGTTGCTTCTTTTCTTGTTAGATATTGGGTGTGTATGGGCCAAAGGGCTGTTGGGACTCTAGGAGAAGCGAGGTCTGAATTTTGCCTCATCACCAATCTCCTTCTCCCACCAAATCTAACAGCATATACTACCACCATATTTCTAAAGGGACAGTGTTTTTTGAATATCTTTTAGGTTTTAATGTTGGAGAGATAAATAAAATTGTAGGTTCTAGTGGGGTATTGTAGGTGAGGTCATGTCTAAAAGAGGTAATGTAGCCAAACCGTGTGGAACGTACTAAAATAGTATTCGTAGCAAAATCAAGAAGATAGATGTAGTACGTATCTATGTCAAAATTTCCGATGATTTCTATCAAGGGTTAATTGAAAATTTCCTATTTGTCATTACAAGGGTAGAGTTGCGTGCATCCATCCTCCCAAAATCTAGTCTAGTGGGTACCATTTTATGGCATTGGCCATTGGGGTAATGGATTCTGTTGTAGATTGCATTGGCTAGAATTTTGTATTTCTATTACAGCTCCAGAAAAGAATGTACATACTAATATTAAAGCACTTTTGATCCATTGAGCAAATTTTTTATATAAGCATGTTCATGCTTTTGTTTAACCGATCACATTGATTTGATCTGCAGGCCATTGTCGTATTTATTATCAGCATAAATGCATTATGCTGGTGAAAAAAGTGAAATGGAGGAGGTAGCTATGGTAGCATTTTCAGGATGCATATGGTTGCAAGCTTTTGTTGTAGCACTAGAAACAAAGTAAGCTCTAAACGAACATATTATGCTGTGATATGTTAATTGTATGCTGCTTGGAATAAATTTCTTATGACGTTCAATGAAGGCAAATTAGATAGTTTGACAGGCACGGAAATTTGGACAAAAAGTCTAGGGAGGGTGTTTCACCTAGAAAATGATTTAGCTGGTTCTTGAGAAATAAAAACTTTAGACGTTTGTTTCTGGTAAATTTTTGAAGTTATAATATAACTAATTACCTAGAGCTTAATTGTTTCAAATACTTGATTTAAAAATACTACTCCCTCTATTTCATTTCAAATGTGCCATTCGCTTTTTGCACGTTTGCCAATGCACTAACTCAATACTTGATACCGATTGCCGATAATTGTGTATAATTAAAAAATTATATAATCTAGATATTAATAAACCTTATGGTGAGTTGAGACAAATCAAACAAGATCTCTTTTGACTATGTTTTAATGCATGGATTAAGAATGAAATACAAATCGAGAGTGATTGATGAATAGTAACCCAAAAGCAAATGAGACATTTGAAAGGAAACAGAGGGAGTACGTGAAGTTCCCTTATTAATTGAATGTGTTTGTTTTGATTTACCTTAATAAGTTCATCTTGTTCAACTCCTTTTTGTTTCCGTTGTTTTAGTTCCTTTACAGTATTACAGCATCTGGCAATATGGGGGAATCTTCTTGCCTTCTATATCATCAATCTTATCGTCAGCGCTATCCCTTCATCAGGAATGTACACAATCATGTTTCGATTGTGTAAGCAACCGTCTTATTGGATTACTATGTTTGTAAGTGTATCCTCAACGAACACCTTTACCTTCGTCCTGTTGAATAATTACTTTTCCCGTCTGCTGTTCTTTATGCTGACAAAAATCTGTATCTTTGTTACAGCTTATTGTGGTGGCAGGCATGGGTCCAATAGTAGCTTTAAAGTACTTCCGTTTCACATACAGGGCCGAGTAAAATCAACCTATGCAGCAGACTGAGCGTTTGGGTGGTCCCATTTTATCACTAGGTAATATAGAACCTCAAGCCGAAGTCAGTCGAGAAAGAAGTTTCACCCTTGTCTATAAGTCACCTGAAAAGCAGGAATCCAGTTTTTGAGCCTCTGTTGTCAGACCTCACCGACTTCCCTTAGACGCTCATTTGGCCCCGGAACACCTTTAGACTTTTTCCAGTCACAGGGTAGGTTATCGTCAAACTACTCGAGAAATTGTAAAGGACAATTGAATCCTCAACCTTAATGAGTGTATAGCACTATACGAAGGCCTTGTTTCAATTGAAATGTTGTCTTATAGTTGTAGGCTTATTACACAATATACTATTAGAATGTACAGTTTTCGGTAGGCTTTTTCCTTTCACAAATTGTTGTATGAGCGGTTTTCAACGAGACATGCATCTAATACATATTATGAGAATATGAGCATTTCGTTTGAGGTCATCTCACAATAAGATCGTCTTTTACAAGAGTAGTTCTTTTACTTTTGAGAGAAGTTGGACGGTGGATGACTGGACCGTGCATTTTTTTTCGTGAGAATAATTTAGTTATGTAGTAAACTTTGTATCTATAAAATTGCTAGTGATAGTAAACTTTTGTAATTGACTAGAAACATAATACTATTAAATTAATTTTGTTTTAGTTAAAACAGAAAATAACCACTTTTTAGATTAGGTGGATTGGTTTTTATATTGCCTTAATCTACGCACCGTAACCCAACCTTTTTAAAGTCGACACCTTTTTCGTTGTGTCATTATTTTTAATAGAATTATAAAAATATCTTTAAATTCATTTTAATTATAGAATCAAAATTATTATCATTAAACTAAAATTATTAATAATAATTAAATTAAAAATAAAAATATTAACTATAAAAGATTAAAAATCGAAAAAATAAATCTAGTCGCAAGTTTTGTATGACTCGACCTAGGACAAGTCACACATTTTGTGAGCTCGGTCGAAGACGTTTTACAAAAAAGATTAGTAAGAGAAGAAAAGTGTTATGCAAAAACTTTGTGCTGAAAGTTGATACATGCTCACTCTTTTGTCATTACTTATATGCATGTCAGTTCTAAAGGTACTCCGGGTAGCCGACTGTCAAGAATTATTTCTCTTAAAGTGGAAAACATTTTCTTTTAGTATAATGTTATGAGCACATCTTTGTTACCCAAATGTTGGGTACTTAGTTAAAAGGTGACATATTTTCAAGTTTAAACTGCAAGTAAAAAAATCACTCCTAGAGTTGAAAATGTCACTTCTTTTTCAGATAATTTTTTTAAAAAAAATTAGAAGTGATATTTATTGAATGGCAAGTTATGACTTAAAACAAGTGGCATCCTTAATGAGATATATCTCTCTCAAAACATCATATATCACCTAGAAAACATATTCGATCTATTTGTATATTTGTATCAAATATAGTGCTTTCACCCATTCTCCTCATAAATATTGCTAAATACTAACAAAAATTGAGCACTAACTAGAAAACCATGGGTAGGGTCGGTCCTAAAGGTGGGCAAGAAGGGTCATTATCCATGGTCCCATGTCAAAAAAAACAAATTAATGGTTGTAAAAGGTTCATATAAGTTATAAATTCCAAAGGAAAAGGCCCCAATGTGTTATTTCGCCCAGAGCATCCAAATATCTAGGGTCGGCCCTGACCATGGGCGGTTCTTAGGGTATCCTGGGCGAATTGTATTAGTGTCTAGAATGGATTTCTTCTGTGTAATACTAATCGATAGGGCCGACCGCCTAGGGGCCCTCGAAATAAGGGGCCGCAAATATTAAACGGTTCTATTTTAGCACAGTTCCGATCAACACTTTTTAAGTGATTTGTTTGTAAATTTTTTATATTTAAAGTAATATAATTATGCAATATATTTTGTCTTTAATTATTTTTCTTGAAGTGGAACTTTATTTGATCTTTTTATATAGTAAAGAGTCACATTTTAAAAGATATCGAAAAAATAAATAGGGCCTCTAGCGACTCTGCCCCTGGAGAAAACCCAACTACACACTTTCACTTTTAGAATTATTAGTAGTATATGTAATTGTACATATTAAACAAGCTTGAGATATCCAAAGTTGGAAGCTACACAATTAAGAACAAGATGGGGAAGTAAAGAACTTGACCTTATGCGCCAATCTTCGATGATCAACTTAGTTCAAATATAATACTCCCTCCTATTCAGCCTAAATGTCCCATTTAGTTTTTTACACTTGCTGAGACAACATTTTAACCCTTAATATCTCAAATTATTCTTAATTAAAAATTATAAAAAATTGATATTAATAATCCTTGTACTGAGACGAATCAAACAAGATCCCACATGACTATGTTTTAACTTATAGATTAAGAGTAAAATATAAATTAAGAGTGATGAGTGAATAGTGTCAAAAAACTAAATGGGACATTTAAGCTGAATAGGAGGTAGTATTAAAGTATAGAGAAATGTCATTGGTAGCCGATCTTATTTTTCATTCTACAAAATAGCACCCAACTGTTTTAAAACTAAATGTCATAACTATATAACCCAAAAAACGTTTGAATGGCCGTTAACTTGTGAAATTACAATATTGCCCTTGTTTAATTATTCATCATCATCTTATTCCTTTGCATCCATACCCATCTTCTTTCATGAACCCATATTTCATGAACACCATTAATAATTTTTAGACTAGAGACTTCCAGAATCATTTATCAATGCTCTTGAAAGTACTAGAACTATGGTAAGTGAATGAACAAAGGAAGGAGAGAGCAGATCCATCAGTTCATCTTAATGGGGTAATCTAGGCGGGTAATAGTAGGTTGTGAATAGAGGTATTTATTGGGGTGGGTCGACCTAACGGGTTAAGGGTCGGGTCACATTAACGGGTCATTAGCGGGTCGGATCAATAATGGGGCGGGTCATTAACGGGCCTTGGTGTAAAGGGTCGGGTCGGGACGGGTCGGATAATTATAAGTATTAATTGCGGAAAAAAAAATTTACCACTTTTTTTTCATTTTTTTAAATGATATTATTATATACATAAGTGAGTCGATCCAACGGGCCATAAAGTATAATAAAAAAAACCTATTCTATGAACTTTTAAAAAAAGGGTCAAAGTGGGTCGAACTTAAATGGGCTTGACCCGCCCCGACCCGTCCCGTTGAACACCTCTAGTTGTGAATAGCGGTTTGCAACGGGATGAGGCACGTTAAAAGCCTGTGACTAGGGGTGTTCAATGGGCTGGACCCCCATTTTGAGCCCTTATCTGGCCCGTTTTTAGAAGGGCTATGTAAGGGTCGGGTTGAAAATGGGCCGGGCCGGAAACGGGCTTTACTTTATGTAAAATGAAGTGGGCTATAAAAGGGCTCAATAAGGGCCGAAAACGGGCCTTTGTAAATAACATAATTAATGTATAATTTACATATTATAAATGACAATGTCAATGAAATTATTAATATTTTATTAATTTTTTTATTATAAAATATAATTCAATTGTTATAAATTGAAAAATGGGGATTAAAAATATTTTTAGTAGTAAAAATGGACCGGATTGGGCCGGACCGGGCTTTCAAAGCCCGGCCCATTTAAAGCCCATATTAATTTTAAAAGACCCTTATTTACTTAAGCCCGGCCCGGCCCTTATCCGGCCCATTGAACACCCCTACCTGTGACCCAACCTGTTTTATAATGTTCAACCCATTAATTTCCTAACGACTCGGGTTTCTAATTGGTGGACCATATGGTAAAATTTCTTGGCGAGACCAAATTTTTAATGGGTCGACTTAATATTACACCAATAATTATTTCTTTTTGCTTTATTTTAGTGTATATTGAATTGTGTCATCAAAGAGATTGAAATTAACAAAATAATTGAACAAAATCAACTTTGGTTTTTGATAGCTAAACTGCTTTACTGGTTAGAAACTAGGTTAAGCTAACCAGTTCTATCCTCAAGAATCTATAACTAGATAAAGGATCATTCTACACCTAATGTAATATAGACATTTCTTGTTTTATGGGTTTATGAAAAATGGGTTCATGAAAAAAGATGAGTATGGATGCAAAAGGAAGAAGATGATGATGAAGAATTAAACAAGGATAATATTGTAATTTCACAAGTTAACATCTATTTTAACGTTTTTTGGGTTATATAGTTACGGTAATTAGTTTTGAAACAGTTGGGTGGTATTTTGTAGAATGAAAAATAAGATTGACTACCACCGGCATTTCTCTATACTTGATGCTTAACATGTAGAATTTCCCATAAAATAAATATACTCAATATACAAAACAAATTAATTACATATAACCAATATATAAAATCAACAAACATAATTAACTACTTACATTTACATAAACTAAATAATATAATCACCAAGTAACTAAGTACATAATGTTCTTAAAAAAAAGTACATAATTATTAATTGAAATGAGTAGTGATAACATGGTGCTAAACTCACATTATCCACAAAAAAAACAATAATACATTATCTTAATAAGCTCATATGGAACTAAATGAGTAGTATTTGCAAGTAATGAGTTGCATTTTTAAACAAAGAATGAAATAATGAGGGATTAATTGAAGCTTTTAAGGTTTTTTAATGGAGGAAAAAGAGGGAGAAAATGTCAACTGATTTTTAAGGTTTTGTGGAATTCGAAGAAAATGAGGAAGAAAAGGGAAGCTGCTAATTTTAGAACGCTTTTGTTCGCTGTTACAAACAACGAACAAAGACTGAAGGTCAAAAATAGTGTAAGTCTTTGTTCACTATTAATAACAATGAACAGACTCTTTGACATTTTTTGACTTTCAGTCTTCATTTGCTATTACTAACAACGAACAACTCCAAACCACAACTTTGGAAAAAAATGCTTATCTTGGGAATCATTTTCAAAACTTTTCTATAATTTGACTTTTTTATATATTTTTTTCTTATTCATTTCTAATTTTCTACCTACTGATCGGTATAAATTATCCAAAAATTTCTAAATTTAACTTTAAATGTTAAAAAAAACATATGTAGAGTGGTGTATACTCTCAATTTTCTCTTTGCTCTACACTTTCCTAAAAAAAAGCTGTAACCTAAAAATTGATGTATCAATTTTTTTAAAGGAATCGATGTAGCAGTTTTTTTTGAATAATACCTGATTCATTAATAAAAAGTTATACGACATCTACATCAGAGATAAAAATTAGTAAGTACAAAGCAACTTTAACCAAATATAATTCAAAATTAACAAAACTACTATCCTTTTGTATGAGATTTGACAATTCTGAATATCCTCTTCCACATCGTTGTTTGATACAACCTTTTACGAGGGGGTCTTTCGACCTGTCGTAGTCTTAAGATAGAATGGAATTTGATGTAGTTAATGGTAATTGCAATTTTGGTGTCTGTTGCATCATCGTATTAATCTCTACCAACAAATCAACTAAAGACTAAAATTCATAACTACAAACTCTCATAGGAAAAGACTTCAAAACCCGATCTATAGGTAGAATCGATGTATCAGTTACATCAAGTATCATTTTGTAATTCAATATTTAAACAATAATAATAATAATAATAATAATAATAATAATAATAATAAAATAATATAATAATAATAATAAGGAAAAATTATCCTGAATAATACGACCTTAATTTCACTTATTTTCCAAGAATAATACGAACTTTCAATTAACCACGAATAATACGAAGTATAACCTATATTTTGTGCTGGCATACCTGAACGGTTTTTAACCGGTAGAACAGGTCAATTTTGACCGTTGCTTATCACCATTCATCTCCAACCTTTTTTCATTCTTTTTTTCCAGAATTCTCACCTCATTTCTTTTTTTTTTTTTTTGAAGTTTCATTTCTTACTTTATCTTTCACTTTTTTTTAATTACTTCTTCCAATCTTTCAATCTTCACCTCATTCATTTTAATTACTTCATTCAATCTTCCCCTTCTTCATTTAATTGATGTTGAATATGTATTCCCCTTCTTCTTCATCATCTCAATCTAGAACATCAATTGCAAATGAAATTCCTTTAAGTAATCATGGTGTCATGCTAAATTACAAGTAGTCAAAAAAGAAATAAGAGTTTGATAAGATTCATGATTCAAGATCCATACTCAAAGAAGAAGAAAGAAGCAGGAGAAGTTTTTATTATTTCTTGAATGAATACAGAGTACATGGGTTTCATTATTTATATAGTACATGGAAATGAAAGAAAATGCTAGAATAGTGTAGTACAATGACGTGGCAAAATGAATAACAAATTTCTGTTATTCAAAACAGAAACCCAATACAATTTACAAAGAATCTTGATGGAGAGTGTATGCTACTGTGCGTCATTGGTCACGTGATCAGCAGCTGGGTCAATACCCCCCCGCAAGCTTGGGGTGATAGAAATCATGCCAAGCTTGGACATTAGAGTCTGAAGTTGGAAGGAAGGTAAGACCTTTGTAAGAAGATCAGCCAATTGAAGCTGCGAGGGAAGGTAGGTAAGCTGGATGAGCCCTTCAAGAACTTTGTCACGCGTGAAGTGGCAATCAATATCAATATGTTTTGTTCGTTCGTGAAAAACGGGATTATGAGCAATGTGCATGGCGGACTGATTATCACAATGTAATTCAACAGGAGCAAGATCAGAAATACCCAATTCTTGAAGAAGACGAACAAGCCATGTGATTTCAGAGGCAGCGGAAGACATAGCACGATATTCGGCTTCGGACGATGATTTAGAGACCGTGTGCTGTTTTTTTGGATTTCCAGCTGATCGGAGAGTTACCCAACATCATAATATAACCAGTAACGGAGCGACGGGTATCAAGGCAAGCGGCCCAATCAGAGTCGGAGAAGGCGTGAAGCTTTAAACGGTCAGTGGCTTTCAAAAGTATACCTTGGCCAGCCGTAGAAGCGACATAACCGAGAGTGTGCTTGAGGGCATTAAAATGTATATCAGATGGACTTTGCATAAATTGACTCAAAGTTTGGACTGTAAACGAGAGATCCGGACGAGTATGGGTAAGAAAAATTCAACTTACCAACCAAGCTACGATAATATGTAGGATCCGAAAATAAAGGGGAGCCATCATTGTGGTGTAATTTGACAGAAACCGGAAGAGGAGTATGCACAGTCTTGCGTATAGGAATACCCGAATCTCGAAGCAACTCATTAGTAAATTTCTTTTGGGTCATAGCAATCCCATTAGGTAAATATGTAATTTCGATGCCAAGAAAGAAACTCAAAGGACCAAGATCCTTAATACTAAAAGTACGGTGGAGATGCAATTTTAAAGCACAAATAACATCCGAATCATTCCCTGTTAAAATGATATCATCTACATATACAGCGGCGATAATAACGGAGGTAGAAGTGCGCTTAATGAACATAGAATAGTCGTTTTTAGACTGAATGAATCCTTGATGAAGGAGTTCCATGGTTAGTTTAGCGAACCACTGTCGAGAGGCTTGTTTCAAGCCATAAAGAGACTTTTTTAGTTTGCAAACGACATTCGGAGGATGGGGAAGCCCTTCGGGAACCTTCATGTACACTTCCTCATGCAAATCCCCATGGAGGAAAGCATTATTTACGTCAAGTTGAAACAAGGGCCAATTGCGACTAGCGGCTAGAGCGATGATACACCGGACCGTAGTCATTTTAATAACAGGAGAGAAGGTTTCCTAAAAATCAATACCATATTGTTGCGTATATCCCTTGGCAACAAGACGGGCTTTAAACCGTTCGAGAGAACCATCCGCTTTCAATTTAACCTTGTACACCCATTTACACCCTATAGGTTTCTTGCCCGGAGGTAAAGACACCAAGTCCCATGTATTATTATTCTGTAAAGCTTGCAATTCAGTGTTCATGGCATCACTCCATGCATCATTAAGAGCAGCTTCTTTGTAGGAAGTCGGCTCTTTCCAAACAGAGTGAGAAGCTATGAGAGCCTGCTGAGAAGGAGGTAAAGTATTAAACTGGACAAGATTACACCAATGAGATATGGAATTATTACAGACATAATCATGGAGATGGGCAGGTAATTTGTGAGTACGGGTGGATTTTCGTGAGGGCACAGGAGGAGGTAAAGGGTGTGAGGTAGAAGAAGGTGTAGATAAAGGAGATGAAGAATTAGAAAAAGGTGGGGCATGGGAAGAAGAAGACAAAGGAATAGGAGATAAAGTAATAGAAGTAGGTGAGTCATGAAGAGTAGTAGGCGTGGGAGTGTCAGAGGAAGAATTGGGATTAATAGGTGGGGTATCTAAGAAATAAGAAGGAGGAGTAGCATGTGGAAGGTAAAATTGGGGAAAAGGTGATTGAGACATATCTTTGAAATGGTAAGGAAAGTGTTGTTCCTTGAAAACAACATCTCTGGATACAAATATTTTGTGGGTGATAGGGTCATAGACTTTATAGCCCTTTTGAGTGTTGGAATAACCTATGAAAATGCAAGAGGTAGCCCTAGGTTGAAATTTATGGCGAGAATTCTTGAGAGTAGAAACAAAGCAAAGACAACCATATGCTCGAAAATGATCAGTTTGGAGCTTGCGTTTGAACAGTTTCTCGTAAGGAGAAACGTTATTGAGGCATGAGAGAGGGAGACGATTAATAATGTAAGTGGCACAAAGAATAGACTCGCCCCAAAATTTAGAGGGAAGATTGGCTTGGAACGAAAGGGCACGAGCGACTTCGAGTAAATGACGATGTTTACGTTCGACTACTCCGTTTTGTTGCGGAGTAGCGACGCAACTAGTTTGGTGAACAATGCCCTTTTGACGGTACCAAATTAAAGCGTCACCGGCACACAATTCGCTCGCATTATCGGATCGAATAGTTTTAATGGTTGTGGAAAAATGATTTTCGACATAATGGGAAAGTTGCTGTAAAAAAGATAGAGATTGACCCTTATATTTCATCATAAAAACCCAAGTACATCTTGTGTAGTCATCAACAACAGTTAAAAAGAAACGACATCCATCATGAGTAATTGAAGAAAAGGGACCCCAAGTGTCTACATGAAGGATTTCAAAAGGGGATGTTGTCTTAATGCATGCTACTAGAAGTAAAAGATAGCCTAGTTTGCCTAGCTTGAGGGCAAATAGTACAAAATATGTCTCTTTGCATATGGGATACATCAAGAAAAGGACAAACTAGCTTCATATTAGGGAATGGGATATGTCCTAGTCTAAGGTGCCATAATTTGGCTTCTTCAAGAGTAGACTTAGGAATAGCATAGCAAGTTGAAAAAGTCTTATTCTCTGCATTAGTAGTAGGTATATGTCCATAAGTAGTAGGTATATGTCCATAAGAGTTGCTAGCAAATGTATATAATCCACCTTGTAGATTACCAAGAAGTAAAGGCCTTGTCATTGAATGGCCCTGCAGAAAACAAGATTGATTAGTAAAAAAGACTTGGGCATTATGGGCCTTACATAATCTATTGACCGATATCAAATTGAAGCGAAACTGTGGCACAAACAACACATTGGTAAGTAAGAGATCAGAGGTGAGTTGCACATCACCAATATGAGTCACGCTCACTTTACTGCCGTCGGGTATAGTAATGTCATGAGTACGGGCTGGAATGGGTCGCATATGAAGAAATAGATGAGACGAATTACACATATGATCGGACGCCCCGCTATCAACAATCCATGTATGGGAAGTAAGAGTGGAGGAGAAACAAAAATTACCTGCCACATTAGCACTAGGCATCTCATCAGAATCAAGAACAGTAGGATCCATAGGAGTTTCTTTCTTGCCAAGAAGAGCACATAATTGATTAAATTGGTCCATAGAAAGTCCAGTACTCTCAACTTCATCCTTTGCTAATTCATCAGAATCAGTAACCACAGCAGCAATTCTTTTGGGATGAAATGGTTTGGTTTTAGAGGGATAGCCATGCAGCTTATAACAACGATCGATCGTATGACCATTCATGTGGCAGTGGTCACAGTAATAAGAAGTATTCATGCGTTTGTTACCAGAGACATGTGGAGGACGGGTAGGACGAAAAACAGAACCGGTACGATTGATGGTTCGATTCTTGTCATGATATTTTTCAACAGAGAAAGCAATTGAATCAGTGGGTGGTGGATTAAGTTTGCTTATGGTATGGTGTCTTTCTTCTTCTAACAAGAGTCTATATGCCAAGGAAGCATTAGGTAAGTCCTCCATCATTAAAATGTTGGTTCTAACTTGATTAAAATGATCAGCTAACTTCATTAAAAACCTTATAACCCTCTGATTCTGCTGAGATTTTAAAACTTTCTTAGTAAGCCCACAAGAACAACCATGGCATGTGCAAACCGGAACCGGATCAATAACGTCTAATTGATCCCAAATGGACTTGATCTTCGTAAAATATTCCGAAATAGACATATTAGGTTCTTGAATGACATTAAACAAATCAGTATGAAGAGAATAAACCTGAGAAATCGATGTTTGACCGTACCGCTCTTCGAGATCTTTCCACATTTCACGGGTTGTGATGTAATACAGTACGCTCCTTGCTATGGGTCTTTCGAGAGAGGCAATAATCCATCCTATTATCATGTTATTGCACCGCTCCCATGCTTTAGCTTCATTTCCATCATCACTGGGTTTCTCTAGCGATCCATCAACAAAGCACATCTTGTTTTTGGCCGTTAAACCAATTATCATGCTCCGTTTCCAATCGGCGTAACCGGTTCCATCAAAAGGAGTAGAAACTAATTTGGTACTAGCATGATCTGAAGGATGTAGATAATAATGGCTAGATGGGTTTTGAGTGGGATCGGTTTGTGTTTGGGCCGCCATTGTCGAACCAGCAAGAAAGCTGTGAGAAAAAAAAAACGAAAGAAAAGAAAAATGGTGAGAAAATCAGGCCTTAGGATTTGGCTCTGATACCATGATAAGATTCATGATTCAAGATCCATACTCAAAGAAGAAGAAAGAAGCAGGAGAAGTTTTAATTATTTCTTGAATGAATACAGAGTACATGGGTTTCATTATTTATATAGTACATGGAAATGAAAGAAAATGCTAGAATAGTGTAGTACAATGACGTGGCAAAATGAATAAAAAATTTCTGTTATTCAAAACAGAAACCCAATACAATTTACAAAGAATCTTGATGGAGAGTGTACGCTACTGTGCGTCATTGGTCACGTGATCAGCAGCTGGGTCAATAGAGTTGGGAAAGATTTTATGGATGTGCATTTTGGCCGGTAAGTATATATTCTTGAATAGCTCTATTTTATTTTATGTTAATTTTTAATTTTTTTATTAATTAGGGTTTATGATTTGATTTTAGGGATATTCCACGTGGTAACCCTGAGGTTTTGGGTTTTCCACGTGGTAACCAAAACTTTTAAAAAATCCACATGGTAACCCTGAGGTTTACCAAATTGTTCCATTATGACCTTTTTGCACATAAAATGTTAGCAAAACGTTAAGAAACATTAATTTCGAAGCTTTAAGGCTGTTGTACACCTATATATGCGACTCACCATTTTAAATGCCATTAGTCTCAACCATTTTTCCCAAAATATAAACCCAAACTCTACCATCTTTAGATTCGGGGGAAAAAAATATGATTTGGATGAAAAATGGTATATTTGAGGGTTATATTTTGGGGAAAAAGGTTCAAACTGATGGCATTTCGAAAGGTGGGTCGCATAAATATGCATACAACTGCCATAAAGCTTCAAAATTAACGTTTGCTAACGTTTTTATGTGCAAAAAGGTCACGAGGGAACATTTACATAAACCTCAGGGTTACCGCGTGGATTTTTTAAAAGTTTTGGTTACCACGTGGAAAACCCAAAACCTCAGGGTTACCACGTGAAATTTCCCTTGATTTTAAATGTAGGCATAAGATTGTAAAATTTTTTAAGGGGGAGAAAGATGTAGAGTATTCAAGTGAAATTTCTTCTTATTTGGAAGAAGAGAAAGCTATGTTGATTGATAAAATAAAGAAATTGAATGCAAAGTTGAAAGAAAGTGAAGCAATGTTGAAAATAGAGGTTGTTAAACATGTAAATGCACAAAAAGCATTAAGTTTTGTATTTAGGACAACACCACATCATCTTGTACATTGACTACATAGACAGATAATGCTCTACATTCAACATCTATCTTAGACATTTCCACAGCACAAATATCATCAATGACCCTCTCTAACCCCTCCTCAAAGCTAAGAGCATTAGGTAGATGATACCAAAGAGAAAAGTCATATTTTAACCCAAGATCCTCTTTTATAATTCCTTCTAACTCAAATAAAGACATTTTATCTGGGTCTACTGAAATGGTTTTACACATCCCACACAAATACTCAAACCCCACAACTCCTTTTTTGAATATCCCACCATACTAAAACTTCAAAGTAATTGAATCATTCACATTAGCCTAAAAACAAAGCAAAAAACACTAAATTACATACAATTTCGAGTTAGAACAAGTACTCATAAAATTATTCTGAAAATGGAAAATGCAAATTTTCGATTTTTATAACCCTAATTTTTTGGTGTTAGCAAAATTAGAGGATAAATAATGCAATTGAGAACAATAAACTAACCATTATGTGAGAGTATGTAGTCTGAGTGAAGTGGCTTCTTTAATTGACTATGTCGAAACTTTGGGAGCAGGACAACAATGGCTTATCTTGAGAGGAAGACTTCTTGAGATTTGAGAGTTTTAGTCGGTGAGAGAGGAAGAGTATGCAGAACCTATGCTTTCTCACTCATACATGACTCTTGATTAGAAAAATATTTGAAATTTGGTTAAAACCTTATTTTTACCGGTTATGGGTAAAAAAACTACCAGCGAAAAATACAGGTTAAATTTCGTATTATTCGTAGTTAATTGAAAATTCGTATTATTCTTGGAAAATAAGTGAAAGGTTAATTTTTCATAATAATAATAATAATAATAATTAATAATTAATAAAAAAAAAAAACAAAACCCCTTTGTTTTCCACTCCCTCCCCTCATTGAGAGCGCCGTTTCCTTCGTTTGTTTTCCTCCCCTTAATCTGAAATGTTATCTTCTTCCTAACCCTAACCTTCCCTTTTGCCTGTTCCGATTTGGAGCAGCTGCCCAACGATCGCTGATTACTACTGGTTCGATTTTTTCTCGAAGCCGAAGATTTTCATCGTTACGGTTCGTTTGTTCTTTTTCCTTTTTCTTCATCTTTGATTTTTCTTAATTTTGATTTGATGTCTAATTTAGGAAACAAATTGTATTCCTAATTTTGTTGATCTTTGGTTTTTCATGATTTGTGAATCAGGAAAAACCCTTATTATTATTTTCATGAACTTTTATTTACTAGTCTTCATATTTCGAGCATTTTGGTCTTGATCTTTGATTTCGTGATTTATGATTAGAAAAAAAATCATATATTGGGTAAAGGTTGTTTTAACTTTTTAATGTTTTCCTTGATCTGTATTTTTATTGCTATTTTTCGAGAACTTTGTTGATGCCTTTTGGTTCCTTTAATGATTCTCCATTCCTGGATTTTGGTTCTTTTTACTTTCAAGTAATTTGTTAATGATTTTGTAAATGATTTTCGGTTGTAACTTGTTGGTGATCTGTATATGAAAAATCATACAATAGGTAAAATTTGTACTTGTTCCTACATTTATTTTATCCATTTAATTGGCTGATTTTGTATTTTTTCCTCTAAATAATTGTGTCAATATCCTTGTAGAATTGTCAACAGCGGGGGATAAAATTCAAAATATTATGGAGATACTTCCTACTGATTCTGAGGAAAAAGAAGGTGAAATCAGGGGTAAGCGTAAATGAATCTCCGGTGAAACAAATATTGCTAAGTTTATGTATTATAATGCTCAACTTTCTTGCTTATCTGCTAATGAAACTAATGCCATGAAACGTCACACTATTAGGTATAAGAAAACTCATTTTTTCATGTTTAAAAGTCAAACAATACTTTTCCCTTAATCAAGTTTAAATTAAGACTAAATTTTTTTGGTCTGAAATTTATTCTATAACATTATTTATCACGATTAATGACGAATTCTAATTCCATATAAGTATTTTGTATATTTATATCGTGGGAAACCGATTAGGTTACGTTGTTTGCTAGTTTGTCACACTTTTCAAAAAGTTTAAATCTTGTTAAGTGTATGTATTATTTTGGTTCTACGCTCTTAGGTTTAGCACGAAGATGGATAAAGAGGAAAAATTAAAGAAATTTAGGTATTAGGGAGGGGAAATAAATAAATGGCATGGGTATAGAAATATGAAGTATGCAAAATGATTTGGATGTCAAAATCATGGTACTATTTAATTTAGTGTGAGATGATGGAAATATTCAAATTTATCAAGCTTTCATATTATATATGAAAATACACGTGTGGCTTCTATTGGTTCAACTAAGCTTAAGGATTGAAGAATCCCCCTCATTGTTTTATTATGTCCATTTCACTACTCAAAATGAAGTGTGCTTAAGGTGTGCTTTGGCACTAATGCCCAAGTTGAATTTGCCTCAACAAATAGCAAAAAGATTACGATATTTGTTTGGGTCTATACAAATTAACTTGGATGTTAATGTTGTATAATTTATAAAATATTGTTAGATGATGAAAATATTTAGTAGAAGGGTTAGACTCAACTAATAGAGTTGACTAAGCTTTAGTATCATGTGAACATGTATGTGCGACTGTCATGACCTTGCAAGGCTATTCAATAAGGCACATAAGGTGCAAAAACTGCATTGGGGCTTAGTTTGTCTACATAGATACTATGAATGTAAGATGGCTCCTCACACGTAGCCTCTTTCCTTACTACTCTCTTAGTGTATGTTTGTAGCGTCATTATATTTTGGTTGAACGGTATGCATTTAAACCATGCTTGTAATCTCTAATCTCAATTTAGGGTTGCACACGGTTCGACCTGGTTTGGTTTATAAAAAAAAATTAGAAATTTCGGTCTAAAAATCACCAGACCAGATCAGATTTGTATTGTCTACAATTTTTCCTTTTTAATGCACTTTTTAACTTAAATTTGGTCAAGTGATCCCATATGTGGGATCTTTGTTTCACAAGCTTCCTCTTTACTTGTTTGCTCACAACATTATCCTTTTTTATTTCATTATCATTCTCTTCATTTTCATCACAAATATGAATGGTTTATCCATCAACATCTACAAATACCAAACATAAACTAAGATGTTAATTTATTTAGATATAATCCTTAATATCAAACATCTACAATCACTGATTTCAAATGCATTCATCTTCCTCATTTTATTATATTAATTACATAGAAAATGTTCTTTTCATCATATTCAATAATGAAAGAACACATCATCGGTTCTTCCTCAAGAAAAATAATTCTGGCTGTGGAAGATAAAAATAGTAGAAGGAAATCAGATCTCAACAAACAATTGTCAAGAAGAAAGATGATTGAAAAAGAATGAAAAGGATGTATTGGCAGTCAAAATGAAATATTTTTTTCTTCTACTACTAAATTACAAAAGAAAAAGTATTATAGCTGAAATTAGTATTTAGTCAATATACGATATCTATCCACAAGACACATGAAGTCCAAGGCACATCTAGCTCGCCTCATGTATCTTGTTGCGCCTAGACTCGTGGAGGCATTTTTTTGGTCTCCTTGCGCCTAGACACGCCTCGAACGTTCTTTTTTAGAACACAGGTTGCCAGTTACTAGTTAAGTTTAAATACAATAGTATAGGCTCAAAGTATTTGGATTTTATCCTAAAAGATTCACTAAAACTCCAATTGCTCCAAAGTATGATGTGACATCATTACAAAAGGGTTAGAGTTTAATGTTCTTTTGATTTTATGTAGCGTATTCATCTATGTATGAGCTAGCTACAAGCGTGTGGCCCGTCTAGGTAGTGTAGTGAATATATCAGTGATCCCTAATAGTTGATTAAGACCACAAAATCTATTAACGTGAATAAATAGGATATAATTTATGATGGAAGGTTAAAGATGTAAGTTATTTATGATAGAGGAATGCCAATTTACTTTATGCAATGATGAGGTTACATTGAGTTGAAAGTCTAGAGCGTAAATCACTAACTCTAATATCACTAAGATCCAAGGTATGAAGTGCCTTGATGAACAAATTACTCTTACAATGTTTAGACTATGTTTGTAGGAAATAAATTGCAATAAGAGAACACAAAAGTTTACAAGGTTCACCCAATGTAGGCTATATCCTCGGAGGTGTGTAGTATCTTGATTTATACTATAACAATGGAGTTCCAAGAACTCCTACAATAAAGTATTACAATTGATAATAAGAGAAAGTTAAGCCTATGTGTTTAGGCTAAGGGGTTATTTTTGTGGATGAACATATGAGCTCTCTATTTATTGAGACGAATTACATTAATGAGTATTCATACTTAAAATTATGAATGAATAAGATATAACAACTCCAATAATAAAAAATGTCCCGAAAAAAAGAATCCTATGCCATCAGATAGGGCTACTCGTTCGAGCTACCAAGCTGCTTGTTTAAGCCGTCGTTGATCATTCTAAACCATGTGCTCGTTTGAGCACTATGCATGCTCGATTGAGCATTTCTTTGCTGATCCTTCTAGAGCATTCTGATCTTGTTGCTCGTTCAAGGCAAGTGGCTTTTGTTGGATGCCTTGTTTCGTACTACGAACTTAAAAGCTTCCTCATTAAGTACATTGATCATACCTCTTAATTTCCATGTTTAAGTCATACTTCAATACCTTAATAACTTCATGCATTGATTCACATACTTAAACGCACTTTAACTCCACACTTAAACACCCGTCTTAATGTAGACACTCGATGCACATCTTAATGCACACTTATGACTCACATAATGGTGCACGCAAGTCACTATGACTCTAACACACCCCTTGGGGAGTTTACCAACTAAACTAGATACGTGACAATATACGACATAAGTCTAAAGACAAATTCAGAATTATGTAGTAGCGATTAATTTTTAGTCTTGAACACTTTTAGGTTGTGGTATGATAAGATTATGACATTACTAAAGTGTAAAAAGGGGGCATTTTGCACCGTATCAAGGGATATCTTTTGGTTTCGAGTTTCGACCGATATTTAGGCGTTACATCAAACGCATCACTTTCGTTACCGAATCATTGTTTCATTACCACAATCGCGACTGTTAACACTTTTTTATTCTACGGACATTACAGTAAAGTAATCAATTACTCCAATGTCATTGTCACATGTGACTTCATCTTGGCTTCCACCTTAGGCATGTTTTTCTTTTTTTTAGGGGGGGGGGGGGGGGGGTTATACGACCCTAGACAAAACAAAGATTATTTTTGAATGACCCTTTATGGAAAACAGTATCTCCACTTCACCTAAATATGAAAAGGGGGGGGGGGGGGGGGTGGTTATACGACCCTAGACAAAACAAAGATTATTTTTGAATGACCCTTTATGGAAAACAGTATCTCCACTTCACCTAAATATGAAGTGCGTTTAATTTAAGAAGATTTTTCTGTTACAACCTGAACTTAAAGAACTGTGAGTATAATCTTTGACTTCATTGAGAATTATGGATTGAATATGATGAAATTGTAATAGAAGTATGAGTTTAGTGTTATCTTTTTAATATTAGTTTCACATGTATTATGTGTTGACTTTGTCTACAAGTTGTCTGCCACAAACATTTCATTATCCTAATGCCATCAAATGATTCCCACCTATGTGGGATCCAGAGGGATCGATTTTACACAACATTACTTTAGTTATTGATGAAAATATTTAAGGCATTAAGTTGCGGTAATTGAGAGCATAAAACTCCATGCATGTTATCTATTCTAGATGTTGGTACTAAAAATCATGAATGTTTTTTGTATATAAATACTTGATGTAGGTAGTGGAAGAAATTGTATGTAACTAATTATACTGTGTATGCTATTCCCGGAGGCTTAAGTTTAAATTTGGTAAATGTCTTGGAAAATTTTCCAATCTTGTAGATTCTTAACTATTTTATCATACTTGCTGCCTTTTCTTGCAGATTCTAAACTATTTGATGCGTCTCAATACGCGTTCTTTGGGAATGATATTGTTGAAGAAGTGGAATTGGGAGGACTTGATGATGATGAAGAAATTCTTGTGGGTGGAATTGAAGATGATTATCAATTAGACCATGAAGAGGTTTATTCTTTGATTCCCTTTTCCAACTTTGATTTTATGCTCTTACCTCTTGTGCTTCTATTATTTTAATCTCTTGCGCATGATCCATTTTTTTAATTATCTTGTAAATATAACTGATTGTACTCCTGCTTCTCGTCCTTTTCTTGATATCTCAAGCTTGTTTTATATATACCATTAATTATACTAGTACCATGAGTACTCTAAATCTGAAAGTTTGTAGTTATTAAATTATTCGTAAAAACTTTCTGTGAGAAATTGATGATCTCAGTTTTTTTTTCGATTAGTACTCAATTCTTAGTTGATTTTTAGTAGTTTTCCTTCATTCAATAATCTTCAATGTATGTATATATGTATGTCTGACACACCCTCATTTTACATTTGTCATCCATTCTTTTGTTTTTCTTTGCCCCATTTCTTTATGGCCTAGTATTGCGTAATTACTAAATTATAAAAGGATGAGCTGACTTTAATACTTTTTGATGATTTTCTCCTTAGAATTAACTGTTCATTGGTTGATGTCATATTATATATTGATACCTTATGCACTTCACTGATTTTTTAGACAGTTATAACTGTTTTTGGGATAATTTTTATGATGCAAAGAGTTCTAATTGTATCATTACAACTATTTACTTTTTAAGGTACTTATTACCACCAATCAACATCAAGGTTTTTACAATGTTACACTACCAAAAAATTTAAAAAGCTTGATCTATCATCAATGACCTTAGTGACTTTTGTAAATTCTCCATTCTCATTTTCTCTTCATGTTGAGAGTGATCTTATATGGTTGTTAACTTGTTATGGTATTCCATGTAGTGAAACTCTTTGATTTATGGTATAGATGTATTTTGACATAAGTGAAATTTCCTACTTTATGCACTTAAAGATATGTATGGAAAGTGCAAACAAACTTAAGACATGTGAGGAATAATTGAAAATTTTTGTACATCAAATTTTCTTAATAACAAAGGTACTGTCCCTCTTTCCTCCAATACAAAGAAGTATTAGCTGCCATCATAAACTAAATGAGTAGACTAATGATCACTAAAGCGCACAACCTATCACACTTAGTTCATCATTATGAGAAATAAGATCTGGTAAAGGGTACAAAAATCAGGTGTGGTGTAAGACTCCTTGAATGCGGATAACTATAGCATGAACCTCAACATATAAAGAGCTTATTGAGGTATCTTATTTAAGGTTTGGTGAAGGATGGCAAGCACCAGGATGGCAGGTTTAGTAGGAAGAGTTAATGGTTCCATGTTTGGGTTGCACTTGAGGGAGAAAGAGAGAGCTTGTACTCTTGACATTGCAAGAAAGCGTAGAATTGATAATTTGATAAAACAACCCAAGAGTAGTAATATTACATTATGATGCACCATGTTTGAGAATTGTCGTGATGTTAAATCATGCTATATAACAGTGCTTGAATTTTCACGGTCAAAACGCCTCGCTAACCGTTATGTAATGTGTAATGCCACATAGGTATTTTCTTTGTTAAAATTTCATTAGTACACATTAAATTTTTTTGATCACTTAAGTTATAGTTAATTATTATTCTAGTTGTTAAACAAAATAATTATCTTATAGTTATTGTTACGCTAAAAGTACCTCATACAGTGCAATTGTAAAAGCTATGAGCATATTATTGCATAAAAATAATAATAATAATAATAGTAGTTCAACAACAGAACTGCAATTATTAAGTTCAAAACTTCCTTTATATCACTTTTCTATTCCATAGAATTACACCGCATCGGCTGCGATTCGTGTTATTACTCGGTTATAGTTGTTTTCCGCATATTGGCCATATCTTCCGCGATAGTGGTTTTTTTTCCAATGTATATTAGTTTTAATAGGCGCAAAAGGTCCTTTTACAGAGGTGTAAGGCGAAGATGCGGGCTTTTAGTATGCAAGACGCACAATTTTGCTAAAAACCTTCAAAAAACATGAAATTCATATAATAGTAACATTTAAGATTAACACCAATTTAGCACATAAAGTCATTTGATAGCTCGATAAGTGGATAACTTAGTCTTGAGTTAAGAAACGAAATAAATTTAAACTAAGACAAAGGTAAAGAAAGCACTTAGTGATGCTTGATGCTTGATAAACATTTATATTTATATGTATATTTATATTTATATTATTAAAAAGTTAAAAAAAATTTTAAGCTCATCAATTTAGGAATGAAGTAGATAATCATGCTATCAAATTTGGCTCATCAATATTACCATCAAACAAGTAAGTAATTAAAAAATAGTAAATAAGAAAAAAAAACTTTAGTCATAATAAAGTAGAAACATATAACATAGATAAAGTGTAACAAAAACAATAAATTTGAGAAATAAATTTACTCTTTAAATATATTTGAAAAAACAGGTTGTTAGAATTAAAAAAAAAGAAGGAAAAGAATACAAAAGCAAGTTGAAGAAAAGACAGCGGCAATGGTAATAAGCAAGGCAGAGAAAAGATTTAAAATACAGCAGCCAAGGTAGACAGCATCACAAACAGATAAAGAATTAAATAAAACAGAAGAAAGGAGTAGAAAAGAGAAGTTACATGGCGGAAGGTGGCAGGTGAGCAGTAGAGAGAGGATGCTTTGAGCTGGAGTAGTCAAGCAGCTGAATTAGGTTTTGTATGATTGGCCGATGGTTTTTCAGTAATATTAATCAGATTGAGTTATTTAATTAAAAAAGAGTCGAGTAGTTGCGTGAGGTGATAAAGTCGACAAAAAGGCATGCCTCTGTTGTGCCTCTTGTTCCGCGGTGCGTCTAGAATCGTGGATGTGTTTTGGAGCTCACCTTGATAAAAAATTCAGGATTTGAGGCCAAGTGAGGATTTGTTTTATACTCCTAATAATTTATTTTCGTCAATTCCACATCTCCAAAATAGCATTAGCATTGCTTAAATGCTTACCGAGCTGAGTTGCATTGGTCTCGATAAGCTCATAAAGGGATCTCAGTCTAACATTTTGTAGTTTTTTGGAACTCTGCATCTTAAGTGCTTTTTTTTTTTTTTAAATTTTTTATTGTGTTGAGTTGTATCATTTTTCTGAGATGGGAAACAGTGTATGCTGTTAATGATATTTTTAATAGAAGATTAATCTCTATTTTTCTGTGTACTATTATTAAATGTTATCTGAAAAATAAAACCATGAAATGTGATTGCAAAGTGTAATTGGTGTTTTATTAGTGCTCTGTGTGAATTTTAGAGTTCTGATTTTTCAGGTTGATGGCATAGAATCTTTTTCAGATATTGATGATCTTGCCGGTGCTTTGTCAAAGGTCAGTCACCGATGCCACCATGTTATTTTTATTTATCTTGGTGATATACTGATATTACGCAATATTGAATTGCAAATCCGGTCTGTTCTTTCCTATATGTTTTTACGTGTCTCATATTCCATTGCATAGACTCTGAATTTCCATTGTGTTTTAAAATAAGAATGTTTATTTAAAGAAGTGGGAGAGTGGAATGGTGCAATTTTTGATTTTGTCTAATCTATTTGCATAGCACAAATTAGAAACAACTTCAATTAAGGTAAAATCCAGTTTAAGGTCAGTCTAAAGAGTTGTATTTTTGTCTGATGGTTTATCTTTAGCTTTAAAGTAGACAAGGTGCAGTGCAATGTTAGTTATGTCTTTAACTTCTAATCTTATACCTTGCTTTCTCAAAACTTACCTGATCACATGAGCTCTTCTAATCTTTTATTTTTTTTTTTTTTGAAGCTGAACTTTGTCTATAAACGTTTTCTTTTTTTAATTTGATGTTTTTTTAATTCCTGGTAGTGCAAACTTGTTCACTTCCATTATATGAAGGGTTCATAAATTATAATTTGAAAAATTTAATAAATTTTGATCCTTGCTACATGGATGTATCGAGAGATAGTGTATTAATATATATTGATGTGTAAGTCTTGCTTTGATTTTTGTTGCTTAACTATAATGTTATTAATCTGCATGTTGCCTTAAGAAAAAAGGAAAAGTTTTGAATGTGTAAGTGTAATATCAGCAGTGTTACATCACCCCAATCCGCTAAAGTGGCTCCCACATAGTCGGGGCTAGGATTGGGTCGGATATATGCAATCTTATCCTTGAATAACAATGTCTTTTTCTGAAAGTCCCTTGATTCAATAAATAATTTTTATTATAATCCTATGTTTTAAAGAGCAATCTGTGATATTTCTCTTTCACATAAGGTGTTTTTCTTTTCATTTTATGATCCCTATATTTCTATGCTTTTCATGTCTGCAAAGATATAAACTTTCAAAGTTTTTCTGATTCTTCTGTTCATAACATCTTTTTCATGCAGCTGAACAGGACAGTGAGTGAACCAAGACCTCGGCTTATTGCTGATAGGGGGTCCCGAGAAAGTAAGTACATGCAATCTGTTGGAATTTGGCTAGGTTATGGATGCCTTATATGTGTCTCTTGTTAATTTAGAGACCTTGTCTATGTATGATATAATAATTATCTAAAATTTTAATAAGTAAAATCTTTGTGCTTGTGATTTATTGTATCTGCCTGTTTTGTTTCTTTTATTGTTTTTTAGAAGTTTGAAGGCTGGGCTCAATCCCCAATGTATTTGGAATATAATGGGGAGTAGAATAAAAGTATATACACCATTGTAATCCTAATAATGTACACGTTATATTGTAGAAGTACATCATTTTGGGTCGGAAAGCAGGTTGTTAAGGAAGAAAGGAAAACATAAGAATACGAGGGAATGTGAAACTCATATTGCCCTTTTTCCCTTTTCTATAAATTTTATTTTAACATTTACTTCAGAAAGTTGAATTTAGTAGTGTTAGATAGTCAATATAATTGTTCCTCACTGCAACCATTGGAGTTCTTAGCTGGTTGTCCTGCTGTGCATTTACTTTACCACAGGGTTTTGTCATGATTCAACGTTGTTAATTTATTTTTCTTTTAGGACCTGTGACAAAGACTTTATACTGGTCACACTGCCTTTGATAGTTCCGTTGCTTTTCTTCATTTGATTGTTCCGTTGCTACTTGCTTGAGAACTTTTTTAATTTCTCTCTTTTTGTCCCTTTTTGGGATTATTTGTGTTTGTTAGATTACTCATAAGATGAGTTATGTTATCATTCAACATGTATAAGTTGGATTGTACTCCTCCCTATTTCAAATCAAACTTTTGCCTACTTATGACGCAACCTTTGTTGACCAAGGATTTCTCCCGAGTGAACAGACTTTACACAATGTATTCATATACTAATTTTGGCCACTATTATCATAATCCGGGGCCAGATATCAATGTATGGTTGCTAGAAAGTTTGGCCACAATGTATTCATATACTAAATTTGGCCACTATTATCATAATCCAGGACCAGATATCGATGTATGGTTGCTAAGACGCTCTATCATTATCTCTGTTTGGCAATTTATGAATCTTTTCCTGTTTAACCACGTAAATCCTGAGTTGTATCACGTGCTTTTATGTATTCTTATGCTTATTTATTGTTGATTAAGCTCAGTTCAACCACTTTTTTCTTTCAGGTTCTTCTGCAGCTGATTGGGTGCAGGATGTTGATTACTCAACCTGGTATGATCAGCATGCAAACCATGGAGACGAGTCTGAAATCAAGTCATGGTCTTCACAGCCTTATGCTTCCGCTCGTGTTGCTGAGTCAAAGGGATTGCACAGAACAGCATCATATCCTGAGCCTCCACCTCAGCTTCTGCCCCTACGTCATCAAAATTTATCCAACGAACCAATTCCCATGCCTAGGTCTTCCATACCTTCTCTTTCTGGTAGCAGGCCGCATATGCTTTTACCAAATAACCACACGCATCCAAACAACTTGTACCTTTCTGGTGGACCACATATGACTCTGCAATCACAAACATCTTTTTCTGGTCCTTTGCCTGGTTTACCTCATGGTTCTCATCTTTCAACTAATTTACCTCATTTCTCCTCTCCTGCTCATTCTATGGATGGTCGCCCCCCTAGCCAATGGCTAAATCATGCTAATCTTATGAACAATATGTTGCAGCATCAATTACCTCATCAGAATGGATTAAGACCTCATTTGATTACTCAACAACAGCAGCAGGCGAATAGATTGCACCATTCAATTCCTCAACCTTATGGTAATATAACTGGGGTAAATTCTCAACTATATGGTCCTCATATATCTCAATCACCGCCCATGATGAATAAATTTGATGGCATGATGGGACCTCCTGATGTCAGAGATAGACCTAGATCATCACAAAAGAACCGACAAAATTTACGGTACCCCCAACTGGGTTTTGATACCAATGGCCAGCGAACTGATGGTGGGTGGCCGTTATTCAGGTCAAAGTATATGTCAGCAGATGAAATTGAGAATATACTTAGAATGCAGTTGGCTGCAACTCACAGCAATGACCCTTATGTAGATGATTATTTCCACCAAGCTAGTTTATTTAAAAAATCTGCTGGTGCAAGGATGAAACATCCTTTTTGCCCTACGCAACTGAGAGATCTTCCACCACGAGCACGACCTACTGATGAACCTCATCCCTTTCTCCAAGTTGAGGCATTGGGAAGGATTCCATTCTCGTCTATCCGCAGGCCAAAACCACTTCTTGAAGTTGATCCTTTGAATTCAACTAGCTCTGGCTGCAGTGAACAAAAAATCATTAATAAACCCCTCGAACAGGAACCTTTGTTGGCAGCAAGAGTTACTATAGAGGATTGCCTTTGTCTTCTTCTAGATGTTGATGATATAGACCGTTTTCTTCAATTTAATCAATTACCAGATGGTGGTGCTGAATTGAGACAAAGACGACAAAGCCAACTGGAAGGATTAGCAGCCTCACTTCAGCTTGTAGATCCACTTGACAATGGTGGGCAAACTCCAAAAGATGATCTTGTATTCCTACGTATAATTTCTCTCCCCAAAGGACGGAAACTTCTTGCGAAGTATCTTGGTATGCTTACTCCTGGAAGTGATCTCCTCCGGATTGTTTGCATGGCAATTTTCCGTCATTTGAGATTATTGTTTGGTATCCTTCCATCTGATCCAGCAAACGCCTTGGCAACTTCTTACCTTGTGAACGTTGTATCTTCATGTGTCAGCAAGATGGATCTTTATGGGCTGGGTGCTTGCCTTGCCGCAGTTGTTTGTTCGTCAGAGCAACCTCCACTTCGCCCCATTGGGAGTTCTGCTGGAGATGGTGCCTCTGTTGTTGTGAAGTCTGTACTTGATAGAGCAGCTGTGCTACTTAAAGACCCTAATACTGCTAGCAGCTATAATATGCCTAATCCAGCCTTCTGGAAGGCATCATTTGATGAATTTTTCAAGCTACTCCTGAAATATTGCTTAAACAAATATGATAGCATTGTGCAGCCACTGGCATTGTCAAACATGGCTAGTGTTGGTTCTGATGTGGCAAAAGCTATTAAGAAGGAAATGCCCGAAGAGCTGCTACGAGCAAGTCTTCCTCATACTACTGAGAACCAACGCAAGCTCTTAGTGGATCTTACAAAACGTTCTGTGCCTTTGATTGGTTAGTCTTAACTTGATGGCCGACAACTTTGATTTTGAAACAACGATCTGAGGCAGAGAGAAAGTAATAGTCTTGAACCGGGCTTAACCGTCCATCGTCCTGAAAAATGTCGTCCAGCAGAAGAATGTGGCGGATGCCCCCAGAAAATTGAACCAGTAAGAAGCCTGTCGAAAATTGAAAATTTTGTTGGTTTTGTTTTGGAGCTTATTTTTGATGATGCTCTCTGGTTAGAGTAGAATGTACATGGTTGAGAAGCGGGTCGGGTCCCATGTTCCTTTTGTTATTTGGTTTGAAGGAGCTGGGACAAATCTGCAAATTCATATTCAAGCTCAACTCTTGGCCTTGTGCTGTTTGTTTAATAATATCAGTCTTGTAGAACTTTAATTGGTTATCAATATTTGAGTAATTTGGTTTCCTTAAGAGAAGAGGAATATTCAAATTGTACTGTCGTTGCCCTTGCCTTTGCCTTTGTCTGTGTATAACAATAATTACTTTAATGTTCAACTTCATGCTGGCTTCATTTAGCCTTGTTTGTTTCACATGAATTATTTCATCATGGCAAATAAATTGTGATATTATATATAGGGAAAATTTACTTTTAAACATACAAACTTTGACCCATTTTCTTTTAAACATACAAACTTTCGTTTATTATTTAAACATACCAACTTTGGGGGGTATATTCCCAAAAAGTTATAGCCGGTTTTTTGATCCATTTTTAACCCTTTTTAACCGGTATGACCACAAATGTTGAGAAGCTTCTTCTTCAAGCTTCTTCTTCTTCAATGGCTTGTTTTCAATTACCCATTTCCAAGCTCTAACTCACATAAAATTTCAGATAAAATTTCAGATAAAATTTTCAATGGCTTCTTCAAGCTTCTTCTTCTTCTTCAAGCTCTAACTCACATAAAATTTCAGATTTGTTTTCAATTACCCATTTTAAATCTCTAAAAATTTGTTGATTTGTACTTCATTTGGGTTAAATTAGGGTTGAAGATAAAGAATGGAATGGCTTATTCTTCAATTTGTTGATTTGTTCTTCATTTGGGTTGAATTAGGGTTTAATTTGTTTTTGGGTTTGAATTAATCAAAGAATTTTCAACATTTTTTTTGGGTTTTCATTGTTTTTGGGTTTCATTGAAAGATTACTGCTTTGTTTGTAAAGATGGTGGTCTTCTTATGGTTTGTGACCACAAGTGAGATTCTTTCTTACTATTTCTCTTTTTCTGTTCATCATTTATTCATCTTTCAATGTACCATTTTTCTGGGTTTTTTTTGTTGAATTTCTTCTTTCTTTGCTTTTTTTTTTACTAGTGGTATATGAATTGGGGTTTTTGGGTTCTTCAATTGAAGAACCATATTTTTTTTTGTGGGTTGATAATGGTGAAAATGAAGATGGTGAAGATGAAATGGTGAAGATGAAGATGGTGAAGATAAGAAGATGAAGATGGTGAAGATGAAGATGGTGAAGAAGTAACCGGTTCATCCGGTTACAAGTCATCCATAACTTTTTGGGAATATACCCCCCAAAGTTGGTATGTTTAAATAATAAACGAAAGTTTGTATGTTTAAAAGAAAATGGGTCAAAGTTTGTATGTTTAAAAGTAAATTTTCCTATATATAGAGTTAGTGTTTGGCAAAATGACTTATTGAGTAATTCTGGCATTTTGACACAAATGAAAGGTTGAGTGGTCAAACAAACTAATTTTAATGTTTGGTAAAGTAGCTAGTTGAAACATCTTATTTATATGAATAGGTTATTTTTGGACAAACTGCTCCTAGTTGCGGTTTTAAAATTAGTTGGTTAAACCGGTTTATAAAATCGGCCACTGTAAACATTACTTGTACCAAAACTAACTTATTGCACTATTAATTATTTGAAGTATTTTTTTTTTTGGCAAAGTAAATGTTATAAAATGCCAGAGAAAAAGAAGCCGAAGCTTACAAGCGGTTCAAGAGACTGAGCCGCAAACCCAGACAAAACATCTAAGGGACAGGCCCCTGATCATTTGCTAAACCGGGGATGCACCTCCAAAAAAACGAAAATAAGATCCTTACACCTATAGATGCTACGACATATGCAGCATTTCCAAGAGACAAAAACGAGATTTACAATTCGAACCATCCAAAAAACAAAGCTAAGTATGTTCCAAACAAATAAAAACGTTTCGACCTATCCAAAATATATCAAAGTATGCTGATTGCAGCTCCATTTGAGTCCTGGTGCTATGAGTAATCTTAAATCTCGATTGCTCCATTTCATCTCATCAAGACGTATCACCAGCTTAGCAACCATGTGCATCCACCAGTGGGTAAATAAACCAGCTTATAAGCCATTTATCATGGGGCTTGGACAGACCAAGTATGCTAACTACTCCAAGGATTCAACCAAGAAGCAGGATCTTGTTGCACTCAGGAATAAAAACCAAAAGGCTTTCCTCTAATCAATATCAAAACCAAACACAGTATCTGTACAAGTAGACACCCATCGATATACTTATGGGTATTAGAAGCCCTTCTCTGACATATACTAGAGGCTTAAGGGAGATGGGTACCTTAGAAGCCTACTACTCCTGGGGGTAGATGATCAGTAATCTATCGTGAGGTGCAAAAAGGGCCAACACCTTGGTGTCGTTACTTCCAAAACGTTGATCACTCTTACCCAATTTCACCAAAATACAAAAGTATAGTGGCAAGACGGGATCGAATCCACAGGGAGGAGGTCTTGTGCTTAAACTATATTAGAGATAAGAGGGGGGTTGTTTTTAGGTTTTGTTTGGTTAAAACGTCTTCAATCAAGCAAACTAGTGCGACAATGAATTAAGCAATTAAGAATAAGCTAGGACATGGGGAGTCCATTCATCGTCATGCAAGGGGATACAAAATCAATAAAACATGATGATTAAAATGAGTATAGGAGTGAATGAAGCTAGCTCTTATGTGTCACCTCGGCTTCTCGGCCTTGGCGATTTAGACATACAAATCAGGATGGAGTGTGGGCTTCTTAGCCTTGAACTCAACTAATCCATAAGTTTTATCTTAAATCCTAGCTCATGATAATGAAACTAACTTGATGGGTATGAAAGCTACTAAAAACATCATCAAATACACACCTTCTTTGGTTAGTAAGTGACTAATGATGGTTTCAAGCTTCTTGGCTCTTCAACCATCAACATGAGAATGATAACTAAACATATCATCAAGAAAAATCACAAAATCAACTAAGTTTAGTGAAGTGAGGAGCACTTGCAGTCCTTCTTGGGATAGCTCATGAACCAAACCTCACTAGACTAGCATCACTCAAACTCTATAATCCAAAATCTAGCACATGCACCCCATTACATATTAATGAACTTCCTTACCCCATGCCCTAAAGGCTAAACTACTCACAAATCATGGATGTAAGCAAGAAAATAGACATGAAACACATATCAAATATAATAAAGAACCAAAAGTAAGAATGACCACTTTAGAAGGTCTAACAACTAGGAAAAACTAACATGCAAGTGTTGAACTAGAAGTAAAAGCATGCAATAAGTTACTTTAACTAAAGATAAGGTATAATCTAACAACTAGAAACAAGAATCAAGCAAGAAAAACCACATGCAAAGAGAAATGTAAAGATGGAATAAAATCTGAAAGTTTCACTAACTAATAAAGTATAATTACAGGATCTTACTTCCTTGAAGTAGGAGAAAGATTGAGCACAAACTAAGAGAAGTTCTTCCTTGGATAGTCCTCTTAAAATAAGCAAAAGGGAACAAATCCCACCATAAATCAACCTTGGAAATGAAAAACAAGAGTAAATGAACTAAAGCTACTCTATTCTAGTGTTTCTACCTGATACATTACATTTCGTGGAGTGCATATATATACAAGAAGGATCCAAGGGAAATAGAGTAAATATGCCAAAGAAACAAAATATGCCCCGCTGTACAGGTGCTCAAACGAGCAGGTAGGGTGCTCGAACGAGCACTAGCCTTCAGAGGCTACTGATCTCCCAAATACCAACTGCTCGAACGAGCATAGCATGTGCTCGAACGAGCACCAGCTTCCATGAGCTTCTGTCTGCCAAACACCAATGTGCTCGAACGAGCACACCATCTGCTCGAACGAGCACCATAGCCTAGTAGCTTCTGTTTGTTGAGTGTCTTTGCCTTGAACGAGCATCAGAGTGCCTCGAACGAGCATTTGACTACAAGGTGCTGGAAAGCTCTTTGGATGCAAGGGATGGATTCCGCGCTTCGCCAAAAGATGAGATGAGTCGCTCATGGTATCGAATCACGTCCCGAAGGAGAGGAACCTACACAATTGAGCAAAGTAGGGGAGGGGGGAAAAGAAGCAAACAAAGACAAAGGGGGGAAATGCTATAGAATGCACCTAAATAAACTAAAATGCACAAAAAATGCGAATATCACTAACCAAGTCAAAATATGTGCAATTAACTAACATAACAAGGGTAGAATGCAAGAAAATATGCGGGAATTGGACTCAATGACTACCCGATGAGTGACACAAAACTCACTCATCAGTAGACAACCTACCACCCATGGGTTGGTATCAACTAGCCATTGGGGGGTCACCTCTTGTTTTAGGATCGGTGTTTAGTGTTTACTACGACAGTAGTTATTCCCACTTCCCCTGCGTCATTAGTAGAGTAAATTTCGGTAGTGTGGCCCGGAGTTAGAGGTTGTTTGGAGGATAGGGTTATAGGCGTATTACCTATAGCTTTTGTAGGAGTGGGTGCAGCTTCTTCATGGCGGGCACTGAACTCAGGCTTGCTCGAGGGAGGCGCAGGCCTTTCCTTAGCCACCTCATCAGTAGTCTTCCCATCCTTTCTAGGTCCAGGTTTGGACTTCCTAGGACCGTCCCTCCTACAATTCCTCTCTATGTGGCCCATTTCCTTGCATTTATCACAGAAAATAGGTTTCCAATCATACACCACTTTTTAGTTAACCAGTTCATCTACCTCATTGATGTAGTAGAACTCATCCGGGAAGTCTCCATGTACCTTCATTTCTATGAGGACCCTAGCATACAACATTCGTTCACGCTTGGTTGTGGCGTTGTCTACTCGTATGACTGGACCTAACGAACTAGCAAGTTTCCTAAGGGTTGACTCACTCCAATACTCAAGTGCTAGACCCGGGAATTTTACCCAAATAGGCAAGGTTGTTAGGCTTGCTTTGTCAGCGGAGGTCCCAGGGGTCCAAGGCTTTACCACAAATGGTTTTTTGTCAAACAAAATTTCGCTCATGTCGCAAGCTTTATCCCTATCTAGAGATGTCGCTAAACGCACAAGGTAGACTCCTTTACCTAACAAACCCACCTTGTCTATAGAGAGTTCTTTCCATATTATTTTCACAAATCCTTCAATGATTTGAAGGGGGGGTTTGCGCCAAGAACAAAACATACCACAAAGGATTCCCAAAAAAGAATTTCATCAGCTATGTCTTCTCTATTGATTTTAATGAGGTTACCTGATTTGGGTTGTTCCACGCTATCTCCGGCTTTGGCAGCCTTCGTCTGAGTGGAAGCCTTCGAGTTTTTTTGCCTTTGACGCTTTGGAGAAGCTTGCTGCTTCAATCCAATTAGTCAAAAGGGACTTCGATTGGGCTTGTTTCTCCTGATGCTGGGTTTGATTTGTGAATTAGGGTTTCGTTTTCAGAGTCCGAATTGCTCGAACATTTTGAAATTGACGAAATCGATTGGTTCAAAGACTTCTTCTGTGTAGCACGTTCTTCACCTTTCTTCTTCGGTGGTCCCCCCCGTCCCCTACCTGCTATGACGGTGCTAAGAAGCACAGTAGAGTCGCTGAAAACGAAGAGGGGAAATCACCTAGAGAGTGAAAGCTGAACGGCTCAAGAGACTTTTTTTATTTGAAGTATTTTGCACTATTCAAATAAGATATTATTTATGTTTAAAGTATTTGTAATTTACCACATTATTATTTATGCTGATTGAAAATTTTAACTTGGTAAATTAAAACATTTAAAACATTAGAAAATAAATTATAAATACTTAAAACATAATTTATTTTCAAGTCACTTTTATTAGTAATATATTTTTTTTTTGTATACATTTATGTTATAACTATCTTTGTGCAAGTCACTTTATTTTTTAGTGGGAAAATTTTATCTTTTATGTTTAAAAATTATAAAAATATATTTTTGATATTAATTTGTTTTTATATATTTTTAATAGTGTATTATTAATATTAGAATCTTTTAATACAAATAACTTTATTGTTATCTTATTAGGAGTAGTAAAAATAGACAAGTTCTTTTTTTTTACCAAAAACACTCATAACTATAAGTATGTCGTTTATTAAAAAATATACCTTTTCTTAATGCATAATAAAAAATTTAGTCATTAAGCATGAAATATTCGACATGAACTAAATTTTTATAATGAACTGCTAATTTGCTCAAAATAATCCCAACTATCACCCGTTGGCCAAAAATAATCCTACTATCAATTATTTTTTAATAATCCCAACTATTCTCATAATTTGTTGAAAATATACCCACCCCCTTGTTACCGACCAGAACATGCAACTTTTCCACTTTTTTTCTTTTATTTTTTCACTTAATGTTCAAAATTAACCCTTCCCCTACATCTATTAATCAAAAAAGAAAGAAAAAAGTGGAAAAATTACTTGTTGCATACGGTTAAAAGTGAGGCTGGTACGTTTTCAACAAATTATAACAATAGTTGGGATTATTAAAAAATAATTGATAGTTGGGATTATTTTTGGCCAACTGGTGATAGTTGGGATTATTTTGAGCAAATTTTCCAAAATTTAATACAATGCATATAATTTTGTAATGTAAAGGAAACATAATTAAGAAAGGGATGTTTAGTGTTTCGAATAGTTTTTCACGAAAGAAGTGAGTTTTGAAGTTTGAATATTGTTGAAAACTATTTGAGTGTTTCCCTAAATTTTCAATTTCAAATTTGAAGAATTTTGGAAGAAGAGTGATTTTTCCATTTTAAAGGTTTTGTTCGAGTTCTTTAAACCTAATTCTATTAATTTTCATAACCCTTTGCAATTGAGTATAATCTTCATCAACATTGAAGTTTCCACCAACTCTAATGAGCTTGTTCTTAGCCACGCATTTAAACACGTTGCAAAATTTACATTTGTAGTATATACACTATAGTTTAGGTTCTGAATTTTACACTCTTACTTCTGCCACCGTTAGTGTATGCAATTATATTTCCTTCTCTTATTCATGCCACTTCGTTGTAGCTTCTAAATGAATTTGCGATTAATCAAGGAAATAATCATTACTCAAGAAAATTAAAATGATTTCATAGTAAAAACCCATTTAGTTTTTGCTCAAAAAAAACTATTGTTTATATTTTTTGGGGAAAAAATGAGATTAGCTGTTGCAATAAATGTGAATGGATGGGTAATTTTGGTTTTCATATATAGCCTATTATTGAAAATAAACAAAAGTCTAAATTGTTTTTCACTTTTTCAGGTACAATTTTGAGACGTCTTTTGTAAAGACGATCTCAAGTAAGAATTTGCTTTTTTTATAGAAAAAATTAATATTAATAATCTAATCTTTCACCCATTTACTATAAATAATTTTACATTTGAATAATTTTTTAATAATATAACCTTTTACTCTTAAATTACTATCAAAACAACCTTTCATTTTATAATAATAAAACCTTTGTTCATAGTTTACCATAAACATACTTGAAAAATTAATTATAGTGTTCATAAAATCGCTAAAAAATTGAATTATTAATCCCAATTCAAAAAAAACCCCTGGAGGTCCATTTCTGTAATTGTAATTCCTGGAGTAGAGAGCGTTCAGTGTTAGCTTGCCCAAATACAACAATGTCTGTAATGGTGGTTACGAGCTTGGGTGAATTCGTTATAGACCTCTTTACCGATCGTTGTCCGCTTACCTGCAAGAACTTTTTGAAACTATGCAAGTATGTTGCTCTATTTTTCTATCTTCCTTTTTTTGGTCGCTTGATTTCAGTCTTGTATGAAAATTTCTTGAATTGCTACTATTCATGCCGGAAGCCTATTTGTTTTATAGAGAATTTGAGTGTTTGAAAATGTGGAGTTGATTTCAGTTACTTTAATTTGGATTTTATAAATTGAAGTTTTAACTTTCAAATTTGAATCCCTAGTTTGGTGAATACGTAGATTCTTAATTCCATCATTTTGCAATTCGAATTCCAAAGGGTTAGAGCTGTGGTTTGCACTGATTTGTTGCCTTTCATCCCACTATGCTATCGAAACCTTCATGATATTAATTTTATCGCCCCTTTTGCCAGCATGAAAGATTCTTCTTCCACCGAGTTTGGAACTTAGCTCTCCGGTAATGTCAATTATAGGTAGTGGTTGCTAGAGGAGACAAAGATAAACTAAGGACGGTAATTCAATAAGAGGAGAAAGAATGAGAGTTGTAACCGTGAAGCAAGGCTAAGGATTCCGTGGTCATGGTGCAGAGACCATGAAATAAATACGAGGCTGTTTCTTTACATAATGAGAGCTTTGTAACGAATTTTGAGCTTGCCGTTTGGTTACGTAGTTTTTGATTTAAAATCATAAAAGTGTAAGTCTTTACATGTATTAGGTTCCAAAAAGTCTATGATAACCTTTATATCAACATAAATTCATGTTATAGCCAGTCTATAGCATAGACGGGTGTAATGGGCTAGCCCATTTTTACACATTCCAAAAATAACAACTGAAATTTCCATTGGATTGGGCTGCTAAGAGTGTTGTCTATACTATAGACGGTCTCTCAGAGACCTTCGATTATATTAAATATATGTTGTAGAAAACTTGAATTAGTTTGATAAAATGGATAATTTCAAGTGAACAATTCACATTTCGAAGTTCGCAAACGAGTCACAACACTGTGATGTCTCAGAGTCTGCGAGACTGCGATATTGCTGCCGTTATCACTATTGCAATGACATTCACAATTTTTTTCTGTGCCAGAAGACATTGGAGGAGAGATTAAAGGGAGAAATAGATCAAACTAGTTTATGGAAGTGAGAGAGAGGATGAGTGGGATGACCTGAGATCCTGAATAATGGATGGGTAGTGTAGCTGTAAATAACAACAAATTAGTATTTGTCATTGTTAACCTCAGTCCAACTCCTTACTAGTCACACAAGGAATTCAGTCTTTTCCAAAATTGCAAGTGTAAATTAGCCTAACAGCTAATTGTACGTGGAAATAAAATCAGAGTTCTCAAACAGGGCATAAAGTCAGAGTCTTTAGACAAGGCTTAAATCTATTGTCTAAAAGGATTTGTGTCTGTAGTGGTATGAAAATTAAGTTTTGATAAATTGGTTGTTGTATTATATGGGGTTAAGATGTTGGATTTTATGATCAAGAATTTGTTAAGACGAAGTGGTTTTGTTTGTCTGATGACATCTTTTTAGACACTTTTAGTCAGAAAACTTAGCTTTACTTAAGAATTGATTAAATAAAAGTGGAAATATACTTTTTAGTAAAGTCTTGTGTAGAAATTCATTTGGTTGCTTTGTGTTTATATTTGCAGGATCAAGTACTACAATGGATGTTTATTTCACACAGTGCAAAAGGATTTCACAGCTCAAACTGGTGATCCAACTGGCACGGGAAGTGGTGGCGACTCTATTTACAAGTAAGTATTATCAAATTAAGTAACTATTCTTATGGGATGTAAGTACATGCTTTTTTTATTGCTCTTCTTTGGGCTAGAAGTATTGTTAGGGATTAAGGATTCCACCCCCTAGTTGTTTACCATTAGATTAGCTCCTGATTGGACAACACGTAATATTTTTCCAAATGTATTGTCTTGGTTACTTATTGAAGTGAATCCTTTGACATATGTGTGATACTCAAATATATAATAAATTAGCTTATATCATTTATTCATGAGTTGACTTCAATCTTTATTATTTTCTCTAGATTTCTATATGGTGATCAAGCTCGATTCTTCAATGATGAGATTTTCCCTGACGTAAAACACTCAAAGATGGGTACTGTGGCCATGGCTAGTGCTGGGGAGAATCTGAATGCATCCCAGGTATATACGTACTAACAAGAACTCTAATTACCTTTTTCAGAATTCAACGTTACATGAATGTTCTTTTGTTCTTATTCCTACCAGTTTTACATAACATTACGGGATGATCTGGACTATCTTGACGAGAAGCATACAGTAAGTGGATTTCCTTACAATTTTCTTGTTTGATGATGCTTTTTGTGCTCATTCCCCATATGAGAATCATATGTTCAGTGACAACCAGTAATATATTAGTTGCGACCTTGATCTAGAGTCACCATCACTTGACAATCTTGATACTTTCTCTAAGAGAACAAACATTACGGAACTTGACACTGAAAGGTGTTTAACCATTATTTGAAGCAAATAAGCATTCACAAACAATTAATAGTATAGTATAGTATAGTAAAACCATTATTCTTCTTAAACCATGTGTTAGCAACCAAATTATCGTATGAGTGCTAAATCTGAAATTGACTTGTTATGCATTCCTGAATCCATAATTAAAACACCCATAGATGTTTTTGTAGCCACCGCGACTTACCCCTACGTGTCTTTTCAATTCACTTTTGATATAGAGCTTCTTATTTATTCGTATGTTTTGCACCATATCAGTGAGATCCTCCAAAAATTTCCTTTCAATTGATTCCAGTACACCCACTTGTGGTGCATAAACACTTATACCGTTCCTCTTCATTGTACAATTTCAACTCTCATAATTATTTCATTCTTTTGGCATACCTCAACTACATCCTTATATGTTCGTTTATTCCTAAAAACATCAATTGCATTTTGATTTATCTTGTCCTGAGAATCACTATTTATATTCTTGCCTTTTACCCACTATCGTCTTGACCCTGTGTGCTAGGAGGATATTTCTATACCTCAACTAAGCCTAAACTAAAGAGATATATTCTTATGTTGTTTCTATTGTGATGGATCTGTTGTGTGCTTGGAGGATATTTCTATAGCTCTATTTTTTAGAGACATTTTTCTGAGTTGATCCTGCAATTTCCCTCTTGATTCAAATTTATAACCTCTTCTTGCTGCCATCAAGTCTTGCTTTTAAACAATCTTGCAACTGCCACTTTGTAACTACAAATGAGCCCAAAAATACCTCCCTTGGATACCCTAATAGCATTTTGAATGAACTTTTATTAAATTTATCTTTGGTGCAACAATAATATTCCTGAAGGTCATTACTGCCTCTGTTTCCTTGAATATGCAACAATCAACATTTGCACAAGTATTAAGGAATTGGCCGGGTCAATATAGTGTAGATAAGATTAAAAGTGAGAGAATATGTTTAGATAATAATTAAAGAAAGTGGTGGGGACATCACTCAGAGTTGAAATAATGCGAAGTATAATGGGCGGACCAAAATAGAAATATTGGCAAACTCATGGAAATATATATTTTTGTACTAAGAAATGATCAGATAATCAGAAGCCGAAAAAATAATTTTACACAAAGGAACCATGGAAACATCTAATTAAAAACGTATATGGTTGATGTATGACATATATGATTGATGTATAACCATCTTACATGATTAGGACTTGATTATGGATTAGGTTTTTGGAGAGGTTGCAGAAGGTCATGAAACACTGACAAGAATAAATGAAGCCTATGCGGATGACAAAGGGAGACCTTTTAAGAATATAAGGTTGTCATCTAGACATTTATATTATCATTTATATTGGGTTTGCTTTGCTAAAGCACCTCATATCTATGTTTCTATGTGTTTTCTAATGTCAAATTTGTTTCAACAGAATAAAGCACACTTATGTTCTTGACGATCCTTTTGAAGACCCTCCACAGCTGGCTGATTTGATACCTGGTTCTTCTCCTGAAGGAAAACCGAAAGATGAGGTTAGTCTTTTTCATCATAAGATTATTGTCCTTTACTATTTTCATGTGTTGCCTTTATTAAAATTAGGCATATGTCTGAGCAAAAGGAGCTGTGTTTTTATGCTATTATTGTTTTTGTTTTGCTTATGGTTGCATGTGATGACGCCTCAAGGAGAGTAATGTGGCTAAACCGATTGAAATGTTCGTGCTATAAGTTACGCTTTCTGGCAATTGACACTCTGATCTCTTGCCTATTCTCGAGATTCTATGTCCAGTTTTGTAAGTTGCTCAAAGGAAATAATTTTCACTGTAGCCTGAGTGACATAGGTGGCACTTGGGAGTGATGTGGTAAACTGAATTAGGCATTTTAATGTAAGTATAAGAAAATACAAAAAATCTGAAAGAATATGAAAATGGCTGGAAATACTATTTTGATGGCGGTAAATAGATGATAGTCACAAGCATTCAAGAGGCTTGTTCTCTCCCAAGTCCTAAACGATTTGTGAAACTCAATACAAATTTCTGATGCCGTTTTCTCCTTGACCTATTTTTTTTTTTTTGAAAATTTTGAACTGTTTGATAGCAACTTGTAGTTACCACTTCTGACACCATTGTCAGTTCAGTTACACTTAATTTTGACCTAAAGTTTCTGTTATATTTTCTTCTATTATCATTATTTTCTATAATATTTGCTCTTCACGTGCCCTTCTTGATTCATTACAATCAATCTTCTCAGACAAAAAATGTTACTTTCATTGCCTCCCGACTCCTAAGTCTAAACCTTGGATGCCTGCAGCAGCAGCTTCCCTCTCCAGTCTCCATGAACTTAATTAATATTTGTCAAGTTGAAGACATGATAGGCTAGTGAATTGGTGGTTTCAAGTTTATGCTTTGAAGCAGATATTTACTCCTAGAAAGAAGATAAGTTATTGGAAGTTATGGAATACATTTCTTCTACTTTCATATGTTTTAAAATTAATTTTGTTAAATCCTTCATTTTGATATCTGATTTTTGCAGAATTAGTTCTTAGATCATTTCCTAGCTAGGATACCCAAGCCAGCTATTATACATTGATATTGTGTTCCACATCAAGTTATTGTAGATCTGAAACTATGATGTCTAATAATTGACTCTTTTGTACATGCAATTTGTGCTGTTTTTCCTCCTATACAGTTTTTAGAACTACCTTTGCTGAAGATAAACACTTTCTTTCTTCCGCTTTAATGTTCATTATGGTTCCCATATGCAATATTTTGTGTTGCTACCTGCTTTATTGTTTACCCCTTTCATATTGCTTTAGATTATTTCTGCAATTATATTTGTTTCATTTTTGGCCCCTGCATAGGTTGATGATGATGTGAGGCTTGAAGATGATTGGGTACCTATGGATGAACAAATAGATCCAGAAGACTTGGTGGAAGTTATTCGCACAAAAGAAGCACACTCCAGGGCTGTTGTTCTTGAAAGTGTATGTATACTTCAACATTTGTTTTTCTTATTGATTAAAGCCTTATGTAGGGGCTTTACTAAGACTGGAGTAGAAGCCAATAATTCTGGTCCAGTTAATGCTCTGATTTTTTGGTTTGACTTTGACCAGTTTCATTTTGTTTTCTTTTGGCGGTGAAGTTACTGTCATTTATGATGAAACCTGTCTAGACTATATAAGACTAGAACATTCTCTTCTGGTCTGGACCTTAGTTTTAAAAAGCGCACCTCGCTTTGCGCCTTGTGCACCTCGAGCTCAGGCTCGGCTGAAAACGCCTCGGTTGGGTGAGGCAAAGCCCACTTCAAGAGGCGCGCACCTTGGGCGCCTCGATGCGCTTCACGCCTTGTGCGCCCGGTGCGCCTCCTTGTTGGGTTGGGTAATTAACTTATCCTTGCTCGTTCGAATATGAAGTAAAACTCAAAACTCAAATTTACTTGAATATGAAGTTCAAAAAATCGTTCCTTCTTGAAGAAAAACAAAAGGCATGCAAACAAGAAAATAACTTTGGAATTCTTTGTATTCACATTATAATAATTTTGTGCTAATGTGGTGTTTGACGCAAGAATAATAAATGTTTTCAAGTTTGTTGATACTAAAATATGAATGTAGTGTTGTTTGAAGTATTATATATGAAATTGAATTTAAAGCTTTAGTGAAAAAGTGCGCCTCACATACGAAAAGCCCGCGCCTTCGCCCTGCGCTTTGCGCTTAGGCTCCAAGGGCCTTAAGCGCCTAAGTGCACCTCGTGCTTTTTAAAACTAAGGTCTGGACTGAACTGTCCTAGTTTGCAGCCTGTCCACCCTATTCATCGTGAACCGGTTTCAGTTTGACTTTGGTCCGATGCATACTGCTATTAAAACAAAGATAAAACTAAGATGCGTGTACATCTCCATTTTGCAACAGATTGGTGACATTCCGGATGCTGATGTGAAACCTCCTGAGAATGTGTTGTTTGTATGTAAGCTTAATCCCGTTACTGAGGTGTGTATCTAAACTTTCCCTTTAGATATATTTGCTTCCTGGGAAGAACGACCCTAGTAAAATAGTGAAGTAGAGAGCAGCCCAGTTCATTATGAAATCTGATTCTGCTGAAATTGTGCATTAGAATTTAGCACTAATTGGAGCCTGTAGATGAGAAACTGTGATTGTGATTGACAGTTTCATGGTACAAACCGTAAAACTGCGTGTTGTTATGTATACTAGGTTACTCATGGGCTGTGATGTGGCAAATTAGAGTATTCCACTATAGCTGTCTTATTCAAGGGATTTTTATTTTTAAAATCATATGATGCGCATTGAGCCAGGCCAGTAACTCAAGGTTATACTTTCAAATATACTTATCAACAACTTATGTTATTTATTGTTGATGAAGAGGGAGGTTGCAGATATTTGTAGTTACAACGTCAAAGTTCAAATTTCATGGTGTTAATCTGCTTAACATATTTAATTGATTGTAATGATTTGACACATGTTTCAGTATGGAATTTTATGCAATAATTATCTTTGCGTAGATGAAATCCTTCGTTATGTAGTCTGAATACTCACATAACCGTGAATTTTGTGATATGAAAATGACACCCCAACACCGGGAGGTTAAAGAGTCTTATATGCCTGATCTTAGTTACACCTTAGTCAAGGTCACAAAATCATTTTTTTAGATAATAAAAAATTTTAGTGTCTTTATTTTTAGATGTACTGTGTGCTTGTGAGATTTTCTTTGGAGGTGGAACCAAATGGTTCAGTTCTCACATGATTCTAGACATGTTAAATGTTAATAGCTTTGATTATTTGCGTTAACTTTGGTGTTAAATGTTATGCAGGATGAGGATCTTCATACAATATTCTCTCGCTTTGGGACTGTTACTTCGTGAGTGCATTTATAGTTTACTTCTGCAATGATTATCAATTAATATGATCGTTTTCTAATTGATGATTTGTTCTTAGGGCCGAGGTTATCCGAGATTACAAGACTGGTGATAGCTTGTGCTATGCTTTCATTGGTTAGTAGAATGTCATTTGTTGTATATGCTACTATCAAGTACTTGTATATTTTTTGCTATAAAATGCTAAGAAAACTAAGGTGTTTAGTTGGCATCTATGGAATGAATCGAATTCAGTCCAATGCTTTCTGGGTTTTAAGATTCTATCTCTACACCAAGCCATTGAATCATAAATTTACTCCTACCCTAAAGACTAAGGCTCCATACCCCGACATGATTTAAACCCCAGATAGAGATAGGAGAGGAGAGGAAAGAGAGAGAAATGATACTGCATTTATTAATGTTCTGCTGCTGTACCATTTCTCTTTGGCAAGAATTGAGAAGTATCAAATACAAATGGAGTTAGATAAGATGCATATCTTAAAAGGGATGAGTGGACATAGTCTATAGGATAGAGTTAGAAATGAAATGAAAGGGTCCCAACTTCGCTGATACTGAAGACAATGAGAGATTACCATAGATATTGGTTCAGGCATGTGCACAGGTGACCTAAAATTAGTGTCTTCTATTTAGCTAGTCAAATAGCTCATAATATATTGAATCTATTAGACTATGTATGAATTTCCAGTACATAACATAGCCAAACAACTTGATATGTAGCATATTTCTGTAAACATGTTTTGCTTCCACTGAATGCAAGGCCAGCACTGGGTTCCTTATCAAATGCTATGAACAAGTCAGCTCCTAGGTTAAATACATAACCAGATGTGCCTTTGCATACGCCTTTGTACTCTATGTTTTTGACTGAAATGTATTTGAATGACTACGTAAAACATTCTCATTCTCTAACCACTGAGAAAATGCTTACTGTTGGCGTGCAATTTGTATATGGTTTCTCTATTACCAATTAATATGTAGATTGCATATTAGATAAATAGTATAAGGCCTAGGTCATCTCAGCTAGCCTCCTTATCATTGAACTTCCATAATTGATACTTAAAAGAGCCTTTAAGTTCCCTTGTTCCATGTGAATTTTCATAGAACATAGCTTTGGAGATTCTCTTAACAATAATAAGATCCATTATGTGTTCAAAATTCAAATTCGATATCCGCCATAACACCACCAAAATCAGTATGTAAGGCCATTTCTTATATTTTATTCAATATCCCAGATCGAATCTCTTGGTAGTAAGAGTCCAGCTAGCATGTTTAAAAAAAATAAAACATGAGAAATGGCCTTACTGTTTTTCTCAAAACCACCACCATAAAATCTTGGGTCCGGAAATTGTTGACAGGACCAGAATTTCTGCCCAGTTTTATTTGCTGTACCTTGACTTCCAAGGCGGACCTCATCTAAATTTTTTAAGGTCTTTAGGAAAATTCTTGGACGTCTATTATTGCAGGATCCCTATCCTACGTTTTTTTGTGTGTCTGTTCTTTCATTCAGAAGCAGTGATGGAAATCTATAATACGTATACATATCACTCTTCTTTTCCATGGTGACAAAATATCCTTAATCTCTTTAGTAGTGCTCCAGGGTCCGGCCATCATTTGCAGCTAATACATCGACATTAGTTAGATTAGAAATCACTGAATTATCTAAAATCTAAGACCACCACTGTTTAGCCTCTGCCCTCTATCTAATTCTGAAATTTAAAGAGATGTTGCATTAAAGCTCCTATTTTTTACATGTGCAATGGCATTGAACGGACCTTCCACTTCCTTTCCAACTTATATATATCTAGGTTTTTGTCATGCTTAACCAAACATTTTTAGCCTCTTCTTCATCTCTTGGTTAAACATGGATTTTTTCATATCTTCCATCCACTTCATGTTATGCAAACTCAAATAAATGTTCTATTACTGCAATGCAGAAGAAAAGTTAACTGTGTGAACAGAGAGCAATTTAGTAGAATGCAGAAGATGATGATATGGAAAAGTAGAATGCAAAACTAGAGAGAACACCAATTACCATCTCCACATCAGTTACGATACGTGGGAAGATCATGGGTATTTTGTCAACCACACAGGCTCTTGACTACTTGGTTTATTGAGATTGTTGGATAATGAAGAAAAGGGTGATATATACATGCATAAAACTGTAGAAGTATTTTAATCATTTCTACATGAAGTTGTCTGGCAGATATGGGTTTCGATCTGTGTTAAAAGTTGACTTTCTTTAGATTTTGAACTTTGGTATTAAAATGCACAAAATGTAATGGTTTACTTTAAAACCTTTTTTTTTTTTTTTTTTTTTTTTTTTTTTTTTTTTTTGCTTTCTTCAGGTTTCTTATTCATGCCCATGATTATATTATTCAATAAATATTTGCTTCCTCCTGGAAATTGGAATGCATACCTAACACCTACACTCCTGCCTTTTCCTCTCTACTTATTCAGTCTCCTAATTATTAAGGAAAATGTACATGCTAACTCAAACATGGGGCAATGGGATTGTTATGTAAAGATCAGCTTAAACAATTTTTTGTTGTTCATTTCTTTCAACCAGTGCAACATAATGTGCTTGCTAATTCACTTTTGAATTAGAGAGTCGCTCAAATTCGCCCAAAAATAGTCCACAACTAACCATAATTTGCGTTTTTTGATTCACGATTTGTGATTCGCGAGGAGATTAGAAAATCTGACATTTCTTGTAACTGCCATTACTTACAATTATTTTTTGTCTGAACAGAATTTGAGGATAAGGATGCTTGCGAACGAGCTTACTTTAAGGTATGTCCTGGAAGAAGAAACATGTTCCATTTCCCGATTCTCTTAATTATCTGTGATGCTTGCAGCTCTTTTGAAGTGCTAGTTTCCTGGTGTCCATGTTTGTCAAAAGGGTATACCTGGGTAATGTATACTCATGGGCAGAAATTTCACTAGTCGCTTCTCAATTCTTAACCTCACAAATCATATAGGTAGAGACTAGAGAAAGATCAAAGTTAGAGTTTAACTTTTCATCTCCATTTCATATAATTTTTATGTGTTTAATAATATTAAACCAACTTACTTTATGTATCTGGCAATTGATTTATTACTCCAAAATTAAATTTTGAATTTTTGGTCAAATTTACACTAGGGTAATGTTGAATTTTCAGAATATCAATTTGTTAGGTGAACTCTGGGGTTATATGGGAGAAAAGCGGATTTATGATTTTCGAAGAGCTTTTTTTTTATAAAACAGAACGCTTGAAATTAGCAGTCTAGGAATAAAAGTGTAAACCTATCTGAACAAACTTATGAATCATACACCTTTATGAAGCTGTAGCTCTCATCCAATGAAATTTGTCCTCATTGAGATTTGCCTTCTATTTATTTCTGATATTCGCTCAAAGTTTCATAGGGTGTGCACCCTAATACCTGGAAGAGGGGATATAAAGGGAAAAGGGAAAAATTGAATGACTCTTGGAGTTTCCTTTAGTTGGAAATCATATGGGAGAAAGTAAATTCTTAGCGTCACTATGGGCTAAAGCAAATGGTGTTTTTGAGCATGCTACTATTAATGATCTTTTTAAGAGTAAGTGGGAAATTGTAATGTAGATTTTAGATGCTCTCAATTGGGATTTCTCATCTTTAATTTATCTTTTGACAGTTTTTCATAATTTTTCTTAATAAAAAAAAGAATGACTTGCAGTCATAATTTGAGCGTGGTAGGATTTATGTGTCGTTTCTGTTGTGTTGCTGCAGATGGACAATGCATTGATTGATGACAGGAGGATACATGTTGATTTTAGTCAGAGTGTTTCAAAGCTATGGAATCAATTTAGGCGCAAGGGAACCCAAGGTATAAAAAGCATACTCCTTTGCATTTATTTTAGATATCTTGAACTTTTGTATACTTTACTTATGTGATGTTTTGATTTAATACTCTTTGTTTCCTTTTTCTGATTTTTTCCTCTTAGAAGGGTATATTGTTAGTAAGTTCAGAAATAGACCATATACTAGCCTTATTAGCTCTTAAAGACAAAGTTATTAGAATCGAGATTCTAGTTGGAGTCGTTTAGGGAGATAGAATCGAATCGTAAAATTGTACGATCCTACAAATAAACTTGTATATGCTAAAATATTTAGTGGCTAGTATAACTGTTCATTTCAAAAGTTTAAACCTGTGAACTCAAGTTTTGTTTGACTTATTTTTTAACAATCAATGTAAAAACTACAATAATTAGTTTAAATTGCAATATCAATACAAACTTTTATTGTTTTAAAATTAAGACTATGGATTTTGAAACATATGTGTGTGTAAAAGAAATTAGTTAAAGTTAGAAGATACATAAAAGTAATAATAATTGAGACTACATTTAGTGGATCGGATTGTAAGATCGTTGAATTGTGGAATCGTGTTATGATTCTACCTCAAGATTTTTTTTCAATTAGAATCGTAAGATTCTACCAAGAATCCAATCTACCTACGATCCAAGTCGCTCGCTTGCTTTTGAATTGTAAAGTTGTAGAATTTTAGATTGGTATCGCGATTTTAATAAATATGCTTACAAATCCTCCATCTGTCAAAACTAATATTCCTTTTTATTTGAAAATAAGGCATAGTTAGTAGTTAGTAGTTACTATGACTTCCTATGTTTTAAAAGACTCTGTATTGTGTTACCCTACTCTCAATACCCCTCTAAATAAGTGCATATAATTTATAATGTAGCACAGGCTGCATCGTAGGCTATCGGCCTCTATATAAGTATATCATCTGTTATTTCCAAAAAAAAAAAAAGTATATCATCTGTTGAAATATGCCAACAAAACCCTCACTCAGATTCTTACTATCACAGTTCACACACAACAATAAAATGCTGGAAAGTTTGTGGACATATTCAGGAAGGCTTTTTGGGAAATATTTCTATTACACAGTTAACATTTTTCATTTCCCCTGATTGTGCCATAATCTGAGTCTGAGACATATCAGGCTGCAATGCCACTTTGCGCTACCATTGTCATTGCATTATTTTTGTCTTTGAAGAATGTTTCCATGTAAAAACTATTCTAAATCTGCCATTAACTTAACCATGGAGTGAAGCTGTATTCAAAACTCGTGTAGCTGACTATTTGGTTGCAAGTATTGACTTTTGAACTGATGTATTTTTTGTCGCCACATGCAAAGTCTTGATTTTTTTCTTAGAAGTTATATATGGTCAGTGAAGTCAACTGGGAGGCTTTAATTTTGTAATTTTTTATCTTGGTTAAAGTTTGTTTGTTTTTCCACAATTTTTAATAATGCTAGCGTTTACTGTCTAGCCTAATGAGCTTGTTAAAATTGGTAACTTTCTCAAGTGCCTCATTTCTCTTTATGTAGGAAGAGGATGCTTCAAATGTGGTGCACTAGATCATATTGCAAAAGATTGTTCCTCTGATTCTCTTCCTATTTCTGCTCCACATCAGAAGTATGTTCTTAAAGATGATAATAAACAGCATGGAGGAGATAAAGATGCAAGGTTGGTGATCAGATTATGACTCCCTTTTATTTCAACAGACTGCTCTTTGCTATTCAAAGTCTTACATGTGCTTGCAATTCGTGCAGCTATGAGATGGTGTTTGATGAAGATGGAGGAAGCCCACCTAGTAAGAAGCACAGAGAGTATGAGCAACGTGATAGGAAAAGACACAAATCTGAAAGGAGTAGCTATGAGGATAAAAAGGCCCGAGTTCATGGGAGCAGAGACTTGAAGGACAATTACAGGGATCGGCATCGTAAAAATGATGACCATGATGGACGTAGTGGCAGGAGCGACGAGAGGGAGAGGGAGAGACGGGATAGTCATGTGAGGGATGGGCGGAGGAGAGAGAGTGGGTATGATGGTAGGAGTGAGAGGGAACACCGAAAGAACACTGCTGAGATTGAAAGATCGGACAAGAGAGACAGGTCAAGTAGCAAGAGAGATGTGGAAACTGATGGTGATAGAAGTAGACAGGATGAGAGAAGCCGAACCAAAGATTATGATGATTACCATGGTGAGAAGAGACGTAATGAAAGAAATGAAGGAAGCCGTAGGAGAGATTCAGAGGTTGGTGCACCAAGAAGCAGAAGGGATGATCAGAATTATGATAAAAGCTCAAGAGAACGTTCTCGCCATGGCACTGATGAGAGGCGAATGTTTGACAGGAGGTGACTTTTGGTGACTACCTGGGCATAGACGTACTGATTTTCTACTTGAGTATTCTACGCAAAGAAAAGGAATACGCTGTCGAGTACATCAACCAAGAAAAAATGTAATGAAACTCGACTTGTGAAATTGTCAAGTGTTGAAAAAGACCATTTTTCGCATATTGATGGGAATGAAAATGAATAACCAAGAGGATCAAGAAAATCAAACTAATGTCATCGTGTTCTGGTGAATGTAATAGAATCGGATCCTTGTATGAATTTGTATTGTAAGAATGAATTAGCTAGATATTTGCATTGCTTTTATCTTACTATATAAATTTATATTCGTAAATTGCGGTTGATCCCACTATCTGCCCTATTAAACCAGCTTCACTCTTTCGCCACCACCAAATACGGTCTCCATTGGTTGTGATACCTACGGTTTTATTCTAGGTGCATGGCAATTTGCGAATTGCAACGCGGAAAAAGAGGTCTTATATGGCTTAGGCGTAACCGCCGTGATACAAACCAGGCCTTCACTCTGATTATTGTATTACCTGCATTTGTGGTGGTTCATTTTAGTGCTTTGAATGATCTCTCAAGCAGCAGTAAGTGCCTAGACTTCCCAGAGGAATGGGGATTATTTCACGCACTGTTCATCTAACAAGTAAAAGCAATAGCATGTCATTTATACATAATAGTGAAACACGAAGAATGGAAGTTATTGACACGGGAGCTCTTTTAAGCGTTTCAGTTCGCAGCGCCACTTTCGGGCGAATTTCTAACTTGTTTGTGGAACCAGTTGGTAATTTAGATCCTGTAGACACTAGCATAACATCTTCTATTCATAAATCTGTGTCCTCGCCTTTACACAGTTAGATACTAAATTGTCTATTTTAATTAACGTCAAATTTATGTTGATCTATCCAATCTTAACCCATATCTTTATGATTTTTTGATCTTTTTATTTTATTTTATATTATTGTGTGAAGGCAATTATAAGACGTTATATTTGCCCGTAAAAATCGATGAAAATATGTTATGGTGTTAAGCATGTTAGGCACTTTTGTGTGGGTCAATCCACATCATGATGATTGACCCAAGGCATTGTAATAGTGTCTTTGTAGGCTGTTTAGGAAAATGGTTCCATGGAGACCAACGCCAAGGGCTCTTTGGAGGGAGGTGGAGTACACTAGGGTGAATGGATGGTCAATGTAGGTGCAATGAGCTCCTCGCCACGTATAATAGACGGTACGACGAATTGTGTAATAATTTTAATTTTTGGGTTGGGTCCATAGCCGAACCTTAAACTTAAGGGTATACAATATTGGATCCAAACTTGAACACTTAGGGTTTGAGTTGGATCTAAACCCGAATACTTAGGGTTTAAGTTGGATCCAAATCCAGACCCAGATTCTTGAAAATATTTGTAAAAGTGAACTTTAAGTGTGTTAATCGGAATTAGACCCTTACGACCTTAAGTTTTCTATAAATTTGGACTGGACCCGGATCTGGACCCTTAAGGTCGAAACAATTAGATCCTAACTATGCTAGATCTCTACTAACACTGTAGCATGCAAGTAGGAACCAAGATCATCGTATAAGAAGTTTGCCGTTTTAATTATTACTTCAACATTAATTTAATAAAACATCAGGTGCTCCGTCTTTTGTAAAGACGACTTTTAAAAGTCAAGCCCAAATCTATATTTAGTGTTGTAACAATAAATATTTAAAATTGGACTGTGTACTTTTGAGAGCCGTCTTTTTAAAAGACGGTTTCAAGTAAGAATTTGTGATAAAACATATATTAGATGTAAATAGGTTAAGTTGGTCAAAAGCTTCCATAATTATATCCAAATTATGCACCAAATTAATGATTTTTGGTGGTACTAACACTAATTAGGACACTCTAACGACAATGTTAAGTTCAATGATTTTAATTGAATAGGAATTAAGTAAAAAAGGATACAACTAAATTTCCCTAATAAGTTAATACCATTTCATCGAAAATCAGATCTCATCTCAGATGGAGCAAGTACCACTTCTTTTTTTTTTCTTTTTTTTTTTATGATAGAATTTCGAGTTTAATTTTCACCAATCCTATCATTCCCTTCCCTTAGGCCTACCGTGTAAAAGATATTTAGATTTAGACAACATAGATATAAACAACTTTATTATTACCGTTACTGTTTTAACACTTTATGCCGAATGAGTTGTAATTTGTAAATGACTTCAACCTATATGTCCTCGTAGATGGGTTTAAAAGAGTATACACAACATAATCCTTTTAGATTCGTGATAGTATAATCCGAATAGTTCTAAAAAATAAATATCGACTACAATATATATAAATAACTACTCTACATGATTTATTTATATACAAAATAATTTCTAATTATTCTCATCGTTCCAAAAATTTGTTTCACCTTTTTATTATTAAAAATTTATGTTTTTAATCGACTAGAAAAATTCTTTAAAACAAAAGAAATACCCTCAATGAAATTTAACAAGAGTATAAATACTCGCTGTCCAAAGAATTAGACTCATGTTTAGTCCATTATATTGAATGTGTCTTATTTCTATTTTTATCCACACTCAATATGTAAATATATTTTCAATTTTATTCCATATAATCTAATCAAATTTTCATCTTATCCACACATATCTCTCGCCTTTTAAAATATATTTTTTTTTTTATCATTTTTCACAATTTGATTATACTTGGGACTATTTGTTTCTAACATAAATACTAGTGTCTAATACTCTTAAAATTGAAAACAATAGGGGGACACAAATAGACAAGAGTCATTATTAATTTGATTGGGTTGGAATAGTCCCACTTTCTGTTAACACAACCCAACAAACTTAAAGATCTCACCCAACTCAACCAAGAAAAAAATAAAATAAAAAGAAAAGGTACAACCAAAAAAATATTAATAAAATAATATATAAAGCTAAAGGGTACAAGAATCTCAAGTCACTTAGATTAATTAGCTTTAAAGTGAAAGAAATATGAAAAAATTTCAACATTTAATGTTAAGAAAATGCAAGAATTTGTCAAGGCAACTAAAAAGATCATCTTCCTATACAAGTCTAAGGTCTAACTCAACTAAAGAATGTTCCAAGTATTGTGGCGATGATGGTGAGACTATCTATGTTGGCAGTTCTAGAAGGCGGTATATAGTGAATTCCAACTATTTAACTCATCCTTTGATCAATGCACTTATCGAGAAATCAAAGCAAAGTCGAGCTGATGATGGTATCTCTATCGAGTGTGAAGTAGTTCTTTTCGATCACCTTTTGTGGATGCTCGAAAATGGTGATCCTTGTCTTGGCAATACCGGCTCCAATGAGTCTTTGGAGGAACTTGTTGATCTTTACGTTCAGTAATCAAAGTTGTGTTTGGTAAATGATATTTTAATTGTCTTTTGGCTTCAAGCTTTTCTGGTTGGTTAAACAGCTTAAAAGGGTTTAGTATAGCTTTTAAGTCGGCTGATGAACTAATAAGAATCTTTTGCTTTGATTTTTAGATTTTAAAAACACATTTACCAAACACCTCATAGTAGCTGGCTTAAACAATTAGTTTAACATCTGATATATCCGGTTGGTCAAAACAGTCAACTGTCATTTGCCAAACCGATAGCAATCTGTTTGTGGCACTACTTAGTATTAATTTTTTAAATTTGAGGTGAGGAAGAAGAAATCTGTTGTCCAGGTATGTAATATAGTTACTATATGTTCACTAAAAATACATATTGAGTTTGTATAGTGAGCTTTCATTTATTAAAAAAATATATTATTTCCATTGTTATGTTTGGTCATAAAATTCTACCAATAGTTATTATTGATCATAATTTATAGAAAAAATTACCTTGAATAATACAACATTTTGTTAATTTCCCAACAATAATACGAACTTTTGATTAATCATGAATAATACTAACTTTGGGGGTTTTTTTCCTAGAATAATACCAACTTTAGTTTATTAACTAATTTACTAAATATTCTTTGTCATAGAATCATCTATAGTTTGATTTTTAGCATGTTAGATATATTCCAAGAAAACACCCCCATTAGTTGGTATTATTCATGGTTAATCAAAAGTTGCTATTATTAAAGGGAAATAAGCAAAATGTTGTATTTTTCCTGGTAATTTTTTCTAATTTATAACTATGTGAGATGTGACTGATATACATTTAATTTTCTATGATTTATGGTGACATTTCTATAATGAAGAGATTTGTGTAACATTATGAAATTTAATCATGGGATTTGAGAACAAATACTGTTTGATTTTAGGGTTTTGGGGCAATTTGTGTTGAAAATTGGCAAATAAAAGTTGGACCAAAAGTCTGACAAGCAGAAGCAAAAAATCAGTAGACACCTATCCACCAGCATTTATAAGATATGAAGGTACATTGAAATATCCGCGACCCCGATCCTTTGGGATTAAGGCTTTGGCATTGTTGTAGTTAATTGTTATACATTAAAATAAAATACGCACCTGTAATCTAGTGCGAAGAAAAACAAAAACTAGTTGAGGCTATTGTTCTGATGTAATTAACTATAAATAAAAATGCATTCTCGTATAACTAAGTTCGATTGAAGAAAATGCTACAGCGAAGATGTAGTCAAACGAATATCCTTTCGCAATAACACAAGCCTCGGGCTAGTAAGATTTCGCGAAAATTGCGACTTCCTCAGCAGGGTTTCCGGTCATCAAGCAATATTTTATGCCTGGGGGTTGTTCAAAAGGAAAACATCTGATTGTTGCCCCGGTTTCCTCTTTCACTTTCAATTCATCCTTGTCACTGCACAAAGCAATGGAGAAAGCAAAATAAAGCAATGGCGATAATGTTCACAATATGGAAAAAAGAGAACAAGAACTTGTCGTAATAACGTTGTACATATGCTTCATGAAACATGAAAATACAACAATTCATCACCCCAACGCTATCTAAGTGTTCCTATCTAAGTAGATTTTGAAGGGGTCGGACTGGTGTTCATAACTTCATTTGGGTCATCTGGTCGATTTCGGGTCAGGTATTTCAGGTCGGTTTAAAATCGGGTCTTGTGCCTACATTGATTTTTACATAATTGTAAAATCATTTTTAAGTCGGATTAAATCCGGTTCGGTTACAAGGTCAGGTGAATATTGGATCATCAAGTCTATTTTGAACACCTCTATACGCAACCTTACCCTCGTTAGTGACAACAAAGGTTGTTTCTGATAACCCTTGGTCGGCATATATCATTTGGAACTAAACGTAAATAAGAAGCACGAATGAATAGTCTATAGGTAAAAGAGAGGGGGGAAGAAGAGCACCTGCCAGACCATGGACCTCTTGCCCACTTTCCATCAGATACTGCTGCTTTAAGCTCGTCATATGACGCCACATCCACAATGTTACTGCCAAATAGTTTCATGTCAGAATCTCTGATATCAATTTTTCTCCGAGGCACTCAAAACAGCATATACAGGAATGAATTGTCGCATTTTCTATATGGAAGAACCAAGCATACAAATCCCAACAATGTCGTGAGTCGTGACTCGTGAGATTCACACGACTAAAAACCTTACCTAACTGTGTGGTGCCTGAAACTCTGCAAACTCAATTTCTAATGTGTTACGATTAGGTCACTAAAGTCCAATAACATAAAGCATGTTGTTTAGTAAACAACAGATCGATCTCTCATTCTCTACTCTCCCCATCCCCAATACGTTTGTGCTCTACCTTTCTACCCATTCATCCTTCAATTATGTTCCAATTACATAAAGCATGATACAGGGAGACTTAGTTTTTCCATTTAAGTTCCAAGAATGGTTTGGAAAGCACTAATCAAATTATTGATGTTCCAAGTAATTTTCTGCAAACAATGGGGCCCAACCCAAGAACCCCATCCTCCATTCATCAATGTCTTCCAGTTGATCTATCACATCATAAAAGGTGTAGGGGCAATGATAAAGAGGGACAAGAATGGGTTGGCAAACATCAATGACCTCTTTAGGATTTACAACAAAGTTTGAGCTGTACGGGCCTGCTGACATAAGAGGCAAGGAAGGTGTCGGTGCTGATGATTCAATAAATCAAATCTGGATAACTATAACATTGCATATGCAATATACATAGGGTGAAAGTAAGCTGGGCCCAACAGAAGAAAGGGAAATTACAACTGAGCACATGTCACTGACAATTAGACCTATGCAACGGGCTGGATCTTATAAAAAATAGAGAGATTAAGCGTACTGGGCCCATTCAGCTCGGTTCAATCCGTTTTGATGAAATTGAACTTACTGCAAATGAGATGCTACATAGATATGCAGAATATTTTTTGTTTCCCTTTCAAGAGACAACATAGATATTCAAATATTTCCTAGTCTACCTTTCATCAAGCTAGCTCCTATTCTTACATTAATAAACAACACTGTTAATGGGTAAAAATTCATACCATGTCATAGTAACCTTCATTTATTTGTTGCCTTATAAACCTTCTCGAGTGCTATGTTTTCTTCGAAGTAGTTGCGATACATCTTGCATTAACACTTTGTTCGGATAATATTATAGGAGGCAAAGTAAAGGAAGAGAAGGGAAAGAGAGGGAAACAAAGGGAAAGGGAGGGAACATGGTTATCATAATCCCAATTCTAATCTATGATTCTACGACTATACGATCCAAAAAAGACGAGTGATACTGTGACAGAATGCCTCTGTACAGATCTTAAGTAGAATCTTAATGATGGCATGATTGTACTATTTTATCAAGATAAAGGATATGGATCATAGGATCATAACACGATTCTACAATTCTATGATCTAACGATCCAATCCCACAAGGGTAGTCTTATTAAAAAAATTCTTATATTCTAACTTTTACTTGCATAGAAATATAGGTTAAATATATATCGTCGTTATGATTATGAAAATTCATGTACCTAATGATTCAAAGTTTACAAATGATTATTAAATTTAAAAGTACCATTTAATGAATTAGAAAATAAAGTCAAATAAATCAGTATTTACAGCTCCAAACTTCAAAGATGAACTAAAATAAACAGACATGATTGATAGTCAATTATCTGAATGAATATCAAAATATATATGAATGATCTACGATCCCCTAATCCGATTCTACCAATTTTAATCCTACCCCTTATCGATCCTAGGTAAGATCCCAATTCTAACAACCTTGGGAGGGAATTATATAAGTCTTTCTTGTTTGTTTAGAGGGAAACGAAAGAAGAAAAAGAGAAATTGCATTTTCCTTCTAAATCTTTCGACATTTTTAGACATTTGGCTATGAACAAAATTAAGGGATTTAATCGCTTCAAATCCCCCTCTTCCAAATCCTCCCCTCCAAAATAGGTATCCAAACAAAGGAAACTAAATCCCCCCCCCCCCCCCCCCCTTTCTTTCCCTCCAATTCTTTCAATCCAAACTAAGCGTAAAGGCTCAGAAGAGGGTAATATTACTAGTAAACTATCCATCTCACTATTTTCGATTCATTTAAAAAAAATGAAGGCCCGTATTAAGGCCCACATGAAAAAAAATCTGCCCCCGGCCTGTTGCACATGTTTACTGACGATCAATAGTTCCTGACAAAAAGCTACTGCATATATCTACGGAAATATTGTTTCCATTCCCTATAATGCAAAACCCAGAAAAAATCAAAAATTGTATTCACATATAATAGATCTTTTGTAGTATACACAAATCCATTCTTATGTAATTTAGAGTAAATTGTTAGTGCAAGTATTCAATTGATTAAAGCCTGGTTACCAGACAAGCTTTAATCTTATAGATAGTGTTTTTAGAGTATTCAATCCATTATAAAATGCAGAAGTTAACTTACTAAGTATCAAAGAAATTTAGCATCTGTTTAAGATGTAAACTTGTAAAGTGATAGTATATACTTAAAAGACATCAAAAATGAGTGCTAAAAGTTTGTAAACAATGGTGTGATCTTTTCTCTAGTATCACAATCAGTCGTTTTTGTTTTATTTATACTTCGCACATGAAAATCCTTTTGTCACTCATTTCCGGTGCCACACCCAAATAAAGAAGGATTGCATGCGGGTTATAATCAGTGTTACACTGCCACGTGCACAATCAACAGTTTGCGGAGGAAGATCAATTTTTTCAAAAAACACTTTACTGAAATTGGGATTTTATATTAAAAATAAAACACTAATAACTGCAGTCAAGAGACAAAAAAAAAAAACCTTTGTACCAAGCAACTTTGAACGAGGCTCCATTTAGGGGAAAAAAGAATTGTCAAAAGAAATTGGTATTTGATATTTTAGGAAGGAATAAAGGATTGGCAAGGCATTTTGGTTGTAAAAACCCTACTATAAATATTTTCAGGCCCTCGAGTTTAGCCTTCCCCTCTTCATCAAAATGATTTTAGTCGGCCTTTGGAGGTCTCTATCAGTTTCACAAATTAGGGTAGCACTGGTTTCACATTGACTTCTGTAAGAGTGGAAATTCTAACCGAACTAGAATTCAGACTAGGTTGTGGGGGGTTGTTGGGTCCCCCCCCCCCCCCCTCCTTTTCATCCCTTTCTTTACAATAAGTTAATCACTTGGTCTTCTTAAACAAACTTCATTTATTTATCTATAAACAACAAGCATCAAATGATCCAATGGGCATACAGCATGACTGCTTTTGATACAGCCCAAAAGATACATCTCCATTCATTTGGATACGCAGTTGTCATTCACAAAAGAATCCACACATAAGAATGAAATCAAGAATCAAAGTCAATGCACAAGAGCATACCTATCACGAAATGAAGTCGCCATGCTCAATAATGATGCTTGTATCTCATCCAGCTTGTCTTTTATATAAGGAACCAAGGCATCAGGTTCCATAGATACTCCAAACACTTTACCTTGTTTTCCAGGAATATCTCTCCTTGATACAACTACACTCTTATTCAAGACATCGCGTGGACCAATTTCAACTCTTATAGGAACTCCCTGAGAAATAAATTTTGTTTTAGTAAGAGCTGAAAAAAAAAGGTGTAATACACAAAACTCACTACCCCATAAGATGTATATCAAAATCCATACAAAGTAATAATAATAAAAATAAAAAAAAAAAAAAGAGAAAAAAACTGTGCATAGCATTTCATAGGCAAAACCAGCAATCACTTGTATGCACATGGACTCCCAGCAACAATGACCTAACAAATCATTACAGTCACAAAATAATAATCAACTAAATTTGGTTAAGCACGCTCATTACAAGTGTGATTATAGAAGCAGTAGTGAATCTAGAAATTTGGTGGAAAGGTAGCGAAAATATTACTTATGGTATTAAAAAATTCAAATATTAACCCATTTAGTAATAAAGCATGAGAACAACTATTTTAATTGTTCTTGTTGAGTTCTAATATTTAGAATTTGGCTTACAATTGTATCTTATTTAACATCTAGAGCAAATCTTTATCTAAAAATATTGATAAAAATATATTTATCACAAAAAATTATTATCATCAACGACAATGTCAGAGCCTTAATCCAAAAGATTAAGGTCGGCTACAATGAACCGATATATCAGTTCTAATGGTCGTCCATATGAATTCTTCTTCTCCATTCATTCTAATAATCTGCCATCTCAATTTATAAATCTAGAACATTCATATTCTTTTCCACTTATATCCTCCAAGTCATATAAGGTCTTCCTCGCCCTATTAAGTCTTCTGAACTCTAGCGTTTTATAGTCCTTACCGATTTGCTCCGACTTAATTTGAAACCTTGTTTTTCCAACTCTTGTTCCCATCATTCAAACTTAGCATTTACCCCCTCCTTAGTCTCATCTACAAATACAATATCATCGGCAAACAACATGCACCAAAGCACGTCTCCTTGTAACGAATGTGTTATCTCATCTAAGACCGTTGCAAAAAGAAAGAGGATTAGAGTTGAGCCTTAATGAAGGCCAATTGTGATTGCAAAATCATGTGTTACCCCTCCACATGTCCTAACATTGGTCTTTACTTCTCGATAAACACAAATTATCATAAGAAATATATTTTTTTTGATACAAAACATTCTTATAAAAAGGGATCATCATACCTCTATTAAGACTTTTACAAAGAAAAATAAAGTCAAAATACAAAAGTTTGCTAGAATTATAGTGGAACCATCTCAAAATAATAATGTGGAACCTTTCACGTGGGGTCATTTTCTTGTTATGAGTCTAAATTGTCGGGTTACTAAATTTCATTAGGGTTTGGGATTGGATAAAAATTTAATAGCTTACTAAACTTCTATATTTAAAAGAAAATATTTTTTAGGGATTGCACAACCCCAAACAACCAAGTGGAGTCGCCACTCTGTAAAAGGTAAAAAAAAAAAAAAAAAAAAAAAAAAAAAAAAAAAAAAAAAACATTCTTCATAAATCTATAAATATTATTTTACCTATGACTTGTGAGTTGTGACTTGAAACAAAAGTATCATAACAAGGGTCGTTTTTCTCAAGTGCAAACACAGTTTTGAAATGTGCTTAAGGTGCAATGGTGCGCCTATAGTAACCAAAGATGATGAAAGGAAATGACACGTGGCATAGAGATGATGAAGGAGACATAATTAAATCAAATTTATTAAATTAAAATACGATAAAAAAAGGAGTTTTCGACGCAATAGCGGTTACGGTCATTGTGATATGATGACAATTGATGAGGTGATGTGGTTGTTGTACAACCAATATCAGCTGACACCATGAGATATCCTTAATCAAGCCTAAAACGTTGTTTTTTGCACTTATAAAATGTGGGAGGAATCATTAACTTTGAAAACCTTTACAGCTTGGTCAATACGATATTGTGGCCTTACTTTTGCACTGTAGCTAGGGTCTCTTAGGGTGCCTTGCTCAATATTTCTAGTATCTCACTATTATTTAGGAGCTAATAATACAATTCAAATTTAACTCTAAAACATTGCTTATATAGAGATGGATCTTATATGAACCCCTAATGATTCTAACAATCAAAATTGAGAATTCATAAAAAAACCGAACATAATTTAAATGCAAGATTTACATATAGTCATTTATCATATAAGCTTATTTTATTTCTAAACCCAAATCTATCATAATAACATTTGTCTCCATAACAAGACATGATGCTCAAATGCCTACCAAAAAGGAATGATAGGATATGGAAAAAAATTGAAATTGAAATCAAATAATGGGATGAAAAACAATGCAAAGATTACAAGTTACATCAATTAAGTGATTAAAGCCAACACGGAGAATTGCATTGAAAATAAGTGATGGGGTGCTCAAATTTAGGCCTCACATGAAATAATAAAACGAACAACAGTGAGCTCTCACCTTCATTTCCCAAAAGTTAAATTTCCATCCAGGTGTTCTCTGCTCTGTGTCATCAACTTTGACTTTAATCCCTGCACCCTTTAGAAAATCAAATGCAGTAAAGGCAGCATTAAGTACTCCTTCCTTCTCTTCTTCCTTTTTCCAAATTGGTACAATTACAACCTGAATAATAAAACTTTAATTATCAGAGAAAAGCAGAAAAAATAATGTAAAAGGCAACATTGGTAGATCAACATGAAATCCGGACGTAAACCAAAAAATGGGACACGCATGCTCAAAATAACTTGCTTTATTCACGAAAGCAATCAATAACCAGGAGCATACACTGTACAGCTGTGATGTTGAGATCAGGGCACATGTGTCAGGCTTAGATACCAAGTGTAGGACTCGTCGAATTCTACTTATGAAGACACATGAACTTGCTTGGAAAGGGTCTAAAATCCAAAGACAACTATAAAGAACAGAAAAGCACATATATTTGACTTTTAGTTTCACTTTCTTTCATGAAACCGAAAAATAATGTTTTCTCTTTTGATGCCTCCTTCTCCCCATTACCCATTTCCTACACTTCCTAATTTTCATACGTAGGGGGTAGTTGTTGAGTCCGAGCTTCAATGTTCTATATATGCAACACATATTTCTATAGTTATATCAATTAACACTTATCTCACATGACGACTTTCCACAAAAAGAATGTTCAGGTTTGTTCATTCCTTCTCTATCCTTTTTTTTCTATTAACTAGATGACATGAGCCGAAATCAAATTGCGGACGTGATGTACTCAATTCCCAGGCAAAAAACTGTTTTTAATAATTGTTTAAAGTTTGAGTTGTCATCATAAAAAGAAAAGATTGAATCTAGAAATTCAAAACCTGTATAGGTGCAAGCCTTGGTGGAAGCATTAAACCAGCATCATCACCATGAGTCATAATGATACCTCCCACAAAACGTGTACTGATAGCCCATGATGTCTGCCACACATTTTGCCTTTGACCATTCTCATCAGTAAACTGCACATACAGATGTCTAATTCTGTTAGTTAAAATCCGATTCTTAGATTAAAGCTAGAAAAATAAAGCAATATGAGAGAAAAAGCATCCAGTAGGTTGAAACCTGTGTGCCAAATGCACGGGAGAAATTTTGTCCAAGGTTATGGCTAGTCCCAGCTTGTAGAGCTTTCCTATCACCCATCATAGCTTCAATGGTATACGTCCTATCTGCACCAGCAAATGTCTCAACCTTTGATTTTCGACCTGTGATTACAGGTATTGCAGCTTGTTCATAAGCAAATTTGGTGTAAACGTCGATCATCATCAAGGCCTGCAACCACAAATAAAAACCATGAATCAGTTCAAGAATTCATATATTTTTCAAGGGCTGCTAATCAAGTAATCTTTATCTTAAGTTGTTACAAATTTAAATACTCAAAGTCTCAAACCTCTTTCTCTGCCTCTTCTGGGGTAGCATGAGCTGTATGACCCTCTTGCCAAAGAAATTCAAGAGTCCTTATAAATGGCTTGGTGCGCATCTCCCATCTTGTGACATTTACCCACTAAAATTGAAGATTTTAGTTATATAAGAGGGATAATACAGAATTACAAACTTCTAATCTTATAGTCATCTCACCTGATTAATCATTAAAGGAAGATCACGATGACTATGGATCCACTGAGTAAACATGTGGTTTACTATAGTTTCACTAGTAGGTCGAACCTGCCAGAACCTCAACAAGTGCAATAATCAAAGCTAATACTCAGTTACTGCCTTATGAATTTAAGGTGCACAATAAACTTCATTAGAACCCAAAAAACTGCATATGTATGAAAAAAATCATCATCCGGTAAAGTACCACAAGTTTTTCTTCAAGTTCCTTGCCTCCTCCAATAGTTACAAGAGCTAATTCTGGACTAAACCCTTCAACATGACTAGCTTCTTTCTCTATAAAAGAATATGGTATAAACTGCAACAAAAGAAATTGATGAATTATATCAAGGTCAGACGTATAAAACCCATCCACAAAAAGAAGGTATAAAGGGAAAAGATGTCTTCAAGTTATATTCAACAACCTAAACCTGATTCTCATGAAAATCAATTCAGATTTCAGATAGATCACCAGGCATCGATCAATCAAAAAAGTAGCACTTTTTTGGCGAAATGTATTGCTCTAAATTTTACCAAAAGATCAAATGCTTCAAAAGCCTAAAAGTGTAGAATATAGGACACATGTTCTTCTAAATTAACCAAACTAATTACTTTAACTCTTAAAAAAATCCCACAACAATCACAAGAGTAACACCAAAGGTAAGAAAAGGAAAACATTAACAAAAAATTGTCACGTGCCAGTGACCAACAGCACTACCTAATAATCCTGTCTAAAGACACCACAAGTGACAAGGTATTTTTAGAAATGTCAAAAGAATATTTAGGCGCCAGTTTTGCATTGCGTTGATTTGGGGCATAAATAAGATACTGCAGAGAAATTGGGACAATATGAGAGGATAGAGATTGTAAATTTGTGAGGGTTACTGTGAATATCATGTGTAATCTTAGTTCTGTTTAGAGATTTTTCTGAGCAACTTGAAAGCTCGAGAACTGTTGTAATCTCTCAATCAAGAGCTCTATTCGAGAAAATTCTCCTTACAACAGCAAAGGCAAAAGAAGAACCAAGTATACTGACCTGCAACCTTTTTACAGAAGCTACCACTGTCCACACTCCACACAAGGGCTAGCAGAAGATACCTTAGATTTTTAAATGCAACTATAGATAGGGAAGAAAACGCATATCGACATTAGAAAGAAACTACAGACATACTACAAAGAAGAGATATCCTCAGCATTGGAAACGCGGTATATAGCTGAATATATCCGGTAACTTTATTTAATATATGAAATGACATATAGCTGAACTCTAAATATTATACCATAATGTAAATACAAAGATTAGTAAGGGAAAGAGAACGATAAAAGAAGTTGCATTCTTGCACCTCTACCCAAGATTCTTCCGACAATAGAAGTAAATCATTTCTAATGTTAGAAACCTCCAACGTAAACTCCAAGAGAAGGAGGCTAGACAGTTAACTGTATCCAACATTTCATATATATTCAAGTGAGTTTTCTTTACAAATCAAAGGCTAAAAGAACTAGGCTCCTACAGAAATCAAGAAATCTACTTGCCTACCAAAAAAATATTTCAAATACCAAACTGTCGAGAGCTAAAAATCCTTCATTTCCGCTTTGACTTAATCAAAAATCAAAGTTATCCTATCGTCTTCTTTGGCATTAGTTTTTCCTAACCAAGCCCTTCATAATTATCTTAAAAATCCAAGTAGATTTGTTGACTGTCATTAGAAATTAGAATACATAAGGTTTCTGCAGAAAAAGGTAAAACACCTTTTCCTATCCACCAAGTCTCCAAATTCCAAATTAATCCCTCTACATCAAAACCTTGAAAAGAAGATTACCAAACTAATCATGCTTTTGCATTAGGCCTTGCTGATTAGGTAGCCATGAAAACTAAAACCACAATTAGCATCCAAAAACTAGTTGAAAGCAAGAAAGCAGCTAGCTATTTAGGGCAGTACCGAAATAAATTTCAACATTTGAAATGGAGACATAAATGCTTTAGTGAAAAAACATTTCAACCTCACATTTAGGATGTAGATATCAGACATATATGTGCATGGTGGAAAAATGCCGTTTCAGTTAGCATTAGCATTCGCGAAACAGCCTTCGTGGTAGATGTGGATGGTTTCACGTTTGTCACAACCTATATTTTCGTTGTGACAAGCTAAAAGAAATGTTTGTCACAACCTATAATTTGGTAGATGTGGATGGTTTCACTTATGAATGCACTATGCTTATGTGAGAAAACACTCCTCCATTACACATACTTGCTCATGTAAAATCATTTACTCCCACAATCAATCATTTAGAGCTTGTCTCTTCTAGTGAAATTAATTAAGCTTATTAATCATTAACTGAATTAAACTTTAAAGAAAAATGTGAGAGAATCAGTAATTATAATTTATAAGTAACATATGTTGAACTAAAATGAGTTGAAGTATTGATAAGTTAAAAAAATCAGCCCTAACATATCATATTTGAAAATACATATTAGACCATCCTAAACCATGATCCAAAATTTTTCAAGAGCTTCTGAATTGTTATACTCAAATTGTACCTTTTTTACATGTTCATGATTGAAAACAACTCTATAAAACCATTTGAGGGCAAGCAAGTACCTGTGGGAAGTACATGTTGCTGTGACCAGTTTCCTTGAACTTGACATTTAAATATTCCTGAAAAATCAAATACCCAATTAACCCACAAATTGAATCAAATACTCAAAGTCACAAATTTGAGTAACAAAATGCAGAATGTGTATGCATCTAAACATTTCAACAACAACCCAGCAAGTAGAAGCAAAAAAACCATAATACCTGACAACCCAGAAAGCATAAAAGAGTAAATAATAAGTCAAATTCAAATGGGGAAAATAAGACAGGAAACGGACCTGAATGGCTTCCCAAATAGCATAGCCATAAGGGCGAATGACCATAGTACCACGAACAGGACCATAATCAGCAAGCTCAGCATTAGAGATAATATCAAGGTACCAAGCATTAAAATCCTGAGAACGAGGGGTTATTACTCTATCTTTATCTTGGGATTTTAACTTGGAATTGTCTATGCCAGTGGTGGTTGTACTGGTTTCTGACGCCGTGCTTCTGACGGAGAATCTGACGAATGATTGAAGAACATGATTCCGACGGAAAATAGGAATCGATCGAGAAGAGGAGATGTAAGGTGGGAAGAAAACGGAAGAAACGGAAGGTAATCTTAGAGTTAAAGCCACCATTGTTGATGATACTACTGAGCTCTTTGGGTGGCTTCTCGTGGATGAGGTTCAAATGTTGGCAAATAGGAGCATAAATTGTTTCATGGATAAAATTAATATTTGTTATCTCAAAATAAAATTATTATTGGGAATAATCTCATGTATTGATGAATTGCTGTGAATAATTTGAATTATTGATTATTTATGAATAACTAGTGTAGAAACCCGTGCAATGCACGGTTCTATTAGCATCGATAACTAAATACATGTGATATTAAAAGAGTCAAGGATATTACGCAGCATAAAAAGTTAATTTTGACAGTTATATGTATAAATGAACTCTGTAATTTTATAAATTGTCACATATATATTATGCAGTATATCTAAGACATTTTCTAATTTACTCAAAATAATTCATCAAAATAATTCAAACTCATTTTTACTGTACCTAGGCCTTAAATTGAACAGTATAAAAGGTTGATTAGAATGCAATTATTCAATTAAAAAGATGCATATATATAGGGTTATGAAGGTTAAATGTTTTCTGATTTAAATATGGACAAAATTTTCTCTCAATTATTCAATTAAAAAGATGTTGTAATATTAATGCATTTTTCTATGAATACTTACCATACGTTGAAAATATGAAAAATATTATTTAGGCTATGATTTGTATGATCTATGAATTTGCCTCTAATAAATTGACCATTGACCATTTTTGTATATTATACTTACCATACGTTGAAAATTAAAATTGCCTCTTAAAAAGTTTTACCATACATTGCAATAATTAGCCTATGATTAATTTTTTTTTAAATTAAAATGCAATAAAGTTGCCTCTTTTGATCAAGATGAATTTAAAATTATGCTTACCATACGTTGAAAATTAAAATTGCCTTTTAAAAAGTTTTACCATACATTGCAATAATTAGCCTATGATTAAGTTTTTTTTAAAATTAAAATGCAATATAGTTGCCTCTTTTGATCAAGATGAATTTAAAATTATACTTACCATACGTTGAAAATTAAAATTGACTTTTAAAAAGTTTTACCATACATTGCAATAATTAGCCTATAATTAATTTTTTTTTAAATTAAAATGCAATAAAGTTGCCTCTTTTGATCAAGATGAATTTAAAATTATACTTACCATACGTGAAAATTAAAATTGCCTCTAAAAAGTTTTACCATACATTGCAATAATTAGCCTATGATTAATTTTTTTTTTTAAATTAAAATGCAATAAAGTTGCCTCTTTTGATCAAGATGAATTTAAAATTATGCTTACCATACGTTGAAAATTAAAATTGCCTTTTAAAAAGTTTTACCATACATTGCAATAATTAGCCTATGATTAAGTTTTTTTTTTGGGAAATTATCATTGGTGCCCCTGTGTTTTGGCCTTTTATCAATGGTCTACAATCTTTTTTTTTTATCAATAGCACCCCTGAACAGTGGCGGACCTAGGATTTGAAACATGGGGTTGCGAGTCTAATCAATGCGTCTTGATTCTAATTAACAAATAAAGCATAATGTGAAAGATTATATTATTAATAAAGTAAAACGAAGATATAACTCAACTAACCCGTTACAATGACAAAATGAGCATTTCTCGATCAACTAGCCCTCACGTACACAAGCTTTGTCTATTAGTTTACGTGTAGTGTTTATCTACAATAAGAAAAAAAATCATCAAAAAGTAAGGTAAAAAATATACAGTGCACAAATATGTCACAAAAAACTTCAAAGCCACTAAAACATAACATGTACCTTTACATTATTACATAGGGCCATTTCGACGAGGTTTCATATGTTTAAATTGTCTGGCAATATCTTTATTATTAACATTTTCAAATAAATCCCTTTCCAAATAAGTAACTAAATTATCATTTAGAAATTGGTGTACATGTTGGTTCTTTAATTGGTGTGGGAATTGGAGTAGAAGTATGAATAGGTTCTTGATCTGAATTTGGTGTTTGAGAAGAAGTTCCCGTAGATTCTTCACGCTTTCTCTTTGTAAAAAAGTTTGTAATGGTTGAATCTTTTAATGACTTCATCCTAAATCAATACAACAAAATTATAAAATAAACTTGATAGTTTATAAATTAACATTAATAAAGAAACAAAAATTCTAAATTTACAAAATAGAAATCCTAAATTCAAAAAATCAAAATTATAATTATAACTTCTAGTTTGTTCTAACTTCTAATTCTAACTTCTAACATTCTACCCAAATTAGAAATTTAGAAATTAGAATTATACCCAAATTCAAAACGAAACTGAATTATACCCAAATTAATAAATTATCAATCACCCATTATAATTAAAACATTAGAAATTAAGAATAATACCCAATTCAACGAAACTGAATTATACCCATATATCAATCACCCATTATAAAACTAAAACATATTAGAAATTAAGAATAATACCCATTACCCAATTACCCATTATAAAACGTATTATAAAACAATAAAAGTATAAAACATATTATAATTATACCCAATTTCTTCAACAAATCCTTCGACACAGTTCAAGTCTTCGTTCTCAGGCGGCACAGCGGCACTGGCAGTACAGACGACGTCACGAGAGTCTTCGTCTCTTCGAGAATCGAGACCCGAGCATGGACATTGGACAGAGGAAAGTAGGAAACTGAATAGTTATTAAATTAAAAAATTATTAATTATAATAATTAATCAAAATTCAAAAGGAAACAGAATAGGTAAATATTTCTTTCTTTTAATAGTTATTAATTACTATTTTTAAGTATTGATATAGTTAAAATTATTAATTATCATTGGTAAGTGTTGTAGCCTAGTGGTTTGGAGTATTGATATTTACCAAAGGGTCATGGGTTCAAGACTTTAGAACTACATTTCTGATTTTTTTTAATGGGGTTGCATATGCAACCCCAACACCCATATTAGGTCCGCCCCTGCCCCTGAAGTTCAGTCTAACTAACAACCGTGACACTTTTGCCCTTTTTTCCGTTAAACTTAACGGTAAGGTTGATATTTAACTCAACCATGGTTGATCTTCCCTATTTCCTTTCTTCTTCAAGCTTTTCTTTCACAAAAATGGCGTTTTCTCTCTCTACCTCTTCCCACCATAGCTTCCTCTTCCTCACAATCCCATTCTCTCTTATCCTCTTCACTCAATCGAGCAAGAATCGGTCTACCTCGCTCTCGAATCAATCAAGTCCCACAAAAGTATATTTACCAAAACAAATCAACCCATAATTTCTCTGAAATTGAATATATGGAAACTTCAACTATTGAAATTGAATATATGAAATTGAGTATATTCTTTCACAAAAATGGCGTTAAACTATTGATTTTTTATCCGTTATCATATGAAACAACTTCAAAAGAAACTTCACAGCATGCTTGGTATAATTCATCTTCATAGTGATAAAAAAGCGCGGAATACAAAGAAACAGGTGTTGAATGGACTTGGCAGTCCCGGGAACATGGTTGACTCGTTCAATCACCATTACCAGATCTACACTACCAGCATTTATAACAGTCTTATTTCCCACCTTTCCTAATTGATTCTCTCCTTCTGGACAGCAAGTGGGAAAACACAAATGGAAGGGGTGAAAAAGAAAATGTGGCACCTCCTTCAAATATGAAAAATAGATTAATTACCAATAATAAAAGGCATGGTAATTAAACCACCCTTTCTTCTGGGTAATGGGGTTTCATCCTCTGAGTTTTGATGATTTGATAAAAGGGATGTTTTCTCTTCTTCTAAATTGTCCTCCATAGTCAAAATTTCAAGTTTCCAGTACTAACTGGTATGATTTTTTGGTGTTTTTCAGCTTGGAGAAATGATGAAGTGAAATTGCTACAAAGTAATTTGATTGACTGTGAGAATTTGGTTGGGTTTGAGCTTGAACAGATGAACACATTGAGATTGGTTCAGGTGATAATTTTGTGTTTTTGATTAATAGGGTCACAAGAACAGTTTTTTCTCACAAACCCACTTCCAATGGCGAACTCTTTTGTGAAAGAAAAGGTTGAAGATGATAGGGAAGAGAGAAGAAAGAAAAACATTATAAAGTAACCATGGTTGAGTTAAATATCAACCTTACCGTTAAGTTTAACGGAAAAAAGGGCAAAAGTGTCACGGTTGTTAGTTAGACTGAACTTCAGGGGTGCTATTGATAAAAAAAAAAAGATTGTAGACCATTGATAAAAGGCCAAAACACAGGGGCACCAATGATAATTTCCCTTTTTTTTTAAATTAAAATGCAATATAGTTGCCTCTTTTGATCAAGATGAATTTAAAATTATACTTACCATACGTTGAAAATTAAAATTGACTTTTAAAAAGTTTTACCATACATTGTAATAATTAGCCAATGATTATTTTTTTTTAAATTAAAATGCAATAAAGTTGGCTCTTTTGAGAAAGATGAATTTAAAATTATACTTACCATACGTGAAAATTAAAATTGTCTTTTAAAAAGTTTTACCATACATTGCAATAATTAGCCTATGATTAATTTTTTATAAATTATAATGCAATAAAGTTGGCTCTTTTGAGAATGCCACGTGTCATTATTCTCAATCCTTTTAATAGATTTTATGATATGATTTATGATACTACTTTGTCACTTTGTTTGCTCGTGACATCCCTTTTATTCTTTAACCGGCTACTGCAGATATCCTCTTTGATTCTTTTATGTCATTTTCAATTACATTTCAAAACCTCTCACCATTTTCAACCCACCGTATTTCTCACCATCTTCATCAAAACTTTCGATCCTTCCTCTCACTATGCTCTCAACGCTGCTATCTCCATACTTCATTGTCGAAATTCTTACAGATTCTACCACCATATGCAATTCTCCCCTAAATTAGGGTTTTATTTCGAACAAGGGTCATGAGCTTGGGGATGTTGCTGTGCGTGGGTGGGTTTTTTTTTCGAAATATTTGTGCAACTCTCCATCCAAATGGTAAATATATTCCCTTTAATCTTTGATACTTAAATGTTTCCATTGTTCTTGTAGAATTATATTGGTAATCATTTTTAAGCTTTACTAGGACTTGCGGAACAATTGGAGTTCATTTACCCAGAAAATAAAATTAAACTTGTTTTATGGAGATGAAATTAGTTGAAGAATGAAGAAAAACAAAATGGAAGAAATAAGGTGAAGAACAAGAAGAACAAAAATGAAAAAGATTGGGGTTATTGAAGGAGAAGATATGGAAAGAGAGTAGAATGGGTTCATAAAAAGGGGTTGGAGAAGATGACCTGCAACGGTAACATAGGACCTGCTACAGCCGGTCAATTTTCGTTTGGGGTGTCATGAGAAAACAAAGTGGAAAGGTGGGATTATTCATAAATAATCAATGGTTCGGATTATTCACAATGGTTTGTCAATAGATGAGATTATTCCCGACAATTTTTCCAAAAAAAAAGGTTAATATTTGTTCTAAATCCTTCATACAACTTATAAAGTTAAGTGAATTTATTTTGGAATAATTTGCGCATTACAACCTTAAATCTAATGTATATGTTTTGCAATTCATCATCATCATCATACCCAGTGTTCCCGCACATAGTTACTCTATGGTCAGGGTCCGGGGAAGAAAGGTCGATGGCGTCTAATACCCAGAAAGAGAGGGCGGTCATAAGAGTCATTCGGCTCTATAATAGTCTTTAAGGATAGGACCTGCAAATATCTGAAACCTGCATCTTACACCCACATTAGCCAAGTATAGGGCTCATTTAAAAAGTATAAACGATACAAGTAGAAGAGGTAGTGAATAGCGATGACGAAAGACACAGAACAGTAAAATATCTAGGTCTAGTAATCTAGGACGTGAGTAAGGCGCCGCCATGTGGCTCTATCCCTAGTCAGGTCCTTAGATAGGTGTAGTTCGAGCAGGTCGTTGTTAATCTGCTCCTCCCACGTCCTCTTAGGTCTTCCTCGGCTTCTCTTGCCCTCCACTATGATGCGTTCAACCCTTCTCACTGGGGCGTCATGGGTGCTTCTCTGCACATGCCCAAACCATCTGAGCCTGTTCTCCCGCATCTTTGCAGAGAGAGGTGCAACCCCTAACTTCTCCCTAAACTCCTGATTTCTAATCATGTCCATCCTTGTCTTACCACACATCCATCTCAGCATGCGCATCTCTGTTACATCCATTCTCTGCTCGAAAGCCTTCTTTACAGGCCAGCACTCTGTTCCGTACAACAAAGTCGGCCTAATCGCAACGCGGTAGAATTTCCCTTTTAGTCTACTAGAAAATCTTTTATCACAAAGCACCTCAGTCGCTGCTCTCCACTTGAGCCAACCTGTCTGTATACGGTTAGTAACGTCACCGTCAATCTCCCCATTGCTCTGAATTACTGAACCTAGATATTTGAACTTGGATGTGCATGTAACAGCTTCTCCCCTGATGGACACCTCTGACTCCCCTATCGATTCTGTCCCACTAAAGTTACATCGCATGTATTCAGTCTTCGAGCGACTTATGTGCATACTCTTACCCTCCAAGGCTTCCCTCCATTCTTCCAATTTACTATTAGCTTCCTCCTTAGTTTCTGCGGCCAAGACTATATCATCGGCGAAAAGCATACACCATGGCACGTTTTCCCAGATGGATTTTGAGATTTCATCCATAATCACCGCAAAGATGAAAGGACTAAGTGTTGATTCCTGATGTAGGCCCACTCTAATACTGAAATACTCTGTTAGCCCCACCGGTGTCTGAATGTTGGTCGACACTCCATCATACATGTCCTGTATTACCTCAATATATCTTGATGAAATACCTCTTTTCTTGAGGCTATTGCAAACGATGTTTCGTGGTATGCTATCATATGCTTTCTCCAGGTCGATGAACACGAGATGCAAATCCTTCTTTTGCTCCCGATACTTTTCCATCAATCTCCTCAAAATATGTATCGCCTTAGTAGTTGATCTCCCCGGCATGAAACCAAACTGGTTCTTCCTAATCACCGTCTCCCGTCTAACTCTTTTCTCAATAACTCTTTTCCACAGTTTCATAGTGTGGCTTAGGAGTTTGATACCCTTATAGTTCCCACATTCTTGTGCATCGCCCTTTTTCTTAAACAAAGGGATAATTGTGCTAATCCTCCACTCCTCCGGCATCTTACTAGATCTCAGGATAGCATTAAAGAGATTGAGGTGTGGAGGAGCTTAGTGACTGTAATTCACAAAAATGCTAAACTTTAAAGATGTAATTCACACATATATTTTTTATTTTGCTTTTATGAAGATTTCACACTTATATATGAAATACACTTTATATGCTCTCAAACCATATTTCTCTCTATGTATTAGCCAGTTAGCCACCACACTAATACTAACTTAGGGTATTAATAATATTTATATGCTAGTAAAAGCTAATACTATATAAGAAAGTTTTTATGATTGGGACCAAGGTTGTTAAAATAGCGATCCAAATCGTAAAATCGTGCGATTCCACAATTTCAATTGCACCCACCAAGTTAAATCAAGATCAAAATCGTTCCTAGGTAAAATCGCTAGTAAAATCAATAGATTTGGTTAACATCTTCCTTTCACCTTTCTTTGTTGTTTTCTTCTTCATATCTACTCAAGCTTCTAAGTCATTCATCCCAACACTGCTTGCAAGTGATTTTCCCTTTTTAATTTTGTTTCTTTTATTTCTATTGTTAATTTGTTAACATTTTGTGATTTTGATTCTTGATTTATTGTAATGTTGACTTGATTTTAATTTGATCATTTTAATTGTGTATTAATTTAACGAATACACGACTTTTCTGACGTAAAAATCAAATACTAATTTTTTTTAAAATTATTTATCAAATACATCACTTTTCATTCAATTAAATATATAAAACTCTAAGTCAAATATATAAAATTGCTATAATAAATTATATCAATACTTTATCTACTTTATCTCCAAATTAAAAAAAAAATCAGAATTTAAATTAGGAAAATGTTTTCATATAATCAATTATCGTCTACTAAGATAATTCCATTTGTCAGAACTCCCTAATAATGATATTTAACATTTTCTAGCATTTTTATTAGTAGGTATGATTACATTATTTAAAGCTGAAAACAATCTACTAAATAATAATTAAATCACCATTTACCAATGTTACCCTTACCATTTAGGCGAAAAAATAATTAAATAATAATATAATTGCAACACATGACACTTGAAGATTATATTAACATTGATCAATGATATAGACATATAGTGTATGTCTGCATATAATTTAAGCTCCGTAAAATCAGAAAGTAGAGAAAGAAACAGCTACATTAATATCAAGGGTGGCCAAAAAATGTTCCCTTGGCAGTCTCCATTGAATCAAATCCATACAAGTCAATAAAAGATATTTATAACACATGATAAGACACGACACGACACGACTCGACTCTACTCGAACTAGAATCACATTGGGGTAGCTCTGGCCTTGTACATGCAAATGTATGCCATATGCCAATCACCTGGGAACAAAAACAGTTATAAGTTATAACCATGTTAAATTAAGTGACATGACCAGTTCAAACCAGTACGACGACAAAAAACTGAGAGGATCAGAGTTTGGGAGGGGAAAACACCGTTGCAGGAAAGAATATTTCGTTTTATGACCGCTCCTATATATATTCAGGTAGGGACTCATGGTACAGAAACAAAGCCGCATCATTGTATTGCGTCTGTATCATACATGTTTTTGAGTTCACCTCGACTGAAATACAAGCCGCATTTACCGCAAAATCATCCGCATTGATTGCGAAATCCGTTTTGTGACCGTAATGCGATCGTGACCGAAACTGCAATTTAGCACTACTAGGGTGACTAAAGAGTGCTTACCTCCTCCGGAAAGTTTCACAATGTCTTCTTCTCGTTGAGGAATTGGATTGTCATCATCGTATTCGATCCACTTTCCTGCAGGCAACAAAATTTTGTAATCACTTGAAAAATCGGGAATTTTGGAGTCAAACAGATAAAAAATTAAGTGGATGAGACACTCACCACTCTCTTGCTTCACCCAAGCAACATAGTGCCCTGAATCAGCACTTCTACCTTTGTGGGTTAATACAGAGACTAAATCATAAACTCCAGTCAACTGCATCTCTTTTTCAGATGGAGCTGCTGCAATCAAAGACAGAGATATACATTAAGAATTTGTTTAATACCTGCCTCGAGAACTTTTCGTCATATGGAACCTACCTCAAGAGCTTTTAGAATTTGGTCATATGGAAGAACCTAACTTGTAAGTTGAGACACATATACATTAAACATAACCCATTTGCAGAGGGAAAGAGATTGAATATGCTGATATAGTTTTACTAAATAAAACTACTCCTATACCATTTAATATGAAGACTTGAACATAATTATAACAGAGTGAGAGAGATTGTAACCACAAAGAAAAGATGAAAAAGCCATCGTCTCTAAGACTAACTGCCTAGCATATAATCATCTAAATTCATTCCTTTAAACACCCATTAACTAATCACAACCGTCTCCATATAAGATAATGTTATCACATGAAGTACTTTACATCCCTTCGTAAGAAGAAAAAACTGCAACAGTCGCATATAATCATTTAAATTCTTTCATTCAAATACCTCAATCTAATCACAACCATCTCCAATAGAGTTAATATCATCACATGCTTCACATCATTCTTAACAAGAAAAAATGCAACAGTAGAGTGGACACCCTTTACTTATGTCTGCAAGAGACTATTAAAGATTTGTCAGACTCGAAGAAGGGTATTAAGTTTTTTGAACTGCTCAGCAAGCTTTAAATACTTTTCAAATCAGCAAATGGTGAACTGAGATTACATTCTGATCCCAAGCCAGCTTCTTTGCCTTCCTGGTTTTTTCCACCATTGCCAGAGTATAGCTTCCCCCTGATTAATTTCTAATGGAATCCACACTAAAACCACAACAATACTCCCAAGTAAATGTCAAAAGTCCTTTTCAATAAACCCAAGTAAAGTTACATTTATATAGGCACACTCTCAAGTCTTAACCACACAACTTCCTGAACACTCTAAATCAACCCTTCAAAAATGTCTCTTAAACCAACACGTACTGATATCTTCCTCACCAAACCATAGATAACAGATGTCATGGTGTTAAAAATTTGTGCACCTAAACTTCATCTTAAATTTTAAACTGACCTTTTTGACAAGGAGCAAGCTTGTATTTTGTTTTTTTGGTTTTATGTAAGCAGCAAGAACCTCTCTGTCGACATGTTTACTTGATCACTTTTGAGAGGTTGACAATTGACATTACTTAGAAATACAGGAAAATAAACAAAAAGATGAATTTCACATATAATAGTGTACAGCACATACCTTCTAGAGAGGTTGCACTAGAAGACTCTCCACTCCCATTTAGAGAACCCTATTAGCAATAAGACATGAAAGACCAAACATCAATTCAAAGCTTTTCAAAGTTGCAAAGAATCACCTAGCAATTATTGATATACCACTCAACTAAGTAAGAAAATACCTGTGCATCAACCATCTTGACATCATTGTCCTTAGAATCAGAACTTTTTTTGCTAGGTTTGAGACCCAATTTTTTACCCTCTTCATCTCTTAAAATCTGATAACAGGACATAAATCAAAAATTCCAAAAGACTTATGAAACTGGTGAGGCATGCATATCAAAAAGTAGCAAAACATTTTGAACACACACCTGACGAGGAACTTCTAGCTTCTTTTTGAGTTCATCTGAGCACAAATCATAAACGTCCAACTCTAAAGGGTAATCAACTTTCTGGTATCATAAATCAAAATTAAGATGCAAGTTCTAATCAAACTCAAATGAAAAAATATAGTCTCAAGCCCTAATCTCCAGTCCGAAGTTCAACAGCAATTATAACTTTTATTAGCAAACATACAAGACATTAATATTTACCCGCAATATTTTCGCCTTCTGATTTGACTCTCTCTTCCAGAAAAAACGGACAAATTGAATGGTCAGATACCTTCACCCAAAAAAACAGAACCGGTCACTGTAACAGGTGTAAAATTTGTAGATTGAAAACTTAGTTCTGGGTGCTGTAAACAGTGAGAAGAGAAGGGATTCAGTTGGTGATACATGCTCCCTCATTTGCATTTATATTGAAGTACAATTAATACAAGTGATTTTGCCGATTACTGTTCAACAAACTCCCTCCTATTCTAATGAAATGTCTCATTTCCTTATTTAATGACCTTTGTCCCTTATGCCCTCGTAGGATCCAACTATTTACAAAATTGCTATTAAATTATCACTTTACTCCTCCCATGTGGCCCCCCTCCTCTTATTCTTAAAAAATAGTGCATAATCAAATGAGACATTTGATTAGAATAGGAGGGTCGAGCAATAATTACAGATGAGGAAAGAATTACCTTGGTAGACCACTGATATGTGACTCCTTTATGTAGATTGCACTGCGCCCCAATGCAGGTGAATTCTTCTCTAACTCAGATTTCAGACCCTACGAAAAAATTGATCGAAAACTAGGAGCTCGGGCTAGATGGAAAGACTAAGATTATAGTATCTAATTTCACATTTTGAAAATTATGTAAATAGGAATTAACATTGCTTAGTTTTCACACGGAAAATTTGTTTGGCTGACTAAAAAAGATTAAAAAAAAGGAAAAAGAAAAAGAAAAGAAAAGAAGTGCTTTAATGATATAAAAAACATTTAAGGAATATAGTTTCAAAAACGTTAATCGAGAGTTTTTAAAAACCAAAGGTTTCGAAACAGAATTCAGTGAGAAGTTTTCAGTTTCTAGTTACTATGGTTTCAGAAGTCATGCAAAAGTGCATTTGGGTATTAAAAATATACATTCTACAATTATCATCACAAAATATCCAACATACAATTTCAGAATCTCCGAAATGTATCCCCTTCATTTCTATTTGATTATCTTATTTAGAATCTAAGAAAATGAAATTAGAATATAAAGGAATCTAAAGCTAAGTGGATAATTAATAATGAGATAGAGAAATTCTTTAATAATGAGATTATGGCGATGAATGGAAATCTAAAGGTAGGTTGCGATCTAAATTCAATAATAAGATAGTGGAGATATTGTACTTAATCAGATTATGATTTTTGGGATTCCTTATCCCATGGATGTATGACAATATTTCTTTATTAATAAAAAATTTTCTTAACAAAAAACTTATAGAAGAAAAGGCAACAATTCAATAGAACCAAAACATGAAGGGGCAAGAGAAAATAGAATACTAAATATTATTATAAGATTAGAAGCTTACATGCTTTAGCCCTTCATGCAAATGGTTCACTTCATGAGATATGTGACATTTTAGAGCAAACGTTGATTCCATCTCCATACTTTCTTCACCGCTTTCTTGACAGTAGACCCTATAACATTTTAAGCAAAACGAAAATCCAAGATTCTTCAACACAATGCAAAATATTACTAACAAGCTACATAAAGCTACAAATTATTGCATTAAAATATTTCATAAACAAAACTAAATATAAAAGATCGAAAATTGCAAATTACACTCAAGTATAATCATTGTAACTTCAACTATACTCGAGACCAAATGAGGTATATCCATAGAACAAAAACAACAATGCATTGTGTCGTTTAGGCCGCACTAAGTTACAATGTTGAACTGGTATCACCAAAATCGTGAATAAACATGTCAAAGTTTAATCCGACTCAAAAACCCGACCGAACCCAAGCCGACACTTTTTCTTAAAGTTTGGTCAATTTTAGTTTTACATCAATATTTAGAGTTGTAACATACTACTATTATTTTAATTAATTTTTATGATTTGAGTTAATATTGCACAACTATGACTTAAAAATTTATTTTTTACCAAAAATAATAAGAAAAATGAATTTTTTTTGTTTTAACGAAAAATGTTACATGTATTTTTTTAGATTATTTTATAGCAATCAAAACAAAATGATAATAAATCTATGACACCTTGGGTCACACTCGACTGACCAATCTGACCCGTATAATCATAAAGCTTCAGAAAAATGCATTTCAGGCCAGTTCAAGGGATTTTTCATGGTTTTGGCTAATCTTTGACGATATGAGAATCATATCACCTCTGTGTTCGCATCATTGTGCTTGTTACAACAATGGGTCGAACTTGCATGGAGATAATAGAGTCATAGCCAAACTAATGCTCTACCAGATGAATCACAAACTTAACCACCATGTATCTAATTTGATCTACATAACAGACATTTACGGCATACATAGGAGCATGCTTTCGATTTTCACCTTATCTTTTAAACAGGCTTGGCAGATGGCACAAAGTGATATAGAGGCTTGACAGTTCTCTCAAAAACCAGCCACTACATATTACTCAGGGTGTCTACCAAAAGTTCATCCATGAACAACTATCAGCCTCGATAAACTCAAACCAACCAATGTATAATTCAAACATCACTAACCTATCCTCTCCGAAATCTCTATTTTATCAAAATTTCTACTAGTAGTGACCCCATTGCATGGACATATTAAAATAAATATCTACCAGTTTTGATCAAAAACAAGTTGAACGTTTTCCCTTCCATATTCATATCACTGTGATGAAAACGCGTATGTTCAACGCAGTAACAGCTAAAATAGAAATAGATGACAACAAAACAGAATATATTAGAGTACAAATACAAGCCTTGTTGCTCACAAAACTCATGGAATAGGTAAGTATAGCAGTGAGCTTCACAGCCACTTAACATTAATGATTAAAATGAGGTGCAGAAGATATGTAATACTCTAATAAAGAATTTACCTGCTAGCAAGCTCGATACCAAATAGGCGCTTCACATAGTTGAGACTCCCACTACATATAAATTTAAGAAATGAAATTGACTAAAATAAATGCTAATACTCTTGATTTAACAATGAAAGTCAAAAGTATACAAATCGTGAAAACAAGCCAGATGATTCACAAGAAAATTCATAAAGTGGGAAATGCATCAACCATATAACACAAAAGGACACACGATTCGAACGGGGCTCCTCTCTCGATGCTGAAATTACCAATATAAATTCTACAAGTTTCAGCTCATAAAATTGCAGATTTTATCTTGAAGACAAGCTTAATCTATATGTGTGTATTAAACAAAGATATTGAATAACACAAAATGCCATCGCTCAAAGAGAGCAATACAAAGAATAATAAGCATAATTACACAAGCATAACACATATAAGTCCAACAAAAATAAATAGAGAAACATCAGTACACGGAAATCAAGATAATAGCACCAACGAACGGAGTAAACCAATGCAGAGAAGACAAATCTAACACATATACAACAGCTATTTTTAAAGTAAATTAACTAACTACCTTGTACTGGGAGATCTAAGAGATTGGGATAGGGTGTACAAGAGCTGTGTCCAGCATTCCTCCGCATCCTGAAAATTCAATGATTTTAGCAGTCTTATTTTAGAAAATTTAAAGAGTAGGACAACTGAAAAATATGGACATTTGAAGTTAACCTGTTGCATAAAAGCACCATTATGCTGCTGGCCAAACTGAGGGAACTTTTTACGCAATACCTGCAAGCATAAGGTACACACTAATGAGCATTGCCATGTCACAACCACATCAACACAGCAAATAGAAGTTAGTTCATACTTGGCTCATTCCAACACTAACACCATGAAGAACCAAGATACTCCATATCCGACTTTTTTCAGCCACTAGTCAGAAATAGTTCACATGATTACCATTATTAGCTTCCTGTTTGGGTTGCAAGGATAACAAAGACATACTAATATAAAATTAATGGAGAAAATTCTACATTAGACTATAGAAAAACCTGATACGGAAAAAACATATGAACATCCAGTGCTAGTAAATACTCCATAGTCCCTAAGAGTTCGCCCTATAGGAGGACAACATTAGGTGGGACAGAACAAAAGGGAAATGAGGGATGAAGAGTAATTGATGGGCCAAATTTCTAAAATAACTAATGAATCAAACTCAAAGGGACAACTATAAATTGCAAAAGAAGCAACTTCTTACACACAAAGGGTGCTGCGGACCAAAAAAATTCAGGATTCTTAGTGTTATAGACTTATAGTAAGATATTAATCCCTCCAAAAGTTCACAAGAACAATAAGTTAAGAATAAAACATGATGAGTAGTTTGTTCAAAAGCTATATGAGCACACACCATCCAGAATTGCATAGGAGCCACTGGTTTGACATTTTTATCGAGGTCACTGAATAAATCTTTTGTTGCAACAGTCAAGAGATGAGAAGTTTGATCTAACTGATTGTTTTGGCCAGACTGCGAATACCTGCTCAATAATTGAAAGCCAAGGTACAAATGTTAAAAAGAAGATGGATACAACAGAACATAAAAGTCCAAGTTTTTCTAATAAAGCATAAAAAAATTTACAAAAAAAAAAAAGGATAGAAAGAAAAGCTCACTCCAATAAGGCGGATTTCAATTCAGGAACTGAATGCAAGCATTGAATTGTAGAATTCATGTAGCAGGTATTTCCTAAATTAAAAAGACCAGCAGAATGACCCTGTAAACATCATGCAATTAAATCACATGGATAAGTAGATCATTATAGTCTAGAAAGTCATCAATTGCTAAAATTAGACTTGATTATAAATTTCTGTTAAGAAGGTAAACGTAAGTAAAGATCTATTGAGGGTGAAATGAAAACCCTCAAATCTCACGGAATAAGGACTAAAGTAAGCCAAATGTCGAAGCACCAGCTGAAAAAGTACCATGTAGAAGACAAGCTTCTACCTACACAGGATACATAAGAATACAAGGAATGCAAGAACCTTGTTGCCTATAAAAAAAACTAATACGAGTTATGGTCGTAAATCATTTATAGGATCTTGAGGGTAACATGTAGGCTTTACAGTCAACGGACAAGCAGTAAGCCATTTAATATACGCAAAGTACAATATTGATGATGGTTGCATGGCGGTGTAGATTGCTGTGCATTTGATATACTCCACAGCCAAAAAAAACAAGATAAAATAAAGGGGGCAAACCTTCTTTGACCTTTCAAAACATACTTATACGCAAAGGGTCAAGCCCCCATATATACGTTCTTGGCTGATTACCCTTAACAGTATGAATTTTGTTAGAACAAAAAATGGAGAAATAACATGAATAATCTCAAATAAACAAGTTTGGTCGACCTTCATTTAGCAATCCTAAATTGGAATGATCATAAAAATCCTATGATTCGTATCATTTTTTACGAGACCAGAACAAGTGAAATTCTATAGAAAGTTAGGGGGGAAAAAGAAAGGAAGATAGAATAGCAAATAAGCATTGCATTACTCCCGATTTTCCAAAGATAAACCTCTATTTCCTTGAGGTATCCTAGTCCCACTAGAAGTCCAACTGAATTAGAACTCCAAGTCCAAACGTGTGACTCACAATCACAAGTCACACGTGTGCCCCAAGATGTTTGTTAGAAAGTTTATCTTTTGATTTTAGTTAGACTAAGTTAACTTGTTAGTGTTTTCTTTTATCTTAGCATTTTACTTTTTTGTCAAAAAATAGGTCTTTCTATAACTCTCTTTCTATCTCTTGGATCCTTAAGGCCTCTCTAGAACCTGAAGCCCATCTCACAAACCCAAACTTCGCCAAAATTCCAATAGTACATCCATCTACTATAAAACCCATTAAGGTTCAATCTTTGATCCAATCACACGTCCAAACACAACCCAAAACCCAAACCCCAAAAATTGGATCATAAAATTGATTTTACAAAGACTGCTCCTTTCTTTCTTTCTCTTCACCAATCTCTTTTCCTTTTCCCTCCTCTATCCACCCAGTACCTTAAAACCACAAAGGATTACTCATTATCGAGCCTCTAAAACCCTTAACTTGAAATTTCCCTTGCCTCTTGTCTAACTCCTAATCCTACTCTAACTAGGATTCTGCTAATTTTCTAAAATAACAACTCATTTGTACATGGGGTCCAATATAACCTTAAGACTGTAGGGAAAATCATGAAATCAACTAACTCAACATAGCAATAAAGTACAAAATTAAGTCTAAGCTATTAACCATGTAACACAAGTAAAAAAACTCATTTTGGACACAAACAAGTTTAAATCCATAGAAACTCTATGCTCAATGAAGATGATCATATCTGCATTTACCATTTACTTTTATGAAACGTAACTTATTTTACAGAGTATTTTTTTTACAAGTTGAGGAGAGCAAATCCTTACTATAACAAGTATCAACTTCAAGCTACCATGTTGATGCATGCATGATGAAATATGCAGTATTAGTTCTAAAAAGAATGGGCAGGTTCTAAAACTAGCAATATAGCAAACAGAAAAAAGAACATGAAAACAAATCAAAAGTTAAGCTTTGTAGCAATCACCCCATAGAAAGCACATCATATTCAAGTTTAATGTTACTAAAAAAAACCCAATAGATAGCTGAACCTCAAAATCATACCACAGCGACCACTTGTTCCTCCTCTGGAAGATCCTCTACAAAAACAGGTCCTTTCTCAGGAGCCTTAACTATCTCATCTGCAGTCCCCATCATCATAAGTCGTTGCCCCTGAAAGTTAACATGAAAACTAAGCCACTTCAAAACAATACATGCAAAGTAATAAAAATATGAAAAGGAAGTATCATCAACCTCTTTTACTCCAACAGATGCCCATTCAGCATCATCCTACAATTTTAGGTAAAACGAGTTAGTTGAACAGTTATAAGAACTTGTATACTCACATATACACAAAACATCTTATAAATCCTTTGGCGTACTATCATCAATGAAAACCCACTAATCCCTTCATGAATTTACTTTCAGTATAAGGAGTGTGGCCATGATGTAATTAATTACCTTCAATAAACCACCTTTAACCATAATTTTCTGCCTTTCAGGTGGGACTCCTGTCAAATCATACAACTGACACTTGAAAACATAAGGGGGCTGACTAGTATCAATTTCCACCTCAGAAAACACCTTTTTTTGCCATTTCACACTCACTGTAAACACCAAATTGTAAACAAATTACAGAATACATCATGCATACATAAAATGATACAATATAAAAATACATAAAGGACTCAATAAAAAAAAGTGATGGAGTTATTTAAAGTCGGTCACGGACCACCCTTAAAAGATTAGTGTAAATGTACTATAAGAGGTATTTGGCAACAAATTATTTGAACTCCGAGTGGAAGCTAATCACAATACTTGTTGGTCTCTGTGACAATATAACTCAAATACCTAAACTCTTGACAATTTTTGCACCTAAAGTTCTAATTTTGGCCTTGCATAAATCCCAGTAGTGTAGTTATTAAATTGGATTCTCAATATGTGTGACTAAGTGGAAAATATGACAACTTTAAAACCCCAATTTGCAACAATTTGAACTGAATCACAATTTGAAATTTGTTGATGACTCAATAGCCGATCTGAGAACAGAAGTGTTGAATTGTAAAAATTGAAATTGAATCCAGTAATTGAATAAGAATACAAGCTATAATTTGTAATATAGCCAAAATTAAGTTTTGATAGGAAAAAAGAAAGAAAAACTCAGGAAGCAGAGTAACAAAATTAATCGAAACAGAGAGAAAATGACAGAACCTCGTAGTGTTTGAGCGGCATCGTTGGCAGTCTGAGAATCCGCCATTGAAGAAGGATGAGAAAGATTGAGTCGGAAGCCTAGAGTATGGAGTATGGTAATTCGTTATGAGTATGTTAACAAGAAAATAAACTGCGAGATCCAAGTCAGTCCGAGTCGACTCGGATTTAATAGAAAACTCGAGAAATGGAGTTTGAGTTCGATGTAGAGGTGTTCATTCGGGTCAGGTGTTTTGGGTCGGTTTAAAATCGGGTTGTGTGTTCACATTGGTTTTTACATGATTGTAGATTCATTTTTAAGTCGGGACAAATCGGGTTCGATTATAAAATCAGGTGTCTATCGGGTCATCGAGTTTGTTTTGAACACCTCTAGTTCGATGTAACTCATTTTTAGTCATTCAATTATTCAAATTGGCTCTCTTTTTTAAGACGTTTTTGAGTCGATGGACTCTTTGACCATACTCTCCTGTATGGGTATGAGCTGCGATTTATCCTCTGTCCCCAGATCCTGACCATAGTTTGTCTATGAGCGGAATATACCGGGTACGATGATGATGAATTATTCAAACTAATTTTTCCTTAATTATTACTAAGTATATGCTTAGTTCATCTTAGAAAATAAATAATTAGTAAAAATAACTTTTAATTAGTAAAAATAAGTTTTAATCAATAAAAATTAGTTATAGTACACTAAAATCAATTGCAATCAATCGATTGAATTTGTTGCAATCTATAAAAATTAGTTTTAATTAGTAAAATTAGTTATAATTTATAAATAAAAAATCAGTTCCAATCCGTAAAAGTTAGTTTAAATCAGTAAAAGTTAGTATTAATCAATAAAAATTGGTTACAATCAATAAAATTTGTTACAATCAGTAAAAATTAATTAAATCGGTAAAAATTATTTGAACTAAATATGTTGAAGTTGTATTGATTAATACTGAATTTTACTAAATGTAATTGATTTTTATCAATTTTTATTAATTTATACATGTTGTAACTGGTTTTTGCTAACTAAACTGATTTTTACTTGCTAAAATTAATTTTTACTAATAACTTTTTTTTTTAAGTGAACTGAATAGGCCTTTTTTTTTTTTTTTTTCCTTTTTGATTATTTGAAAGTTTATAGTACAATTTAAACTTGGAGAGTCTAACTATGACATATATTGATATACATTTCCTTTTTTCCAATAAAATTGTTGTTTTGCTAAGTATAATAAATTAAGAAATTATTAACGTATATGTACATTTTATGATACAAATTGATGTTTATGTACATTTTATCCTTTAATTTTGACTTATATTTATGCCATCCTTATGCTTTATTCTTTTAATTTAGTCTATTTATGCTTGTTTGGGAGGATTTTACGCTTTTTGGTACGACATATGTTGTTTTGTGAATTTAGGTTTTCCTTCACTATCGAGCTGTTACAAGCACTAATTATATTTATCCTCTTACTCTTGGAGATTTGGTGACCTTAGGAACTAAGTTGGTGACAAAAGGGAACTCAATTATTGAAAAGAAGCCCAACCGAAGCAAAGCGCCATATTTTCAGATCATCAAATGAGCAAGGGTCCATTTAATGATCATACTCTTTATTACACTTGAAATTCGGTAGATGTTGGAGATCAAACTTGAATGTTTTAGCTTCGAATCGAATGGTCACACGCCCAAATTTGATAAAAAAAACAATTAAGTTATGGCATTTCAAAGATGTAGTGCGCACCAGGTCTGAACCAGTCGATCGATCGACCCATACCAGTCGAGTCGACTGGTCTAGTACTGCAGTTACTGTTTCGCTTTTTAACCCGTGATTTCATGTCTCTTGCCTCCTCCAATCCTTACCCATGCATGCCAAAGCGTTCTTGCTCCTGTCTGCTCTTGATGATGAAGATTGCTTGTTGGTTCACCTAAGCAATGATCATGAATGCAAGTGGAAAAGTCACTAGAATTTGGCTATTGCTCCAATTTTCTGAAGAGGATAGATCCTATGCACCATAGAAGCACCACATTTTAGGGTGTATTCAAAGTTGTTCTTAATTTCAAAATCTAATTTTCAAAAAAAAAAACATTTTAGCATTTTCATTCTATAATTTGAGTTTGAAGGTCTAAGTTTAATTCACAAACATTATATAAATATTTGAGATATTTTCAAAAAAAAATTAATAAATAAAAAATAGAAAAATAACAAAAATAGAAAAATAAATAATTAAAAATGTAAAATCCAAATAATTAAATTATAAATAATTTTTTTAAAATAAACTAAATTACACGCTAAAAATGACAAAAACATATATATTTATTACAAAAAGTTATTACACATTTTAAATAAAAAATATTAATTTGGCCAAAACTAAATTACATTATTGTCTCAACAAAATTTCAAAACTTCCATCTCCCATTCCTAATATAACTTTTTTATTATTCCTCCACTTCTTCCCACTCTTCCTGTAACACCCCCATAAATAGGTCCAAATTTTAAAAAGAATTTTTAAGGAAAACATAAACCAAACCTAATCATGGGAGCGTTACCGCCACATCTATCCCTGATAAGGAATAAATATAAGGCTAAATAACTATATAAAATAATTCTATGCGATACAATTTAAGAACTAAACAATGTTTACAACTGGAAGTGAAATTTTAACTGAGACGTGACTACTAATAAAACTAATTAATTGCCTAGGTGAACCTCACTCTACGATCCCCACGCGATCGATAACCTGCAAAAATAAGAATACAAGAAAACAAGAGAAAACTCCCAAAATCAGATAAATTGAGTAATTCCAACTCCATCCCGTAAAATAGTTAAGTTAGAAAATAATTTAAGAAAACAAAATATAACTGAGTTGAAATAATAGTAGAAAATAAAATATTATCAAGCTGAATTAAATATCAAATTTTATGAGTACAAAATAAAATAAAACATAAGCCAATCAATTAATTTGATATTTAATGATGACAACACATATATCCAATTTTAATTTGAGGGAACGAGAACGCCAGTAGGCCGAGGCTTTACCCATATACCTACTTCATCAAGAGGTCGTCACCCCAAAATAATTCATCAAGGCCAGCACAGTAGTCTCAGGTAACCCTAATGTGCACACCCCTTCTACTTGGATCACAACAAATAGAAGGAAGACCAAAAAATCGTATCGAGCATCAAAATAATAATAATAATAATAACCTGTCGGCAGCTATACTAACCAAACAGGGCAACCTGTTCATCACTCTTATACTTGGATCACAACAAATATAAGAGCTTCATTCTCATCGTTACACTTTACGTGATTTAATATATTTTATTAATTAGTAGTGAGCACATAAACATATAGTCAAACATTACATCATACATTTTATGTAAAATGATTATAAATTTTCTGAATAAATATATTTCAGGAATATCCAACTGAAATCTCATTTGTCTAATCACCTTCTTAACATCAATTGGGTGATAACAACAATTAATATCATAAGTATTTCTCTTTCGACTCAAATCGTCTTTTAAAACCATTATTAAAGTAATAGTATAATTTTCATAATAAAATAAATAGGGAAATTCCACGTGGTAACCCTGAGGTTTTGGGTTTTCCACGTGGTAACCAAAACTTTTAAAAAATCCACATGGTAACCCTGAGGTTTACCAAATTGTTCCACCATGGCCTTTTTGCACATAAAACATTAGCAAAACGTTATGAAACATTAATTTCGAAGCTTTAAGGCTGTTGTACGCCTATATATGTGACTCACAATTATAAATGACATCAATCTCAACCATTTTCCCCAAAATATAAACCCAAACTCTAATATCTTTGGATTTGGGGGAAAAATATGATTTGGATGATAAATGGTAGATTTGAGGGTTATATTTTAGGGAAAAAGAGCATTTAAAATAGTGAGTCGCATAAATATGCATACAACAGCCATAAAGCTTCAAAATTAACGTTTGTTAACGTTTTTATGTGTAAAAAGGTCATGATGGAACATTTACGTAAACCTCAGGGTTACCACATGGATTTTTTAAAAGTTTTGGTTACCACGTGGAAAACTCAAAACCTCAGGGTTACCACGTGGAATTTCCCAAATAAATATTTTCTTTCAAATTTAAAACCATATCAAACTTGGTTATTAAAATAATAATACAAGTTTTATCAAAATAAATAATTTTTAAACTCAAGGTTTGACAAAAATAATATTCAAGATAAATTGAGAATTAAATGGTAAAACATAATGTCACACAAAAATAATATCATATAAAAAAATCAAACATCCCATTTGAACACTTTAATATCACATAGCACATAATACTAACGGGATAATCCTAAATAGATGGACATCGAAAATTACCTTGTGAATAAGAGCCCTAGAATATAAATGCTCATATCAAACTCTTTTCAAGAACTTAACTTTAAAGTATGATTATTGTTTAGAATTTGTATATAGGATATCTAAAGATTGAAAATACTATAATGGAGAAAAAAAGGATTTGATAATAGGTGTAAAGAAAGAAAAAATGGTGAATGAGAGAAAAAAAAAATTAAAATGAGAAGAGAGAAAACTGATTTAGAGAAATATCAAATATGATAAACAGTTTTGGTTTATCAGTATAAAATGAGATAGGTTAATATAATTAGGGAAAAAGTGGGAAAGATGATGGAGTTTAATGGAAAGTTATTTTAGGAATGGGGAAGGAAGTTAAATATTTTGTTTTTTTTAAGTAACCGTGTAAAATTTAATTGGTAAGATAATTTGTATTTTTTTAAAAAGATAACGTGAGAAATATTGTTAATTCAATTTTTTTTTTATTTTAAAACTTTTCCTAAATTTTAGAGTTTTTATTTTCTTATCTTATCTTTTTATTATTATTATTTTTTTTTAACGTGAAACATATTTTGTTTTTAACAAAGTTTCTTTAATTTATGTTCTTGTATTTTAAATTATAAATTATTTATTTTTATTATTATTATTTTTTAAAAAATATCTCGGATATTACATAAGTGTGATACCCCAGATTTAGCTTGAAAAGAGATTGATAGACTACTCATATCAACAAGGTGCATCTTCTTTTTCAGGGAGCCCATTTGCTAAGAACTCCACAGTTAAGCGTGCTTGGTGGGGAGCAATCTTAGGATGAGTGACCTCCTGGGAAGTTTTTCAGGTGCGCACGAGTGAGGCCAAAGTGCGCTGGAAAGACTTGTGTTGGTCTGTGGGGCTAGTATACAGTCTCCAATCTCCATGAGTAGTCACCGGCAGTCCGAGGGGCCGGGGTGTTACACTTCCCATCAAATTCTATTAACTATCACAATTTACAATTATAATATAAACCATTTTACTCGTTAACTCATTTATTACTTTCAATTATTTTTCTTCTCTATCTTATTCTTTTTCTCTCATAAACCATTTCTACAAGAAGACATACAAAATCAACATCATCAAGCTCATAAGAAAACAAGTACATTTAACAATAACATTCACAATTATATTTAACAAATACATTCAATCATTTTCTACAAAAATACATACCAAAGAAACATCATTATAAAGTTCATGACGAAATACCAATATATTTCACATAAACTTCAAGTTCAAATAACAACCACAAACACATACACCATCAATAGTCATAATTCAAAAAAATACTCAACTAATTATAACAATCAATTAATTTGTACCTTAATAAGCTAAAGATGACCTAAAAGAGTAGTGATTTGCAAACGTGGAACCGATATTTGAAAAAAGATAAGAACATTTACAAAAACCTCAAAATTCAAAAAATAAACGTATAAATCAAAGAAAAAATTACCTAAAATCAATCTAAGTTTATGACGACAGAACACTTTAGAAGCCTTAACTTGGAAGAGGATATGAAGAATTGAAGGAATGAAGTTGTTTTAATGGTGGAATTTGAAAGGGAAAGGAAAATGTCGTATAGTTTAGGTTGTAAAGTCAAAGTTTTTATTCCAAAGATATTGACTTTCTTTTACTAAAGTCTTTATTTGTTGTTATCAACCGCGAACTAACTCTTTGATTTATTTGAGCTGGTCATTAGTTCAATGTTAATAACAACGAACAAGCTCCAAACGTAGCCTTGGAGCAACATACTCTTATTTTGGGAATAAAGTTTTCCAAAGCTATTTTTTTTGTGAAAAAAGCTTTTTTTTTCAAATACCTTATATATCCGCTATGTTTCAATTATGTAAAAAACAATATAATATCCATTTTCAAACCGATCCAAAACTTCTAAGCCGAAATCAACTTAATGACCCAAATGAACGCCTATAAATCCAATGGTGAACATATTTTAAGCAATATATGACCATAATTAGATTTTTTAAGAAAGGTACCTCATTACTAAATTGTATATGATATATTCATTTGATGATTGAAGAATGAAATCAATTTGCATCTCCATAAAAAAACACACATGCTAAACTAATATTGTAAACAGCAATCACTTTAATAAAATGTGAATCAAGACTTCCCTTATTATGAAATCAAATTTTTATTAATTTCTAAGCTTTACAAAAAATACAATGAAACTGTATAGGATGAATGAAATGATCATTTGCGTCTTCGAACAAAATTGGCGTCGACCCAAAATCGAATTTACCTGACTTGTAAGGTCAGGCTCCAATGGTTCAAAAATTTCCTGAAATGGATGAACTTTGCACTCAATGAGTATAAACCTGTAGGTTAAAGCTTGCTGTTCCTGCCCTGTAGTGATACAGTGAATCTGTGATTACCGATTAGACATTAAAGCGAAACAACATGACATCGCCTTCTTGAACGATGTATTCCTTCCCTTCGGACCTCAACTGCAATACATACAACAGCAAAAACCCATGAGTTATCGCATCATATAAGTACGAGATTCTCCCTTATCCCTCTTCGCAGCTTAAAGCGAGCAATGAATGTCATTTACAAGTAGTTAAGTGTTAGTATTACTATAATGACAAAAGGCCCTGCTAAGAAAGCTCTTAGACCCACGCGATTTTCTGTTGATCTCTTTTTCCTGTTCAATGATAGTCGTTGGTTTCTAATAAGGGCGAACAGCCTCAACGCACTAAGAACTTGGGGGTGTTTGACAATTGGTTGTTGGCTGTTGGTTTTTTTAGTTGGCTTGTTTACACCGTTGAAAATATTGGTTGTTTTGGTTGCCTTTTCAGGCCAGCTATTTATGGAGATGTTTGTTAAATTTTTAAGTATTGGTTGTGGCTGTTTATTCGAGAAAAAGCGGGCCAACAAGCCTGGCAACAAAAAAGCTAATTGGAGTAGCTTATTTGCGTTGGCTTTAAAGCCAACTTTTCAGCTGGCTTAGAAGACATATACCAAACACTTTTTTGGCTGTTTGACCAACATATTACCACTAAGATTTCCTTCGTACTCAACATAGTTTTGAAATATAAGACGGAGAATGATAAAGCATAATAACTTCTACCCAATGCTTTCTCGGGTACCAGTTCATGAAATGCATTCAAACAAGTATATAATTCGTGAAGGATGCTAAAATTTAGATATGGAAAGACCAAATAGTAATCAACTCACTAGTCCTTTCTCCCTTGCGACAGCAAGTGAGCCAGCAGCAACAAAATCATCATAAGCTACCTGAAATACAATAGGATGAGAATTGAGATTGTATGGAATAACCTTGATAAAATGGATTCAAAGTACTGTAGAATTGAATGAACGATGTTATGAACATTTTCAGTTGTAAAACCCTCCCCTGGGGATATCAAAGATACCTTTGACAAGAGATTTTTTTCATTATAAATACAATTATAAACAAACTAAAAAACAAAAACAGCCAACTTTGTTCTTATCCCAGAAGTAAATTAAGAGTACCTCTGACAGTGACTAGTAGTTGATATGTAACAACTGGTTGTGCCAGTAAATTGTGTCATGCATAAGCCTAGCCCCTGGAGACCACACATAACTTGTAGGTAGCAAGCAGCGTCCCTGCCATTGGCGGAACTTAGTTGGGGCGAGTAGGGGCTTTGCCCCTCCGAGATTTTCGGCAATATTTATTTAATATACAACGGTTATTTTATATTTTTTATAATTTTAGTCCAGCAAATAAAAGCAACACAATTAAAGGAAGAGAATAATTGAACAAAATAAAAAAAAATTAAGTAATACTAGATTATCAAATTAGGAATGAAATTATCATTTAACAACTGGAAAAAACAAAAAAGAAGAAAGCGATAGGGAGAAATAGAAAAAATAAAAAAATTAAGCTTATCGTCCACAATTGAAGGATAAAGGTTTGTTTTATATTTTTAATTGAATTTTCTTATCTTTATTTAATGATTAGTTTGAATAAGCGAATACTTGAATCACTGAAAACTCATACAATAAAACAATTAATAATGAAGATAGAAAAGACCAGACTTCGTAACAAAATGGGCGACGATTTTCTGGCTAATAGTTTAGTAATATACATTTAGAGACGAATAGCAGAGACATATAGTGTCAATGAGATTATAGATAATTTAAAGTGCTAAAGAGTGTCGAGCTTTACTTTGATTCAAAATTTACATAATAAGTTTTGGATGTATAGATTGGCTATGTTAATGTCATTCAATTTTTTTGTTAACTTCGCCCCCCTAAAATTTTGTTCAAGTTTCGCCCCCCATAGTGGGCAGGGAATTAAATACCTAAAAAACTATTTAATCTCCAGTTTTATCCACTTATACGATGTTACTAAGTTTTAACTATATCTGTCTCAGGTTCAGTATCATTAATCAAGGTTAATATTACTGATTAACATCAAGCTTTTCTGAAGTTCTCTAGCAAATTGACCTAATCAGAAAACATGAGTGCTACTAGAATCTACAGTTAGGTTTAGTAAACTTATATCTTCTGTACTTTTTTTGTTATTTATCTTCTGTACTCAAGTCTCTAAAAATTGAGTTAATTGATCAATAATTCTGAACATAATTTCCATATACAAAGCAAAGCCTTGAGAGTTGAGATAGAATCATCCATAATTTCTTACCGTCTCAGCACGAATAAAACCTTTCTCAAAGTCAGAATGGATAACTCCAGCAGCTTGAGGGGCAGTCATTCCTGCAAAATAATGAATATTATGCAGAGAACAAATTAGCTATAAAAATAAATGGAATAATGAAGGTGACATAAAAAGAATCAATCTGAAATCCTAGGAACACTTTGGGTTTATACAGTGACAACACAGGATTTCTACTTTGTAAATAATTATCTTCTTCATAATGCTCTGTAATTAATGCAACCGCAAGAGTAACAAGGATTCGTTTCCGATATGAAACATAGATATTTATATCATGAAATTTCTCTCTTCCCATTTCATTATCTTCATCTTCTATCATAAAAATTAGCATCTCTTTTTCTCTTCATATTTCAATCGTGTAATATTCTCTCTAGGGTGTGGAGCCAGGTGTGGAGGCTGCTATTAAAAACAGTGCAAAGCTTTTGATCTCTTTTGCTCTCACAAAGGATTCTGCAAGGCTATTTGTTGAAAGAATGAAGCATATATTTGGAAAATTATAAGTTTAATTTCCATAATAATTAGGCCTATAAAGACAGTTATTTTCCTCCATCAAATAATATTGCAATCCGTATTACATTAATTATTAATCAAAAATTGGAAAACATCACACTACAACTCTCCGGAATCCGGATCGACCCTTAAAGCTAACCTCAGTTCACCTTCTTGAACCTCATTACTATTCAAATAATATAAGCCTAGACAATAAAATTTCAAATAGATGACATTTCAGCCTGGATAAGATTACCCCTTTAAATTAATATTTCCTCTGCATGTTTCAGCCGAAATGATGTGAAATTGTGAATTTTTACATTCCCTCGGTCCCTCCAGTCCTTGAGTTTTTCCATGTATTCAGTTTCGAATAACCAAGGTCCAATGAAAGAAGACAGAAAGTATGAAAGTTTTCATTTTATAGCATGATATATTACTGAGAGTGTAGAAAGGGTAGAAATGGAAAATATGTTACCAAATAACAAAAAGTATATGTTGGAAGAACTCTCTGGAACTAAATTCAAATGGATAGATAGAGCTTTTAGGAATAGAGGGAGTACTAAAATTTGGCCATATAAACAAATGTTATTTTGTACATATGTTTGACTTGTCGCTATGTATACTTTAAAAGAAAGAATAGTTAAGAACAACCCAAACTTTGATCCATCTTCTCTAACAGATCCCGCCTTTTGATTGATTTAAATTAATCCCAACTGTTACAAGTGTCTTTGTATAGTGGTCCTCTATAACTTTTAAAAGGGTAAATTTTGGATAATTGACCTGTCATTAGTCATTACTGACTTCCTAGCCCCCTCTGTCCCTGCAATCAAGCCTGTCATTGCTACCATGACACATGACAAAAATGAAGCGCATAAGCATGAAAAAGTCTGGTGACGTACATGCCTGTCATCCCCCTTGCACCCTCTTAACTTTCTTTTTTCACCTGATATGTCCTAATCATCAAATCTTTTTATGAAGCAGAAGTCTGGAGAAGTAAACATTTCAAGAGACATTTTGATGAAGGAAAAATAAATCCAGTTACCACCTTATTACATTCAGTTGAATCCTTTGAAAACTCAGGTGCTGAATGGAGAATTTGGGAGTTAAGCTAGCAAAGGATCTACAGTTGGTTATCTGACTGGAATCATCAACCCCCTCCACCACTCCCTCCATATGGAAGGAAGGGAAGCAATGGGGGACAAAAGAACCACCTTAATCTTGCTCATATATTATACAAATCATCAAAACTTCAACATTACTAATTGCGACTTTCACTCGTAGTTATGGAGAAAACATCAGAACACTAACCTGCAAGTATCGTCCAGGCCTTTGTTTCCTGTACAAAAAGGTATGAGATGACTAATGAACTCAATGAAATAAATCTCAATTTAAGCAGAAATTAAATTATAATTATCCCCAGCACCTTCTCTCCAGACGTAAAATATGTTCGCAACCCCAAAAGATTATAAGTTGCTCTTATAAGGTTTCCCAGACCACTCTCACTGACTCCAAGAGACTGTAAGTACTCTACTCTATCGTCTGTTGGAAGTTCTGTAAGTTCAGCCTCAACCTGCAAACAATCGCAGAAATGTAAATTCTGGGAATAAGCAAGAAAATAAAAATGATCATTTGTCTTTGGATGAGAAGATCCTTATTCCTTACTATCCCATCCTCCCAAAAGATTACTTAGCATAAGAAACCAATGTTTTTTTTTTTTTTTTTTTTGATAAAGAAAAACTTTATTAGAGTTAAAGGCAACCATACAAAGCAGCTGCAAAAACATATAATTACAATAAAACCTTCCAATCACTTCTACATAAATCATTAACAGAAAAGTTCCCAAAAAGTTCCCAAACAAACCATTGGCCTTAACCCATAGGGGTGCTAATATTTTAGCCTTATCCCTTAAACATCTAATCCAAGGGAATGATCCTTATAAATGTGCCTATTCCTTTCTGACCATATTGCCCAAAGTGTGGCTAAGATGCAGTTGAGCCATAAAGTCTTGATTTCCCTCTTCTTTCCAAAGACATAATATTTAATCTGGAGGAAATCCTTGATACTAGCCAACTCAATCCAAGACTCGCCTACAACATTAAACAAATTAATCCAGATCCCTCTTGCAAAGTTACAATGTAGAAAAAGATGATCAATATCCTCTGTATTCCTGAAACACATGATACACCGTTGTGGGCAAAGAGAGTGGTGAAAAAGTCTTTTTTGGAGATATAGTATTGAGCTTGCCCAAAACAACAAGCCAAGAGAAAGCTCTAACCTTGCAGTGAGTTTTAGTCTATCAAATAAGTTTGGCCAAGGCAAAGGGAAAAGCGGGTGGATTTGAAGGAAGAATAACAATAAGGAACTAGAATGAGGCACATGAAAAGGATTTCTATGAGTAAGGTTCCAAACTCTCCTATCAGGATCAGAAGTGGATATTATTAAGCAGGAAAGAAGCTCTACAACTGACACACAAATCACAATCTCTTTCAAGGGGGAGATGCCTAAAGTAAAAAGACCACGAAGACTAGCTATCGCTATCGCCCCTATTATATAGCTTAACACTAATTGATTACGTTCACAAAATCAACACCATTGGTTATTAGGATTCTGTGGAGATGAATCTATATAACTTAGCAGGCCTAAGGGTCTCACAGTACTAAGAAAACACAGAATACTCTGCAAAAATATTGGATTGTGCAATCAGTCGTACAAAAAGGCATTACTAAGTAAACAATTGGAAAACCTATGGCACAAATAGCTTGTCTATGGAGATGGGGAAGTGAAAATTTGAAAACAAAGCTATGTGGCCTTCTGAAAATTTTCCTTTTGGGAAAAAATAATGATCAAAAGACAAATGTTCCCAACTAAGGCCCAAAGCATCCAAGATCCATTAGAAGATAGCAATCAACAGAAGCATCTAAGCCACTCCAAAAAAAGGTGCTAGGTCAAACTGTGTAGAAGACCTGTGCAGAGATAGTCACCACTCCAGAGTTCAAGTCAGATGCAACTTTAGTCACTTCTTGGACATATGGATTATTGTCAGGATTGGCTACATCAGACTCTGCTACATTTGCAACATAGATTACTGGTTTCAACGTCAGCAAACACAGATGCTTTACAGAATCCTTTTCAACATCAGTCAAGGAAACCGATCGAGCTGGTTTTCCATCCGTAAGGACCTGTTGAATCTTTTCTACCGCTGATCTTTCTGCTTCCTCCTGAAGGTGGAGCAAAAAGCACCATAAATTCCTAAATAAATAAGAAACATTTCTGAAGCCTAATAATGTAATATAATTCATGTTACCTTTGCCTTTATTTGAGAATCTTTTGCCTTACTTTTCTTCAGTTTCTCCAACCTTTTTTCAATCTGCATTTCCAAAATGATACAACATCAACAGATACCAGTTAGATCCCACACAATATTTGCTCATTTAACTAGCCAAAGGCCCAAGTCAAGTCAAGTTGATCAACACTTTCTTTTTAGTTAAATTAAAAAATGTATAATTTTTATAAACTTACAATGCCAAGAGCAACCAAGGTGCCAATCAAATCAAGGATCTCTGTAGAATCTACCTTATTACATTAAAAACAGTTAAGGAAAGAGAACTTCTTTCCAAATGTATGAGCATTGTATAATTTAATATCAAGTAAGGCAAGAGAGAGAGAGGACGAAAGAGGAGAAAAGAAAAGGAAACAACTCTAGTGATCAATGCACGAATCACAAACCAAAAAATTACACCAAAAAACCCAACCAAACGAGCAAAAAATATGCCAAGGAGCAAATCACGAATCTGAATTTGTACAACAAATTAAAGCGCTTCATGAATTATGTGACACTAACGCATAGGCCAAATTGAAAAATGAGTGATTTTGGTTATTAAAAGTTTTTAAAATTATATCAACTTAATTTAAGTGGATAAATTTTACTTCTTGTGACTCGTTTTTATTTTTTCACAACATAGCACACTTCCGTCTTTTTCTCTTAATAAATCTTCATTAATACATGTGAGTCTATCTTCTTCCCCTCTTTTTCTTTTTCTCTTCTCATTTTTTCTTTAATTTATTATTTCACCCTTTAATTATGGATTGTTGTTTTCATTAAATTCAAAACTGGAATCACGGCAATCTGACTTGCAATCAAACCTTGTTTAGGATTAAAAATTTAAAATCCTTAAAGGGTTATAAAAGATATAACAAGGTACCTGATCCAAATCTGAGAAAATCAATTCTAGATTGATGACATCGATGTCCGACTTTGGGTCAACTCTTCCATTTACATGAATGATGTCGTTATCTTCAAAACATCGCACAACCTAAAGACAACAATAATCATCACTTAAATTCAAAGAAATAGTTATACATATGTGGAAAAAAAATTAATTATTGAACCAATTAGATTCATGCATTATTTGGAAATTTGCTATATTAAACAGAACTTTTTAACCAAAAAACATTTAAAAGTCATATCGTGAATCATTTTAGTTCGAAAATATAAAGTTCAAATTTAATTAGCAGAATTAGATTTCTAATTGAAAATTTACCATTGGTCAAAGTTAATTACATTCAAATCATATCTTTTAAATTCCAATTCAATCATTTGTTTATTGATTTAATATCAACTCAAAGCCTCAGCCATGAATATAATCCTCATTTTCTATCATCAATCATGAAATTCTCTATCATTGTCAACCTAGAAAAATTAGGTATTTTAAATTTTTATTTACTTCGCCATTTACTTCAAAATGAGCATATTTGTAATATTTAGTCCTGATAACATAAACTTGCAACCATTGATGGAATGTTGTAAAGACATTGAAATTTGGCTTGATAAAAGATGGTTCGATACACCCTTAGAACATTGGGAATTTAGACACTAGAAATTTATTAGATAGAACATTGAGTTGAATTGACATTCTTCTTGAGATAGAGATCTTGTAGTAATTGATTTTGGGATAATTTTTGGGTTTAATTGATACGTTTCAACTTTTAAGAAGTACTTTTCAATCTACATCGCTCTAAAATCCAATTAGGATAATATAAGTTATGAGTTTATGTGAATGATGTAATGTATGAATTAATTACTATTAATATTCCGTTCTATTCTAGTCAAATGTCTCATTTTCTCTTTTGGCATATTTACCATCAATCTGGTGGAATACTGAAACCTAGTTCCGAATTTCAATTCCTACTAAATTCACATTTTTACTCTGTGTATTGAGAACAAAAGTATTTGATGCAAATTGTCTAGTTTTTCTGAAATGAGATTCATATAAGAAAATATAAATAATGTAGGTAACTCACAATATAAGCGTTTTACACTGAATCTTTTGTTGGTTTTACGAATGTCAAATTGCGGTTGCAAATTCACTTTTCTCATCTAAAATTGGATAAAACTTTCATACTTGTGTTTTGTGATATCCATAAGCTAATTATCCTATAGAGATATCCCTTATTTCAATATGGTCAAAGATTTATAGTTTTTTGGTTTTGGATTATAATGAACTACAGTAAAATGGCTCATTAAATTATGTGCACTTCTTATTTATGTGAAGTTACACATGACATTTTGTTACCAACGGTAAATCGGAAGCAACCTCTTTGTTAGTCTTATAACAAAAGTATTCGACCCTCAAAACCTCACCTTAGGTGGGAGCCAATTAATGGCATTGGGTAATGCAATATTGTAATTATCCTTTAGAGTTGGATGTTTATGGTTTCGCTTTAGGTTTATGTACTGAATCTCACAGCGTTCAGAGTATAGGTCGACATGTTGTAGAAGCAGAATATTTGTTTTATATGGACACTCCAAAATCCTAATAATCCCAATGAAGCAAGCTAGAAACTTGAAAGGCTACACGGAAGGAAACATAGTATATTGCTATGCATTAATTTAAGCCACTTTATGATAAATAAACGGCAACATAAAGAACAAGCACCTGAAGTATGGAGTCGACTTCACGAATATGAGATAAGAACTTGTTGCCTAACCCCTGCAATAATAACGATCACAATAGAGAAGATTTTGAAATTTGAGTTCACATATATTTTTTAGCCTAGAAGAAACATTTTGAGAAAGGAATCAAAGCAAAAAAAGAATTAATACTTAAAAAGTCAAATGAACAAACCTCTCCCTGACTGGCACCCTTCACAAGTCCAGCAATATCTACGAACTCAACAGATGCAGGTACTGCTCTTTGAGATTTACTTAAATTAGAAAGCACTTGCAATCTTGAGTCAGGAACAGCAACAGTCCCTACATTTGGCTCTATCGTGCAGAAAGGAAAATTAGCAGCTTGAGCCTTCCCATTTTCAACCTGCAAAGTTTCACTTTAATATAAGATGTCAAGGAGCAAGATCAAAAACAGCACAAATATCATAAATTTGACAAAATTTGCAGAATCAATGTAGCAGTTGTTAGAGTGAACACTACTAAAGAGAGGTCCCTACCGAACAATTAAGAATTCACAAGACAATTTCAAAAAAAAAAATTGAAATAAAACTTATAACACAATAACACAACCAAGATAAGAAAAACATAAATAGCATAGTTTGGAGTTGAAAACCCCTTTGTGTGTGGAAAACTAAGGCTAACTGCTAACCACTCAAAATTCAAAAGAATTTCTAACACAAACAATCCCAACAATTACTCATAGTCTCAAATATATTTTAGCTTAAAGCAAGTCTAACTGTATAATGACTCTTTCTAAAACAATCTCACTCACTCACCCCAATGTCTACCTAATAAACCATTTTAAAAAGTCTATACCACAATATAATTTGGCATAAACACATTGACTTTTTATTTTATTACTTTCATTTTCTCATCTCCTTCCCAACCTCAGCTTCTCGTGTCTTCGAATTAGTTCCACAAAGCTTTTCAAACCTTAGATAATTTGGTTGCATGAAATTCATGCTCACCCATCAATTATAGTCCAAAACACCAAATCAAACCGTAGTCATAGGTGGAAATGCATGACAGTGAAATCAAGCCTCAACAAGATCAAAAATTATAGTAAAAATTCCTAGGTCTTCTAATGGCGGGAGCATGGAATAAAAACACTTTCATTACGTTACGTAACACCTGTTATGTAACCTATTTGAGAGTTGTTGCAGCGTTAAATCTCGTTATATGATGGTGAATGATTTTTCCCAGTGAAAACTCCGCATTAAACGTTAGGCAACGAGTAACGCTCATTATTCCACTGTAACCCCGTTATTTCACCGTGACAATGATATTTCACCGTTACAACTGTCTCCTGTTAAAATTTCATTGAACCCATTAACTTAATTAGTAAGATCACTTAAATTATAGTTACTCATAATTTTAGTTGTTAAACAAAATATTTAACTAATAACTTAATTAATTAATACATTAAAATTACCTCATATAGGGAAATTATAATAGTTATGGGCATATTATTGCAATCATAAAAGTAGTTCAACAAAAAAAATGCAACAATTAGTTTAGAACTCCCTTTATAGTAGTTTTTTGCAACATTGCGACTAGTTCCACAAATGAATCTGCGAGACTTCGACTTCGATTATTTCCATGGGTGCGAGGCCAGAAAATAAGGTAGAGAGAATTTAGTTTAAATCACATGTTTTGAGTTTTTTATCCTTTTTATAGCATTGTTTTGGGGTGGAAATTTTTGACATGTTTTGAAATTATTTTGACAAGACGTTGAAGATATATTAAATAAAAACTCATTGTTAGTTATAAGAAACACATTTGGGTACATTCATGCACTAGAAAAATTCTCATTTTGAGTACAAGCAAAGTGCAATCCAAGTCAAAGAGGGGGCAGAGGCGTTAAAGACACAAAAAGAGGCGTGTAGGTGCATCTCTTCCTTGGGCGTAAAAGGCAAAATATTTCGAACATTCATATACATAATTTGCTGTGCACGTGCCTAAGGCTAAAAAAGGCAAGGCACAACCCCTTATGCCTTAGTGATTCTTGCAATTTTAGAAACTATGGACTCAATAATGGTGGTGACAAATGATTACATCCGAAGAAGGAAAGGCTATCATCAAACTTCTATATTTTCAATAGAAATTACAACTTTGATTTTGATTCCTGGTCAAATTTTCAAGATCATTTTTTGTTAATTTGATCTTGAATGATGCACTTATAACTTTCAAGAAAGTGTATCCTTTACATATATGTTTTGAGTATGTTCAGACATCAAAGTTTTTTGGTTTCTTAAATTGATCTTAAAAGGAACTTCCACATTTTAACCCACTAAATATGAGTTTTCCATCTAGCACTAGGCGATTACAGAAGGTGATGTGAATGTGTTGCGCGATGGTAATAATACATGGCATATCTCATAAATCTCCACTAGAATGTTAGTTTTCCTTCTAGCACTAGGCGATTACAGAAGGTGATGTGAATGTGTTGCACGATGGTAGTAATACATGGCATATCTCATATGAGTGGGGGTTCCAAGTGAAGGAGTTAAAGGGAAAAGCCTTTTGAGTTACAAAAGAAATACAAACAAAAACCTAACACAAGTCACTCAAATTGTTCCGGGGAAAGTGAGGTAATAGCTAAAATTATTTTGACAATAAAAAGCCAATTGTTGGGATTGTTGGTGACTTGGTGTAAGTTTTATCTAATTCTTCTGTAGAAAATATAGTCAAGAGTTCAATTTTAGAATCTCAATACGCATGATTAAAATCCATCAAATTAAACCATCATGACCATGTATAAGTTCCTAGCAGTGACCAAAAATATATGAGCTACATGTCAAAAAAATAATAACAAACGCAATAAACTAATTGCAAAAGAAATGTTGTGCTTGTAATGCAAAGTAAGACTTCCAAGAAAGTAGTTATGTAAAAGAAATTGGTCAAAGGAGGACAAAGATTTAATATTACACCTAACATTTATTTCCAGTTTTACCCTCCCCAACCACCAGAAGTTTGCTCCAATTACGAGTTTCATAGGTCCCTTTGAGTTGGCCCACTCACTAATTTTGTAAGGTTGTTGTCATAGATTGCCTCAGCCATGTCGAAGGGTTAGCAATGGCAGAAATTAGAGAGTAAGAATGCACGATTTGTATGGTCAAATGTAATTGTAATTGTATGTGTAAATAACAAGGAACGTATATGAAACTGTAATTGTATAACAAAGGATTGAATATAAACAAGAACGATTACAAACGTAATGATAGTTACAAGCAATTCGAGAAGCTTGCGATCTCCTAAATGAGTATAAAACTCAATACCAAGTGTATACTAATATTTGGATCCCTATTCTCCTTTCCCTCCATCTTTATTTATACTAAAAAACCCTCCCTCAAGTAGCTTCCTCTCCAAGCCAACAACTAAAAGGTAATTACTATATTACCCTTGATTAATTACTTAACCCCAAAACCCCACTCATGACAGTTGCTCCACCATTTGACATACTTTTACCCAAGAAAAACTCGCATAATTGCTTAAATTCGCTAAGTCATTGAATACGAATTTTGAATTTAAAACATATTTCCAAAACTCAAGATTAAATTTATCTAAAAGCTTTCAGCTCGATCAGTTCCAACCAATTACTTTTAGCTAAGATTGATGTGAATAACTCTAACAATCAAAGGATTAATTAAAAGAAGGAGTAGAGTAACACTCAATTCAAAAATATGGAAGTATTACCTTGCAATGCAAAAGGTAGCAAAAATAATTGTAAAGTCACATTTTTTATCAATAATATCACATGATTTTTTGATTTTGGAGCAATGTTCTAATCAGTTAAATAATTTTATCAATCAAATTAAAACAATCAAAAAGAGCTAATATAATGCATGGTATTTCACAAGGCAAATTCCTAAGATTCAAATTCATAATTTAGAACATACTATATGATGAAAAAACCTTTTCCTTATGAGAAAGGTAGAAAGTTTGATGATAGATTTAGTTTTATGCAAAATAAATTAGTGATTTTTCAACTGAAAGTTAGAGGCAATTACAAGGAGAAAATTCCCTTTCTCGATCATGCCTAAGTCTCCTAGCATTTCCAAGTTTCAATGCTTTAGCTCATCCTTGCTCAGACTTTAATCAGGCACACCAAATGCTAAACAAGCACAAAAAAATTGCTAACTTAGGTTTAAGCTGTGCACTCATGCAAAATGGTACACCATTTTTTTATATCTTTCTCATCCCACTCGCTTTATCCAACCCACTTGCACCACTTCCTTAATAAAGTAATTGTCTTCCTGAGGCAAACTTATGGATAAGGGGGAGCAACGTAGAAGCCTTTTCACACACTACGAAGTACATAACCAATGTACATTATACCCTTCTTCCTAGTATAATGTTTAGATTTGTCTTCCAATTTCACCTACTTCCGCCCTCAAAACAACTTGCCTATCTATGGCTATCCAAGAGTCCCGAAAGAATTCCCCAATTGCTTATTTAGGCATATGGTTTCCTACATATCTTTCTCTTTCTAATCTCCCGTAATTTTCTCTTTAACCAACTCTTAAATATTTTATTTCACTCCTAGTACTCCTTTTAAGGTCCCCAAACCGCCCAAACACACCCTCCCATTTGAATCAGCAATGTTAAATTCCTACAACAACAGCAATGCCAAAGCATAATCCCAACAAAAATGTTGAATTCTTAATTGGGAGAGTATTATTTGCAATTCCAACCATTTATCCTCATATTAAAGTGGATCGAAGCCTCAAAGGAGTATACACAATCAATGTAAAATCTTGTCTGATAACTAACTTTTTAACATATAATTAATGAATTACTTGGGTTTATTCATATGAATCAACAGCCAAGAGATCTTCCAAACAAAGATCAGACGTTGGTATTAAATATTCTTAACAATTCTAGACTAAACTCAATGCTGTCAAATGTACAAACACCTTACAGGCATACAAACACAATCAGAAAAACCCATTTCCTATCCCTTCAATAAGAATGTAAGAGTACAAAAAGACTTACAACAGCATTGAAAAGTGTAGATTTGCCAACATTAGGGAGACCAACAATACCAGCTCTCAAACTCATGGACACTTTGAGTGCTGAAGAAGAGAAGCTTCTTTTTCTGTTGATAATTACGCCATTAGAGAAGCATCGACTAAGAGAAAGGTCTGTGGAGAGAAAGGAAGACTTCAATGGCAACCCAGAAAAATGACATGCTATTCTCGCCATTACAGATTACTCTACTCTACAAGAATGAAGAACAACGCCTAATCTTTTCTCCTTCGACTTCACTGTACTTCCTTTGCGGGAACTTAATTTATTTTTATCTTTTAATATATGGCGCAGCTTGGTCGGTCACACACTCACACTTAGTAGGCGTACAAACCAGACTCGATGATTTGATACTTATTTGCTTTTGTTAGAGGGGTTCATTCGGGCGATCGAGTCGGTTTCGAATGGTGTCATTCTGTTCTGTTGTATTTCGGATCGGTTATATGTCGGATGCTTTTTTATGTCGGGCCACGCTCGGGTTGGATTGGTCAATCACTGTTCGCTTGAAGACCGATTATTCGAGTTGTCGGGTTAGCATCAGTTCGGTGTCGGTTGAAGTTTGTGTCGAGTTTTAATCAGTCTCGAATTGTCATCGGTTAATAATTGGTTTGATATTAACGGGTACAGATCGGGTTTGGGTATTTTTCAAGTTGAATTCGGCTACAAATTACAATACTAATTACTGTTGATCGAGTCAGTATCAACTTAAGTTGTTAGTCATTTTTCAATTGAGGATAAGGTTTATTTACTTAAAGCAAAATAGTGAAAATGCAAATCTATTAGTGATCATTATTACATTGTTTTTATTAGTTTGATCGGAAATTAAAATTATGAAGTTCTGTCAATTTTCACCTAATTCTATTAAAAGTAGTTAAAACATTGACCATTGATTATTAACTCTAAATATATGAAACCATGTATTTATAAAATTTATTTTATTAAAATATTTATCACTTAATTAGAATAACTAATAAGATGATTGAATATGTTGGAGATTTAGAGCATGTAGGACATATATCCAAGGCTTAGATACGTGTTTAAGGCATAAACTAAGCAAGTACGTAACAACGGAACGAAACGGAAACAAAACGAGGCAAAAGGGGGCTGCTCGGTTGGATGCTCGTTCGAGCACCACTGTGCTCGTTCGAGCACTTTCATGCTCGTTCGAGCATAGTGTCCCGGGTTGGTCAGAATGCTTCTGTTTGTTTGTTTTGGCATTTGCTCGTTCGAGCACCTATAGTGCTCGTTCGAGCACTTAGAGAATTTCGCGTCAGAAAGTCTCTGGAAACTGTTTTGCATCATGCTCGTTCGAGCATCTTATGTGCTCGTTCGAGCACCTCTGAAACAGTGTGTTATTTCGTGAAGCTAAGCTATGCTTCATAAAGACTTGTGTTGTTATGGACGAGTGTTTTACTTCACAAAAACACTCTATTTTGCCTGGTAACCACCAAGCATGGTTTGGATGAAGACATGTGACTCTTCACACTCTATAAATAGGTGTGGGCACATGCATATCAAATCACTCTTGACATTTGATAGAAATTCTGATTTCTATTGTTCTTTCTCTCATTTCTCTTGATTCATTGAGAAGAGTAATTAACTTCTCTTTTGTTTTTCTGATTTCATATTCTCTTATAAACTCTTTGTTGTTTAGATTAATCGGTGCGTACTCATCGGTTAATGTGATTGATTGTATCTCGTTGTGAATATCCATCATCATAACCCAAGTACCTTTGTGGGGGATATATCACAAAAGGAAAGTTTCCATACGCATTCAATCTTATATCAAGATTTCCGGTGACCATTGTGTTGCAACATATCTTCATTACGGTGTTCATCTTGTTCGTGGTTCGTTGTTTGAAGAAGATCATTGCCATAAACACAAAGGCTTATATACATAGTATATTGTAGTAGTGTAGTGTAATTGTAATTTACAGCACTTTCCTTTTGTACATCTTATAACAATCTTTTGTGATATTCTGAAAATATGGCAAGTGTGAAAGATCTTACTTCAAACTTTATGAAGTTAGACAAGTTTCTTGGTGTGGAGTTTCGTCGGTGGCAAAAGAAGATGCAAATCTTGTTAACTTCCCTCAACGTTTACTATGTCATTTCCACTCCAAAGCCGGAAGAGAAGGAGGATGAAACTCTAGAGGAGGCTAGAAAGAGGAACAAATGGGAGAATGACGACTTTATTTGTCGTGGGCATATTCTAAACGGTATGTGTGATTCTTTGTTTGATATTTACCAATTTCATGAGTCCGCCAAATTATTGTGGGATAGTTTGGAAGATAAGTATATGGCGGAAGACGCTAGTTCTAAAAAGTTCTTGATCACTAACTTTAATAATTACAAAATGTTGGACAACCGTCCTGTTATGGATCAATTCCATGAGTTGCAACGCATGTACAATAACATGAAAATGCATGATATATCTATGGATGAAATATTTATTGTTTCAAGTATCATAGATAAACTACCCAATACTTGGAGGGATGTGAAACATGCCCTCAAACACAAGAAGGAAGAGATTTCTCTTGTGGGAGTTGCTCAACATCTTCAAATTGAGTCAAGTTTAAGGGAACTTGAAAGTTCCAAGGGAGACAATCCCAATCTTTCATCTGTGAACATGGTGATTGATGATACTAAGGCCACTACAAGTGGAGACAAGAAGAGGAAACCACAACACCCAAAGGGTAAAGGCAAGAACAAAGTCAATGACAATGTTTGTTGGGAGTGTGGTAGGCCTGGACATCGCAAGAAAAACTGCTTTGTGCTTAAGAATAAACTTAAGAAAATGAAGGGTGGTGCTTCTTCAAGCAACAACCCTCCTCCTACTAAAGGTAATCCTGTAATTTTGGATGAAAATTCTAAATTGAATGTTTCTTCCATGGATTCTAATGTGAATGTTGTGCAGGATGAAGACATGTCGTGGTGGATCGATTCGGGAGCCGCTAGACATGTGTGCAAAAGCAAACACTGGTTCACAACGCTACATGAAGTTGTGGATGGAGAAAGTCTCTACATGGGAGACAACTCGCCTATAAAAGTCCTTGGCAAAGGACAAGTGGAGCTTTTGTGTACTTCGGGGAATACTTTGATCCTTAGGGATGTTTATTATGTCCCCGACATTAGTAGGAATCTCGTCTCCGGTCCAATCCTAAACCGATTAGGATATAAACTTGTATTCGAGGCCGATAGATGTATTATAAGTAAGGGTAATATGTATGTAGGACGTGCCTATTTATGTTGTAACTTGTTTAAACTCTCTCTATCATGTAAATATTCTAATGTTATTTGCAATGTTAATTCGCATGATGATGATTTACATTATTTATGGCATCTTAGATTAGCGCATGTTAATTTTGGTAAAGTATCTTTTATGGCTAAGCATGATTTGATTCCAATGTGTGAACGAAAATCGGTAAATTGTAAAACATGCATGCTTAATAAGATCACTAAGTCACCTTTCAAAAGTGTAGAAAGAAAATCTAATATTTTAGATCTTGTACATAGTGATTTATGTGATTTCCATAGCACACCATCTTTAGGAAATAAAAGATATGTTGTTACTTTTATTGATGATTATTCTAGGTTTTGCTATGTTTATCTTTTGCATACAAAAGATGAGGCACTTGATTTCTTTAAAGTTTACAAGAATGAAGTTGAACTTCAGATTAATGGTAAACTTAAGAGATTAAGGACCGATAAGGGAGGAGAATATTATGATCCTCAATATTTCCAATCAATGGGAATTATACATGAAACTACCGCCGGTTATGCACCACAATCAAATGGTGTGGCGGAAAGGAAGAATAGAACTCTTCAAGAAATGGTTAATTCCATGTTGTCATACTCTAGTTTGAGTGACGGGTTTTGGGGAGAGGCAATGTTGACCGCGTGTCACATCCTCAACCGGGTTCCAAATAGAACCAATAAGGAATCTTCTTATGAGTTATGGTACAAAAGAAAACCGAACTTAAGTTATCTTAAAGTTTGGGGGTGTCGGGTTATTGTTAGAGTACCCGGACCGAAAAGAAAGAAACTCGGTGAACGAGGCATTGAATGCATCTTTGTAGGTTATGCTAATCAAAGCAAAACTTATAGGTTCTATGTAATAGAACAAAATGACTATATTGCGATTCATTCGATAATAGAGTCAAGGGATGCGATTTTCGATGAGAATCGTTTTTCATCGATTAGTAGACAACGAGATCTACGGATTAGTACCAATGACGACGATGTTGAAATCGAAGATATTCAACATGAAAACCCGAATGAAAACGATGATGTTGATGACAATCAACAAGACATCGAACAAGAAACTCCCGATGATGTGGAAGAAATTCCTAGGAGGAGTAAAAGACAACGGAGACCAAAATCTTTTGGTTCAGATTTTCATGTATATTTGGTTGAAGGTACTCGAACCGATATTCAATCAAGTTTTCCATATTTATTTAATGTGGAAGGAGACCCATTGACATATAGCGATGCTATGGCTTCTCAAGACAGTGCGTTTTGGAAGGAAGCAATTAATGATGAAATGGACTCAATCATGGGAAATAATACTTGGGTTTTGGTAGATTTACCACCGAGTTGCAAACCGATTGGTTGCAAGTGGATCTTTCGTAAAAAGATGAAAATAGATGGAACTATTGATAAGTTCAAGGCCCGTTTAGTGGCACAAGGTTTTAGACAAAAGCCTGGTATCGATCATTTCGATACATATGCACCTGTTGCAAGGACAACCACCATTCGGTTGTTAATAGCTTTGGCTGCGATACACAATCTAGTGATTCACCAAATGGACGTAAAAACTGCGTTTTTGTATGGTGAACTAGATGAAGAAGTGTATATGAAACAACCCGAAGGGTTTGTTTTGAAAGGACATGAAAACAAGGTGTGTAAACTTGTTAAGTCGTTGTACGGACTAAAACAAGCACCGAAACAATGGCATCAAAAATTTGATGAGACAATATTGTCCTTTGGATTCAAATTGAAACAAGCGGATAAATGCGTTTATAGCAAATTTGATGAGCAAGGCGACGGAGTCATTATATGTCTCTACGTTGATGATATGCTCATCTTTGGTACTGATTTAGTACGGGTTCAAGAGACAAAAGAATTTTTGTCAAGTTCCTTCCAAATGAAGGATATGGGGGAGGCCGATGTGATCTTAGGCATAAAGATCATTAGAGACGGCAATGGAATCAAATTAAGTCAATCTCATTACATTGAGAAAATACTTAAAAGGTTCAATATGTTCGAGTCAACTCCTATCTCGACCCCTATAGATCCTCATGTCAAGTTATTTAGACATGAGAAAGAACCAGTTTCGCAATTATCATATTCAAAGATAATTGGATCGCTTATGTATGCGATGACATGTACAAGGCCGGATATTGCGTTTGCGGTTGCAAAATTGAGTAGATTTACTAGCAATCCGGGTCCGCATCATTGGAATGCGATTAGGAGAGTATTAAGATACTTGAAGGGTACCTTAGATCGTGGTATCATTTATAGTGGAGAACCTCCAGTTTTGGAAGGTTATTCCGATGCAAGTTGGATCACTAATGAAGAAGATAATTCTTCAACGAGTGGTTGGGTGTTTGTTTATGGGGGAGGAGCCATTTCATGGTCTTCCAAGAAACAAACGTGCATCGCTGATTCCACTATGGCTTCCGAGTTTATTGCGTTAGCATCTGCGGGGAAGGAAGCGGAATGGTTAAGGGATCTCATGTTTGAGATACCCATGTTACCAATGCCTATAGCACCGGTGGCAATTCATACAGATTGCAGAACGGCATTGGCGAAAGCTTATAGTCAAGTGTATAACGGTAAATCCCGTCATATTGCTCTTAGGCACAGCCTAGTGCAAGGGCTTATCGTTAATGGGGTCATCACTCTTGATTATGTGAACACTAAGTTCAATTTGGCTGATTTCTTTACGAAAGCCATGAGTAGGGATTCAATTGAACAAGCGTCAATTGCAATCGGTTTACGCTAGAAAATTCATCTAGAAAGCCCAATTCACACACAAGTAACATTGTGTCTGAATTCAATGTGGTGTAATTCTTTATGGATTTTGTAAGCAACAAAGTTTTATGACCCATCGTTGCTTTGGACCGTGAGGAGCGAGGTAGTCGTCCCTTGAAAGTTCTCAAGGCCAAGAGTAGAAGAGCTCTTGGTGATATCCATTCACGGGGATATATTTTACGTAATGAGAACCTACCTATATAAGTTTGAAGTGTGGCCGCTTCAAGTAGTCAAGATTAGCGTATCGACTATGATAAACTTATGAATAGATATGGACACGGCCGTTATAATGTGTCAAGAAACGACAAAGCGTTCGTTTATTCTGTGTGTACTTCATCTTCAAATGGTCAGATGTGTTATGTGATTCAATCCGTAGGGACATCATCATTTCACGATCATTTGTCAAGTATGTCGTACTAGGTGTTAATTCAATCCGGAGGGACATTAGCATTGATGCATGGAATGTGATTATGAGATCAGTTATTGAGAAAGGGAAAGAAATGTCCTAAAGGCTCTAAATGGGGGAGGATTGTTGGAGATTTAGAGCATGTAGGACATATATCCAAGGCTTAGATACGTGTTTAAGGCATAAACTAAGCAAGTACGTAACAACGGAACGAAACGGAAACAAAACGAGGCAAAAGGGGGCTGCTTGGTTGGATGCTCGTTCGAGCACCACTGTGCTCGTTCGAGCACTTTCATGCTCGTTCGAGCATAGTGTCCCGGGTTGGTCAGAATGCTTCTGTTTGTTTGTTTTGGCATTTGCTCGTTCGAGCACCTATAGTGCTCGTTCGAGCACTTAGAGAATTTCGCGTCAGAAAGTCTCTGGAAACTGTTTTGCATCATGCTCGTTCGAGCATCTTATGTGCTCGTTCGAGCACCTCTGAAACAGTGTGTTATTTCGTGAAGCTAAGCTATGCTTCATAAAGACTTGTGTTGTTATGGACGAGTGTTTTACTTCACTAAAACACTCTATTTTGCCTGGTAACCACCAAGCATGGTTTGGATGAAGACATGTGACTCTTCACACTCTATAAATAGGTGTGGGCACATGCATATCAAATCACTCTTGACATTTGATAGAAATTCTGATTTCTATTGTTCTTTCTCTCATTTCTCTTGATTCATTGAGAAGAGTAATTAACTTCTCTTTTGTTTTTCTGATTTCATATTCTCTTATAAACTCTTTGTTGTTTAGATTAATCGGTGCGTACTCATCGGTTAATGTGATTGATTGTATCTCGTTGTGAATATCCATCATCATAACTCAAGTACCTTTGTGGGGGATATATCACAAAAGGAAAGTTTCCATACGCCTTCAATCTTATATCAAGATTTCCGGTGACCATTGTGTTGCAACATATCTTCATTACGGTGTTCATCTTGTTCGTGGTTCGTTGTTTGAAGAAGATCATTGCCATAAACACAAAGGCTTATATACATAGTATATTGTAGTAGTGTAGTGTAATTGTAATTTACAGCACTTTCCTTTTGTACATCTTATAACAGAATATGAGTCGATCATACTTCTATATTAAAAATGGATTCAACAGCAGTTCGATCTAAATTCTATTCGGATTAAGTCGGTTTTAGCCGGATTGAGTTCGTTTTCGAGCATGATTCGAGTCGGATATGATTCGCGCCGGTCATTATTAGGTTCGGGTAATCTTGGTTGTCGGTTTAGAAAAATCGATTACAAGTCAGATTCAGTTTCCCATTTTCGGTTGTCAACCGGTTCAGGTATAACTTCGGATCGGGTAATGTCGGTTCGATAAACCTAAAAAAGAATACATTTTCTAATCAGTTTACTTTCGGTTTCGAGTCGGATCACTTTTGAACAGCTCTAGTTTTTGTAGTCAAACTCGAATCAATCTGACTTTAAAAATAAACTTACTATTATGTAAAAATCAATATGTACATAAGATCCGATTTTATATCAAATCGAAACATTTAATCCGAAATTAACTCGATTACACAAATAAATACTTGACACTACTTCCCTATGGGAAGTGGATTTTTCCCCAAATTTTTCTTGTCACATTTTTTATTACGTCTACAATTTTCTCTTGATTTTTTAATTTTACCTCTTCCTCTTTAAAAACTTTCTAAACTCGATTATAATACTCTAAATTTACATTCTCTTATCCATTAAAATGTTCACATCTACGACATTCAACGATCCAATATTCACCTAATTTTATATTTGAATCTAGTTTGATATGACTTAAAAAATAGATTTACGTTCAATAATGTAAAAAATAAAACCTAATATAAACACAAGACTGGATTTTCAATCGACCCAAAGCACATAAACACCACCTTTACTTGAAAAATGGCACTATTTGGAGAGTTGGGGGCAATGACACTAGAACAATTACTTGCCTATTGTGTTTGTGTTTTTTGGGAGAACAAAAGCAAAATGGCCTCCTATGGGCACCTTAAAATTATTGTGATGAGCAACTCTAATGAAAGGGTAGGGTTGGGATAATAGAGTAAAAATAAGGCTATATTGGCATCCATAGGCGGACCTATGTGGTAACCAAGGGTAGCCTAGGCTACCCATACTTTTTTAAAAAAAAATTAATATTCATTTAAAAAAATTAGTATTCTGTAAAAAAAAATAATTTTATCTGACTCAGTATAGCTGTGTAGCAATGTAGGCAGCTACCCGCCTACTTGTGAAGGCAGAAGGCGTGAAAAATTGAAAACCCATCCCTCCCCTTTCGGGTCGAAATTTTCGAATCGGATTATTATGAACACCCCTAGTTATTACTGTCAATTATTCAATTATTTTAGGTTTGTGGACGCTATGACACTTTGATTTGTTTTGTAGGCTTGTTCTTTTAATGGTTATTTTGATCATAATTAGTTTTGTCTTTGTTATCTTGTACTCCCGTCAACTCACAACTATTATCTCATTTATTTTTTTCACACTTGTCGAGACAATATTTTAACCCTTAATATCTCTAGTTATTTTTAATCAAAAATTATAAAAAGTTGTTATTAATAATTATTGTATCGAGACGAATCAAAAAGATCCCACGTAACTATATTTTAACATATAGATTAAGAGTAAAATACAAATTGAGAGTGATACGTGAATAGTGCCCAAAAACAAATGAGACATTTGTTTTGAATTGGAGGGAATATTTCACTATGTTAGAGTACTTTAAACTCATTGTAATTTGTAACTTGTAATTTGGAGCAATGAAATATCTTTGGAATACTCATTTTATAAACAATAATGTCGGCCGTAATTTATTTCAACACGTTGGTGAATCATGAATGGTGCTACCCATGCTTTTGAATCTTGGGTCCGTCTATGTTCGCATCGCCTATATTGTAATTGTTTTAGAACAAATAAACTGATATTTTTTGTGTTGTAAAGGTGTATAAAAATCGCAATTTTGGCTGTATGGAAAGATTTCTTATAATTCAACCAATATTTTTAATCGTTATAATAACCGCATCACCGTTTCATTTTCACATTTTTACATTATGGGTTGGGATTTTTGTTTGAATCTTATTGAAAAAGGTGATCAACAAATTGGCTTCCATGACAAAGTGATTGTTGATAATGTAGTATCTTTAGCCCATTAAGTTTTTGTTTTTCATAAATTCTTGTGCGAGACGGTCTTTTAGAGAAACTATCTCTAATTAGACCGACTTATTACATTTACATATTTTAAAAAATTTGTAAGTAGGTATTAAGAATGATGTAAGTAGGCATTTAAAATATTAAAAATAGGCATTAAGGAAACGGTTAGTAAGCATTAAGGATAATGCAAGTAGACATTAAGAACACGGTAAATAGACATTAATCTTTAATGGGTTGGGCCTGAGATACGTCTCTCAAAGAGACGATCTCTCAGGAGACTAGCTATTTGTTTTTTCCATTTTGTGTTTTGTGAATATAATGAAGTTGCTCATAGACTTGTTAAATGGACAGCTGTTATTATATGAGATGAGGTTTGGCTTGATAACGTCCTACTTAACTTTGGATTTTGTTTCTTCGAATTTAAATTTAAATCAATAATATAGCCAACCTTTGTCAAAGAATGCTTCATTCTTTCAAGTGGCATCAACTAAAAATCTTGTTTAGCTATATTTCCTAAATTTCATACCATATCAACTAATTAAACAATTCAACTAATAAAGCCAATAACTAACAGTAATAATCAATAACTAATTGCCAAACAACCCTATTTTGAATATTTTAGAAGTCATAATAAGATACAAATTAGGTACAAATTTTCCATATGCTTGCATTGAGCCAATTTTGCCAATTTTAAATAATAATCATACATAAAAGATTCAACCTAGCAAATAACAACAATAAACTCGATCAACATCATCATACCCAGTGTATTCCACTCATAGACAAATTATAGTCTGGGTCTGAATAGGGAAGATAGACGGCAATTCATACCCATATAGAAAAATACGGTCAAAGAATCTCCGCTCAAAAGGGTCTTCATAATGACATTAGTCAATCCTAAAGTATGAACAATCATTTTGTGTTTCTTTCAATCTCAACACACCACTTTCAATCAACAAAACAAAGTCAATATCAAGAAACCAAATTTATTACTAGATTAAACTCAATCTCAAGAAGTTAAATGCAATATGTTCCATATTTTATAGGTAGTTAATAACAATAATGTACTTCTATCATCTATTTCTTATTCATAACATTGATATAATAATACTATTCATTAAGTAATTTTATTTTACATATGTAAGAAAAATCACACATCAAGTGTGATCTTACTTATTCATTTAAATGTCTATTATGACCCAAGAATAAACGTTGATTTTTTTTAAAAAAAGAAAAAGAATAAAAGTTGATTGGATTTTGAGCGGCTTCAAGGCGAATCAAGGAAATTATATTTATACTGATTGTAACTGATTTTTACTAATATTAATTTTTATATATTATAACTGGTTTTTAATAATAATGATTTTTACTAATTGTAATTGATTTTTACTAATATTGACTTTTACTAGCTTTTACTAATTAAAACTGATTTTTATACTAATATATTAATTAATATTTGCTGATTGTAATTAGATTAATTTGCGAATTACAACCTCAATATTTACTTTTTGCGAATTATCGTCCTCAAAGTATCAAAGTTTGCATATTTCAAAACAAAAAGTATCAACATTTGCAGGTTCAGGCCAAAATACAATATTTCACCATTTTGGTCGTCAGAATTTTAGGTTAATTGGTCATAGTTATATGGTTTTGACCTGAACCTGTAAACTTTGATACTTTGGTAGCTGTAATCGCAAAAAATAATTATCGAAACTGTTATTCGTAAAATTGATAAACTTTAAGGCTGCAATTCGCAAATTAGTCTCGTTATTGATTTTGTTTTAGAGACCCAACTAGGGATGGTCATGGGGCGGGTCTGGAGCGGGTCCAACTAGACCCGGATCCGGACCCTTTTAATTTTTTTAGATCCAGACCCGGATTCAGACCCTAAGGGTCCAAAATTTTCAGACCCAGACCCGGACCCTCCGAATCTGATGGGTCTAGGGTCCTTAATGGGTCCTTAGTGGGTCTAAAATAAATTTCTTTGATTTGTCAAATTTGAAACATTTGTAAGTCATTGTATTTTTCGTATATTTGTAAGAGAGTTATTATCGTATTTTACAAATATTTTATACTAAATTAACATTTAAACTCACATAATGTCACCAATATACGCTTAAATTTTATTATAAACACTAGTTCGAGTCCATGAAATAAGGGTAATTGGGTTAACACTTAGCAAATAGCATATATATTATTTATATATATTATGATTAAATGAAAATAAAATAAGTGTTGAGGGCATAATTCATACGTAGAAGGCAAATAAAAATGGGCAATTTAATATTTATAAGGGTCCAAGGGGCGGGTCCAGGGTCCAGATATTGGACCCGGACCCGGACCCGCCAAATATTCTTTAGATCCAAATCCGACGGGTCTCAAAAATTAGACCCAAACCCTTAAAAAAGAGGCGGGTCCAATAGGGTCCTAGACCCGTGACCATCCCTAGACCCAACTCATAGAGTAGGCTATTTGGATCGGATCCAACTCGTATAGAAGGCTATTTGGATCGGACTCGGACCCATCAGAATTACCAAATAGTGAAGAAGTCTATCCACAACATCATCATCAACATTCTTCATTATATCAACCAACAACACAGGCACAGGAGGGAGAAAATCTCTCATACCAAAGCTGTAGCAAAAATGGCAGCCATGGCTTCTCTTCAAAGTTCATTCACTTCTCTTTCTCTTTCCTCCAACTCATTCCTTGGTCAACCGGTCTTTTCTTCTCCATCCTTACTTCAGGTACCTCTAAATTTCTACTCAATTGAATCATTCAATTTTAATTTGTGATAAAGATGATAATACCTAAACGCCAAATGAAAGTTTCTTCTACATATAAGTTTTTCAGTGTAATATCTAATTTACATTACAATTTTGAAGGATTTAATTTTTCATATCAATATATGGAGTATTTTTCTTCTTTCGTGTATTGTTGAGTTAATTGTTTATAATAATAATAAATATTTTTTCAAATTTTCTACTGTTTGTGTATTCATTCGTAATATATGTTTGCTTTATCTTTGTTTATAATTAAATTGTGATTGTTTTTAGTGATATTAACTTCAATGAAATTGGATATTTAACGTTAATCTCTTTTTTAATAATGTGCGAATGTGGAAAGTGGATTAAGGAATTTTTCATGTTGCTGGATTTATACAGTGATATATTTGGGAATTTGGGAATATGTATAAGGGTTTCTAATTGTTACTCTATGTATCAGATTTTGTGAATGAAATTTGATGAACTTGAGAAAGTTATGCTGCCCACGTTTCGTTTATACTTGGTTATGCTATTGCGATGGCAACAACCATGACCGAAACCATATTTTTGCATTATGATTTCAGTGTCAATTGATAAATGTTAGCAACTTACAATGAGAAAATAAAAACTTTCAAGATTCTTTGGTTAGAATTATCATTGTTGAGTTTTTGCATTTCTTCATAGCAACAACCTTTCTAAAAATTTATTTTTCTCAATGCTTCATGGCAGCTTCTGATTGTAACCCCTATTTTTCAAATTCTGATTAAGAATCCTTGGCCATCAGTTCAGAATTAATAGTCACATATAGAAATAGTACTTTGGGATGTCAGACAAAAAATTTGTCTTAGTTGCTTGATGATTTAGTATTGGATTAACTAACGCTAAAGATATTAAGACCATTTGTATAATCATGTGATTTTTATTGATATTGAGGCTTGCAGCATAGAATGGTAACTATTTCGAATGGATGAATACTTTAAAATTAGAATTGTTAAGAGTCTTAAGACCTTTTGGATACTGAATTTATTAATACTATGAGATGAATTGCGTGTCCTTGTTCGTAAGTGACTAAATGAAGTATGGACACTTCTGTAAATTGCTTTGTCCCCTTCTGTTGGTGTATTATCTGTTAGTATCCTACTCTGGAATGTCACTTAGTGCTTGCAGTTGCCCGTCCCAGTGTGAAGCTCGACTATTTCATTAAAATGTTTCATGTTTGTCATCAGAGCTAGACATTTGAGGTCAAATGACGAGTTCTAATTCATAGTTGATGGGTTCTAAAATCATAGTTTTGTGATTGCTATAGGGCTTAAATATACATTTGATATTGAATTGAATTATTGAAAACTGGTACATGTTTCGGAGGAAGGAGATGATGCGTTCGTCTTCATATCACATTAGGAAATGGAATATTAGTGATGCTTCTTGAGAAAAAGCTAATGTTTTTAATACTTTTTACTTTCCTTCTACCTTTTCCTGAAACTTACTTTGAGTGGAATATGATGAAAACACAATTCGATTCGTTTTTCTCTCACTTTTACATCAATGTGATGAACTATACTTCATGTATTATGTATTAAATTTATACCATTTTTAATTACTTGGCTATGTCACCTGCAGGTCAAAACGGCTGATTGTTCACCATGTCTTATTGTCATGAGGGTTGTATTTCAAAACTTTGGCTATTTGTTTCATATTTTTTTTCGTTATTTGCAGTACATTAATTTTGGTCACGGACAACATGCAAAAACGACACACAATGCATAAATGAATGATCTGATGCTGAGTACTTAGATCTACTTTTTTTTTTTTTGGAAGTGATGAAACCGAACAAGGTAATAATAATACCAAAATGTTATATGATGGAGTAATCAACTTTGGCCCTATTCTCTTCACCTTACAACAATTCAACAACAATATTTAATAAAAATAAGATCATTCCAGTCAAAATAAGTAACTGCAAATTGCAGTCTGCAATATCAAGGTGATGAATGACGGGAAAGAGGCAAAGAGCCTAGTAGATTTGATATGATTGGTTAGGGAAATTAGTATACTAAACAAAATGTTTATTCTTTTAGATGGGAATTATCTTTTTAGAAGTATTTTATTGTATGGGTGTCAGGATTCTGATCCATTAAAAAGTTTTATACCGCTGAGCAGAAATTGAAAAGGGATTCAGGCATATATAAGAGGAAAATAAAATTATTTTTCCTGAAAAAATGTCAGTTGATTCGTTAGGTTGTAAAATCATCTTTGATAATCCATCCTGGGGGTGACAACTCGGTGGTCAAGCACAACCGCCATGACATTTGTGGTCTCAACCCATATCAATAATCATTTTGTTTCAGTGGCTGGTGTCTTAATGGTATGATTCCGTACATAACCCCCCCAGACCTCGCCGTGTCAGGAGCCACTTGGTGGCATTGAGCTAATGAAATGTTGTGTTGTCTGAATTGGTATAGATCGGAACCATTGTTTGCATAAAGATCTTGGCCACTGTATTACTCGCTCAAATTCAACGAGTACTGAAAAACTGTCCTTTGGAATTATTTATTTTCCTGTCATGCAGCTCAAGCGCTGGGAGCGGAAGGATTGTAAACCCAACAGTCTGCCAGTACTCCATAAAATGCACGTAAAGCTTGGAGATACAGTGAAAGTATATCTGGAGGAGAAAAAGGCAAGATTGGGGAAATCAGAAGATCTATAAACACAATAGCACAGTGATCATCAAGGATATCAACTTAAAGACGAAGCATGTCAAGAGCAAGAAGAGGGTGAACAAGGTCAGATAATTAAGGTATGTTGATTCGTTGTTTGGCATACTGCTGTTTAACTTTGCAAGAAACAAAATTGCTGCTATTCTCAAATGATCATTATGTACTCGTTTTAGGATAAGCATGAGTGTAAAAAATGTGGGCCAAAACAACAGCATTGTAAAATTATATCCATATTTCTCGTTCTTGCTTAATTCTCGTGTGAATTTGGGATTTGTGGGGTGTGGAATACATTGTGGGGTGTGGAATACATTTATACTCTAAGCTATTAGCCAATTGGTATACAATAGATGTCTGCTTAACATTGGTAGAACTACTTGCTGCTTAAATAGAAAACTACCTACTTTTTATGTAGACTTGCAAGTTGAGATGGGTAGAAAGTCGAAATGAATTTAGAAGAATCCATGTGGACGTCAACTGGAAATTTTTTTTTTGGTACACGTAGTGGACTCCAATCTTCAGGGATTAAGGCTTTGGCTTTGTTATTGTTGTTGTGTATCAATCTGTTAATAATTGACTACAACAACATTCCATTACCCCGATGCTATTTAGTGGCTCCCACCTAGTGTGGGGTTTGGAAGAGTCGGGTATACGCAACCTTACCCTTGTTAGTGATTGATAACACTAACAAAGAGATTGTTTCTAATTGACCCTTGGTAGCAAACATTATGTGCAACTTCTCATAAATAAGAAGTGCGCATAAATTAATGAGTCATTTTATTATAGTCCATTATAAAAGAACTATATATTTTTGCCCCCTTCCCCATCAAAATAAGGGATACCTGTAGATAATGACTCAACTCTTAAATTCTAGATTGAGGGACCTATCCACAGCTCAAACGTCATGTTATATTCAAAAGAAAAAGAAGTGGCAAGCCGGGTGGGTCTAAAATTCTCGAGGATGGAAGAAAAAGTACGTTACCTTATAAAAACCGGAGAGATAAATCGACACTCCCGAGAAGTGGAAGGAAGTTCGAGACAAGAAGGAATCAGAGACAGCTATTGCAGCTCCAGCTTCCTAGAAAGCTCTGTTGATTGAATCATTTGTAATGTATCAATTCGTCTGTTTTTGTTTGCAACTGAGAAATGTTAGGATTAGCCGGAGAATAGCAATGTCGTATCCTTATTATATAGTATAAAGCAATTGTCGTCTGATTGATTTCTCCTACGGCAAACTGAGTTTGGTTAAGTTTTCTCCTAGGCGATTTCACTTGCAAGAGGGTATTTTTTTGAAGTTTTTGTCATTACAC